>NW_015505025.1:5201934-5219116 GCF_001595765.1 Miniopterus natalensis
AGGGCGGGGGCCTGAGGGGGTGGGACAGGGTGGGAGTGACGCAGACCCCCCTTCCCTCTCAGGCAGTGTCAGCTTAGATCACAGCTGCTGGAAGCTGGTCCCAGTGGGCATCTCTGCCCATCCCCCCAGGACCTAGGCACGCTGGCAGCTGTTGCCACGGGCTCCCAGGGAGGCCAGGCAGCAAGAAAAGGGCTCTGGCCCGGCTGGCGTGGTTCAGCCGTTGAGCATCGACCTAGGATCCAGGCAATTGGGGTTCGATTCCCGGTCAGGGCACATGCCCGGGTTGCGGGCTCGGTCCCCAGTTGGGAGCGTGCAGGAGGCAGCCAATCAATGACTCTCTCATCATTGATGTTTCTATCTCTCTCTCTCCCTCTCCTTTCCTCTCTCTGAAATCAATAAAGATATATTTAAAAAAAGGAAAAAGAAAAAAGAAAGGGGCTCTGCCTCCGGCATCGGCCGCCTGGGTTCGACCAGCGGCGGGGCCACCGAGCATGGATGACTTCTTTCTATGTCCCCCTCTGTGAAACATGGATTAGCATCTACTTTGAGGGCAGTTAGGAGTAAATCGAGGTGGCGGTGGGCAGCACCAACGCAGGCCAGTCCCCGGAGCAGACCTGAGATGAGGGTCACGTGATTTTCCTGGGCGGTGACTCGGGATGCGCCAGCGGGAAGTGAGAAGAGCCGCACAGGCGCCTTAAGGAGCAGGTTACCTCAGTGGGTGACCGTGGCCCGTCCCGCTGGGACTGCTGAGGACTGTGGGGCAGGTCTCAATATTGGGCAGGGACCGTCTCCCTCCCCCGCCCATGTCCCTACACCTGGCACACTTGGGCAGGTGGAATGTCGCTGAACTGAAGGGAACGTTTGGAGGTTTCTGCAGGAGGCAGAGAGCAGTAGGAGCGTCTGGGGAGAGACCACCCTCCTCCGAGCTGCCGGCCTGCAGGAGAAGCTGGGCCGTCCTGCTGGGAGGCCAAGGCTCTGGGCTTCTGGGCTGAGCGTCATCGCTGCAGCCCCGCAGAGCTGGGGCCTCGGGGCGCCCAGTCCAATCCACGTTTCCACAGGGAGGCGGCAGAGCGTGGTGGCCGGCAGGGCCCCGCTGTGAGGGTTCAAATCCCAGCTTGGCCACTTACCAAATACATTACCTCTGGGCAAGTGACTTAACTTCTTTGGCCCCCAGTTCCTTCACCTGTAAAAAAGGCTAAATGCTGGCACCTCCGTGTGGCAGGCCTCCGGTGAGCACCAGATACATTCATGATTTGCAGTGCTGAGAGCAGAGTCTGGCCCATAGTAAGCGCTCAGTAAGGTAAGCTATTATTACAGTTATCATTGTCATGTCTATTAGGAGGGAAACTTGGGGTGTGGGAAGGAAGGGGGTCTAGACCCTCACTCCAGGCCTCTTCCCAGCACCTCCCAGGGCTGTGACTGTGTTTGTTGAGTGCATATCCGGTTAGAGACTGGCCCTCCCACTGAACTCAGCTCCCCAAAGACAGAGATGTTCTGGCTTCTGCTCACTGTGTCCCCCACTGCCTATCATGGAGCTGGGAACAGTGAGGGCCCAGCTAATAGTATGTTCTGAGTGAATGAATGATGGGGTGGGAGGCTCATATCGCCTCAACCCTCGCCAAGGGCCAGAAGCTCTCATTTTGCAGGCAGAGATTGTTCTTTGCAGCAAACATTCCCCAAGAGGGGTGGAATGTCACCCAAGTGTTCCTGCCTGTGGCCCCTTCCTGAGGCTGCTGATGGGAACTGGGTCAGAGCAAGGGGCTATCAGGGCCTGAAGATGGCAGTGGGGCAACCAGGAATCAGAGAAGCCGCATGGAGGGTGGAAGCACCCTGCAGGCTGGGTGCTCAGTAGCCAGCTCAGCCTCAAGGCCCCACCGGAGGCAGTGCTGGGTCAGTGGGGTGGCAGGGGAGAGGTGACCTCCAGAAGTGGCTGACCACCAGCCCGCCCTGTGGTCTTGGCTAAGTTGCTGCCACTTGGTCTCTCCATTTCTCAGTTTCCTCATCTGGATCAAGCCAGTGGGTTTCAAACTCTTTCTTTAGAAGCAGATGTTTTCCCGACAGAATATTGTAGAGAAACTCATTTATGAGACTCAGGTAAAAGCAGACTGCTACCCTGGTTCATTCATTCATTCACTCAGTGATTATTCATATTCATTTGCAGAGCCTGCAAAATGAGGGCTTTAGTGCCAGCTGCTGTCCTAAGTCTGGGGCTATGGCATTGAGCAAGGCAGACAAAAACCCTGTCCCTGTGGGCTTGACATTCCAGTGGGGAGGCAGAGGGTCAAGAGGACACATGAATGAAATGTATAGTATTGCAGGTAGTGATGAACAGGAACCGCCAGTGCAAAGGCCCTGAGGTGGGTCCTACCTGGTGTGTTGGAAGGAACAGCACGGAGGCTGAGTGGCTGGAACAGAGCGAGTAGGGGATGATATGGGATGTGAGGTCAGGAGGCTAAGGGAGAAGGTGGGTAGGGCCTAGTGAGCCATGGCAAGACCTTGGCTTTCACTCTGGCTGAGACGGAAGACTCTCGAGAGGAGGGATGGGGTTTTAGTGGATTCTTGGGCTGCCAGGTGGGCAATGGACTGTGCCTGTGTGGGGTGGGTGGTAAGTGTGGGAGGTGAGAGACCAGTGAGGAGGCTGCTGCAAAGTCCAGGCCAGAGACGCTGGTGCCAGGCCCAGAGGTGTAGCAGTGTGGTTGGGTTCTGGGTCTATTTTCAAGGTAGAGCCAACAATATTTGCTGGTAAATCAGGCTTGGGGCATGAGAGAAAGAGGAGTCAGGGTTGTGTCCAACAAGGACTTGGGCAGGATCTGGGTGTCAGGGGCTCAGCTCTGGGCCTTTGGAGTTCGAGATGCCCATTCAGTGGCCGTGGGGAGCAGGCAGTGGGTGGGAACCTGGAATTCAGTGGCATGTCATCAGGCTGACAGGGGCCTGGGAGTGAGTGGAGAGGGACAAGGGGCTGAATGACTAAGCCCTGGGGTCATCAGGGTTCTGTCAGGGAAAGGAGGCAGGACCAGCAAGGAGGCTGAGGAGGGGCTGCCTGAGGGGAAGGAGGGCACTGGAGAAGAGAACTGGGCTGTGGTGGGGTCAGGTGCCACGGTGGGGTCAAGTGTGTGGAGCCCCCAAACCAGAGCCTGGCACTGCCACCTGGGCATCGCCTGGCCTTGCCTGCTTGGCTGCACCTTCCTCCCAAGCTGGTTCTGGCTCCATCTCCACCCAGGGCTCAAACCCCTTTCCCCAGCGGAAGCCCCAGAGCTCCAGTGGGGCCTTCCTCCTGCCAGCCTGCACCTGGGCCGGGCTGTGATATAAATTCCCCGAGTGACGGTGATGAGACTTTTATCGGCTCATGCTCAATAATGTTAATACCTCCCATTATATTAATACAGAGCCATATATTACACCTGGTGCAGCACATTAACTTAACTTGGGAGAGCACCAGGCAGACACTCTGGTTAATTTCCTGTCAGCCGGGCCACGCCCCCATCGCTGGCGCTCAGCATGTGACATGGTCAGTGGGACACGGGGTGTAATTGCAGATACCCCAGGGCGCCCCGCTCACTGAGGTTGTCCCAGCTCCGCCTGCGCTCCGGCAGCCTGCGGGCAGGTCCACTGGTTTGTGGAAGAGGCTTTCGGATGTCACTCCCACATTGTGAAGGCCCCTCCCTCTGTCCTTGCCTGTCAGTCCAGTGGGGCAGGGGCCATTAGCTACCATTGAACTGATGTGGAAACTGAGGCTCAGAGTTGTGAAGTGGGATGCTCAAGGGGTGGGGAAAGGGCCGGCAAGGACTCTTGACTCTCTATCCTGGCTGCCTCCCAGGTGCGGGGGTGGTGTGGGCAAAGGGCAGGGGCAGGGATGAATGTCGAGTGAGAATCAGGTGGGCACAGGGGTGAGAGTTCTTAGGTGCTGGAGTCACCCAACCCTGGATCAAAATCCCTCTTTGCCACTTGCTGTGTGATTTTGTTTCTGTATTTCGTTGGACCTCAATTTACTCATCTGAAAAATGAAAGGAATAGTGTCCACTTCGTGGGGTTATTGTGTGAAGATTAAACGAGATAATCCCTGTGAAGAGCCTATTAAATGCTACCTACTAGTTAGTGGTGTTATTACTACTAACCCAAACAGCCTCTTGCCTGCTACCATGCCTCTGCCCCGCTATCAAGACGCCCGGCCCTGGCCCAGCCAGTTTCATGTCCCCAGTCCCTGCCCAACTGCACCTTCAGTTTGGCCCCTTGGGACTGCAGCCACCTGAGCTGGTCCTGAGACCCTGCCCTCTGGACACGTGGATGTGGCCCAGTGCTGCTGGCTCCCTGGCCCACAGGAGCCCTGTGGCATGGAAAAAGCCCAGCTTTGCCTGGGTGCCACTCCTGGCCCCAGTGCTGGTGACTGGGGCACATGCCTCAGCTTTCTGAACTGCATCTTCTCCTGTGTAAATGGGGCTCTGGTTCCCTGCCTCAGGGCCACGAGGTTAACAGCAAGAGGGTCTGTGTTCACTGACTGCTGTACCCAGTGTTATGCACCCAGAGGTATGATATGGTTTGCCTCCCTCTTTCCAAGCTTCTTTAACAACCGTTCTCCCATCTGAGCCCCACAGCGAGGTTGAGAGAGCCCAGATTCTCACCACCTGTGCCCACTCAACAGATGAGGGGACTGAGGCTCACAGGAGAGGTGACTTGCCCAAGGTCACAGGGCCGGGGAATGGGAGAGGGGGTGGCAGCCTGCCTCTCACCTGCAGAACTTAGGCTTTGAGCCTTTCCTGGAAAAGGGGACACAGAGCTATCACCCCATGGGGCTCCCGCAGGGCCCTGCCCTCCTCCCCGGGCCTCTGAGTTCCTCTGTCCCTGGCCTCCCCCACATGTATCACTCTTGACAAGGTTACAGAGTCAGCATGTAAAACCTGCAAAAGTGAGTGTAATTTATTGATCTACATTTCGCTTATGAAATAGGACAAGTGCTGATTTGAGGATCTCGCTTGCTCTCAGCCATGCTCTGCCCACACCCCCACCCACTCTCCTGGCCTCTTATCTGCGGTAATTCCTCCAAGCGCATCAGAGCGCTCCTTTGTTAGCTGGCCCAGGCTTTCCACGCTGCTTCTTCTATTCTTTCCAGCCTCCGTGCCTTATTGGCCAGCCTCCCTTTTCTTCCTGGACCCCTAAGAAAACATAATGTTTAAAAGGGTGAGACAGGGACTGAATAAAGTGCTTTCTGGGGAAATATTTGTTCAAAGGCCTGTTGCCTGCATTTGTCTGGTTCTCTCCTGGAAAACATAATTCAGAACAGGCCTGGAAATTAATCCAAGTGTCCGCTTGCTCTCCTGATAAGTGGCTGGGCAGGCCCCGGGGAGGAGTGGATAGAGACGGGTGTGAGACAGTCCCCCAATGATTGTCTTCTGGGGTGTTGCTGTGAAATCAGGCAGAGAGCGTGCAGCAGGCCCCAGGAGGTGAGGGATGCTGGAGGTGAAGCTTGCCTTGGGGAGGGAGGAAAGAGACCTGAGAACATCTTCCCTGTGCCAGGCACTGTGTGGAGTGACTCACTTACCACAGAGTAATGCCTTGGGCTTGCCCAGGCGAAGTGTCAGATCACGTGAGAATCGGAACTTGGCCACTGACAGTTCTGTGACCTTAGCAAGGCCCCAAGGCTCTGAGCCTTAGTTTCCTTGCCCATCTAAAGCGTTCATGGCACTGTGGAGCTTGTCCTCAAGCAGGGTATATGGAAGGAATGAAGAGGCCCCTTCATTCACGGAGCACCTGCCAGGTGCTATGCCAGGCGTCCGAGGACGCAGTGGGGGAAAAATGGTCCCTGGATTCGTGGAGGTGATGTTTTAGGGGGAGGTGGATAACAAATGAACTAAGTAGGTAAGTATGGAATATAGTCAAAAGTGATCATTGTTATGGGGGAAATCAAAGCAGGCATGGTGGAGATGGGCTCAGGGGAGCGAAGGGACATTGCTGTTAAATAGGGTGGTTGAGGAAGGCCTTCCTGTGAAGGTGACATTGGAGCAGGCTTGAAGGGAAGGGAAGTGAGGGATTGAGTCATACATATCTGGAGGGGAAAGCATTCAGGTACAGGGAATGGCCAGAGCAAAGGCCCTGAGGCAGAGTGCCTGGCATGTTTGTTGAACAGCAAGGAGGCCAGTGTGGCTGGAGCCAAGGCGGGAGTGGTTGGAGATGAGGTCAGAGGTAACAGATGTGAAAATGCTTTGGTAAAATGCCAAGTGTTGCTGATAATTTTGACAGTTTGCCCTATACTAAGCTCTAAAGGGCATTTTATCAGCACCTGGCAGGCTCCCAAAGAAAGGCTGGTATGTGAATTTTGCTGGAAGAGCGGAGGCCTGTTATCGCCTGTTTCTTGCCCACCTAAGTGCCCCAGTTCTGGCTGCAAGATGATACGGACTCTTCCCAAGCTCTTTCCCCGTTATGATGCCAGGAGAAGAAAGAGGCCACTTGTGACTGTGGGGCCACGCTGGGGTGTGTGGATGATGGTAATGGTCCTGGCGAGGGGCCCTGACTTGGCCAGTGGGCCACTGGTGACCGTGGAGGTGCCCACACATTCTGGCTGTGCCTGCGGCCCTGGAGAGGAAAGTCAGGGGCCATGAGCCCACTCTCTGGCAACCTTGGGTAGAAATGGAGATCCTAATTAAAAGCTTGGGTCCAAAAGTCTTGATGATAGAATTAAATCATTTCATCTTGTCTGGGAGACAGAGGTTTGCATATGATCCTTTGTGTTGGAGACCGATGGACATAGCCCATAGTGTGACAGCTGGGAGTGGAGGCGGGCTGAGCGTGGAGAGGAAGTAAGCTGACTCTCCCCGCGGCTGCACTGAGGACCTTGCCCCATAAGACCTGTGGGCAGCCCTCCTTGTCACTGGAGGCTGCCTCTCTCACCCTCAGATTCTGCGTGTGTGCATGTGCGTGTGCACACACGCGTGTGGGGTCCACTTGTGTAAGTCAAGACTGAGGTTTTACATGATAGTAGCATGGGCTCTAGGCTAGTTCCTCTGGGTTCAAGTCCTGGCTCAGCCACTCACTAGCTGTGTGACCTTGGACAAGTTACTTAACTTCTCTGTATCTCAGTTTGGGGAGAATGGAAAGAATAAGAGGGCCTGCCTCATATGGTTGTTATAAGATTGGCAGTGTTACGGCATAGAAAACCACTCAGGACAATTCTTGGCACATGGTAAGCACGCAGTAAATGCGAGTTCCCACGATGCTGATTGCATGTGTGTTTGGGTGAATTTAATTCATTTCAGCCGATATCGGCCTGTGCGGAGTGTGAGCCTGACACATCCAGGCTCGTGGGCAGAGACAAATAGGAGTCATTCCAGGCTCTCCCGGAGCAAGAGCGTTGTGCCACCTGTGTCTGTCCGTGGCGAGGTGATGCTGTGGGAACAAACCACCTCCAAGTCTGTGGCTTAAAATATGTACCCGTAATACTTGCTCCGTCATGTGTCTCCATGGCTGGCCGGGCACTCTGCCCCTCTCCTCAGGACCAGGCTGGTCTGGAGCACTGCTGGTCATGGTGGCAAAAGGAACAGGTGCCCTGTGGGGGCTCGCAGCTGCAGTGCAGTGCTCTGGCCTCGAAGGACAGTCTGTCCTGTTGCCAGCTCACTGGCCAGAACATGCCATGTGGTCCCAGCCAACCTCAGGGGCAGGGAGTTGAATTTTACCATGTGCCAGGAAGGCAGAGAGCTGGAAAAGTCTCGGGACCAGCACCCATCATTAGTTGTGTGCATATCCATTTATTAGTGATTGTCTCTCTCACTAGTGTCAGCTCCCTGGCGGCCGGGATTAGTCTGTGTGTTTACCCCAGTGCCGAAGACTGTACAAGGGCATAGCAGGTGCTCAGTAAACTGCTATTGAGCGAATTAATTCATGAAGGAGTCAACAGGGTCTCTGAGGAGTGTGGGGCTGGGACAGTGTGGGACAGGGAGGCTGGTCGCTGTGGGAATAGCTGACTTGAAGGGATCGTGTGGGCCTTGTGTGCAAACTTTACTCTTTAAGAGCGTTGTTGCCTCAGAGACTCTCATGTCCACTTCTCAGTTATGGTGGGAACGCTGCAGGCCATGGTGTGAGAGCAAGGGGCCTGTGTGACAGGGCAGAGGAAGGCCAGGATCACCCAGTGCCTAGGCCTGGGGAGGCTCAGCTTTCGGGCAGAAGGCCGGTCAGGGCTTGCTGGAGTGGGCCTGGGGCACAGGTCTGCCGGCCTAGGGCCAGGCCCCAGGTGACCGGGTGCTCTGGCTGGGAGTCGGCGGCCGGCCTGTGTCCATAGAGCAGAGGGATGAGATCTGATTAGTGAGGGTGTCCTAAGTGAGCAGCCCAGGCCAGCCTGACCTGCATTCCCTCAGGGCCTATGGGGAAGTGGCCAGCAGACCCCCAATGGCTCAGTGGGTGGCTCAGGCCCCCATCATGTGGCTCTGGAGGAGGCTGTGGGGCAGGTGGCAGACAGTTCTATCTGGGGCCTACCCCTAGTCCTTCCAAAGGCCAGTCAGGCCCCAGCCCAGTCCCCTGCCCAGGGCGCCCCCACTTTCCAAGCTTTGGAAGCCCTTTATCTGTTCTTTGATAACTGTGGGGGCACCTCCATGGGGTGTGGGTGCATGAGGCTTCCTTTGGACTGTCCTGGGCTGTGGGTCACTCTTGTCTTCTGCTCCTGAGGCTGTCACAGCGGGCCTGGTTGGGGCTGGCTCTCCTTGGCTCCGGGCAGTTGGACTCCAGCTGCCCCGTGAGGCCCCCAGGAGTTCCTGGTTGCCCCAAATCCAGCACTTCAGCCTGGCGGCAGTTCACCCTGAGGACCCCCTTTTCCCACTCCCATCCCCCGGTTCTCTGGAAGTGGCTTATTTATATCCCTGTCCTGGGCACCTGGTGGACAGGAGGTGCTTTGTGCTTCACGAGGGTGTGTGCAGTGCTGACTGTACCCCGTTCTCACTGAGACACCCTCCCACCCTGCTGGCGACACCGATTACTCCCCTGGGCACTGTGTCTCTGCAGCAAAGGCTCTTGTGTGGCTCAGTGGGTGAGGGGTGTCGGGGGTGGGGATGGTGCCCCTCAGCCCTGACCATGCAGGCTGGGCCTTCGGAAGCTGACCTCCTCTCTGGCCGGATCTCTGACCCACACATTTCTGCCTGCGTAGCTTTCATGTTCCTAAAAGCCTGGCTGCCTTTCATCTGTGAAGAAAACGGCGATGCTGAGAGCCAGTGCTCGAGGCCTCAGGCAGCCAGGATCAGAAGGGCCAGGAGCAGGCAGCCAGCTCCAGGGTCTGCCAGGCCCCATGTGGTCCCTGCTCCCTGGCTGAGGGGATGCAGGTGGGCAGGTGGGGTCCAGAGGCCTGCGTGGGCCCTGCCCAGGGCTGGGCCAGCGGCAGAGGTGGCTGCAGGATCCCAGCCTCAATCTGGCTGCCTGGCCTGGCTTGTGGGTAGAGCAGAAAGAGCAGTCAGCTGGGAGAGTGAGCAGGGCCAAAGGCCTGGACTTAGGGGTGGTGAACAGGGAGGCAGAACCGCTCTCTGTGCTTTGTTTCAGGTATCTCTTGGCTCTGATACTCAGAGGGCATTTTCATCTCTCCGAACCTTACTTTTCTCATCTGTAAAATGGGCATGGGGGCCCCAGCCTTGCCTCCCTCCCAATAATAATTCCTAGTGTTTGCTGAGGGCGCCCGTGTTTTAAGCACTTTGTGTGTACTCACTAATGCAGTCCTCTCTATTGCTGCTATGACTACTTTAGAGTGGGGAGAACTGAGGCTCAGAGAGGCCTCTTGCTTGCCTAGGGTCGCACAGGATGGCAAAGCTGGGTAGCACAGCCAGGGCAGGCTGGCTCCAGAGTGTGCTGGGAGCTCCCGAGCTGTGCCAGCGTTAGGGAGGGAGGGAAGAAGACGTGCTTCTAAGCACTAACGCTCACAACAAGAGGGCTGGGGTTTCTGTCCCGTGGCCCCGAGGTATCTGTGGTGATGGACATCCAGCCACTTGGCTTGGGGAGTCCCAGTCCTCATGCAGGTCAGGGGAGGATTTTATTGCCTGTTTTGAAAAACCTTGAACAAAGCACTGGCCCCAGGAGACTATGCCCTAAGTGGGCCGACACTGGGCGGTCGGCCACCTCCCAGCCCCCTCTCCTGTTCTGGGTGGTGTGGGGCATGGACTAGCCGCGCTCAGCCTGGGAGCCAGTGATCCAGAGCCTGAGCCGCCTGCCAGCCAGTGTCACCGGACCTGAGCGTGTGTGTGGCTGCAGGTTAGCGCAGCACCTGAGAACAGTCAGGCTCTAAACACATACACGTGCATAGACACAATGCACATACATGCTCGCACATGTGCACACACATGAGCTCATGCACATGGGCCTTTGCACTGGCTTTTTTCTCTGCACGAAACATCCTCCCTCAGATACCCACGTGGCTTCCACCTTTGTCTCCTTGGGGTCTTAACTCAAATGTCACCTGGTAGAGGGGCTTTCCCTGGCCCTTCTAACAGCCCCCACTCCCCTCCCATATCCTTCTGTTTCCTCCTGGACCCTAATCCCCATCTAACAGCTCTGTGGCACCTTTCCGTCGATGTCTCTGTCTAGACTGGGCACTCCACGAGGGCAGCGGTCACCGTCTGTCTCCAGTACTCAGCGCTAGCTATGCCTGGCAGGCCGTCACGCTCGTGACTGCTGGTTGGAGGAGTAGAGAATGAGTGTGCCGTGGACTTGCGTGCTCAGGGCACATGCTCCAGCACGTGCCTGTGGGAGCGCACGTGTTCACGCTCACACAGATGCACTTGGCATCCGTCTTCATTGCTGCTCAAGCCCAGAAGCAGCTTTTGTTTTTCTGCAGTGGCATGAACCTCCTTGTCACTCCAGAAGCTAGAAAGAGAGACGTTTATTCATGCACACCGTCCCCTGCAGCCTCTCAGCCCTTCTGTAAGTGGGGCTCCCCTGGGTGCCAGCTGCAGACAGTGTGTGTCACTCAGGGGCGTCCTACCGCCCCCTTCCCAGGGCCTCCCCCACAGTGCAGTGGGCGTTGCCTAGTTTTGGGAGTGGGATGATTACAGCTCCCCTCCTCTGCTCCCCACGTGGCCTTCCCCAGCACAGTGGGGTGCCTTGGAATGCCTGCTGAATTGGCAAGTAGACCAAGCATCCCAACACCTGAGAGGATGTGCCAGGTGCCCCTGGAGCAGCCTGAGTCCGTGCTGTGGGGGGGTCTGAGCAGAATCCCTGGAGGATGAGGGCAAAGGGAGGGCTGCCTGGAGGAGGTGACATTTGAGCTGGGCTTTGCCTCACAGGGAAGATTTGCATGTGAGGAGATGAGGTCATCGGCTCTTGTGGACAGAGAAGAAAGAAAAGGACAGACAGATGGACCTAGAATTGGACACCGGTGGTTGGCCAGTTGCTGCTGGAATCCGGGGTCTTGCTGACTCTTGCCCTCTGAGGATGTGACAGGAGGTGCCGCGTGCCTAGCATCTAGAACAACGCCTGGCAGACAATAGGCGCTCAGGGTGTTGGGAGAGAGGCAGAGAGGGAGGTGGAGAGGGCCGAGCCACAGTGGGGTGGGCGTGGCTGCCGCCCTCCCCTCCCCTCCTATGCAGCTGTAGTGAGGGGACAGACATCGGAGCCCCTCTGGGGCAGCTTGTCACAGTCACCCTGCCTATGGTAGCCCTCAGGCAGTCCCTGGCTCTCCCCCCTCACTCCAGGCTGGGGAGGGGCGGAGGGAGGAGTGCGTTGGAGAGGGAGGTGTCGACATGGAGGAGGTGGTGTCCCCAATATGCGACTACAGAGGGAGAGCCAGGGACAGGAGTGGGAGGCACAGGGGAGAGCCCTGGGCTTAAAAAAAAGTCAGAGAGGGCCAAGAGGAGCAGGCAGCCAAGAGGAAGGGTAGGGCGCTAACAGCTCCCGTGAGAGTGCGCCCTGCCCGCCAGGCTCTGCCCCGAGCGCTCCACGTGCCCTCCATAGGTGGCCTCCACAACCTTGCAGAAAGGATTAAAATGATCCCCAGTTTGCATCTGAGGAAACGGAGGCCCAGAGAGGTGAAGTGACCTGCCCAAGGGTTCCCAGCTGCTGGGTGGCTGAGCTGTTCAGCTCCTCAAATCTCTGCTTGAAACCACCCCCTAGGAAACTCTAGAGGGCCTGGGGCTGAGCGAGCTGGCAGAGGGGACATGTAAGAAGTTGCTGGAAGATCAGCCGGGCCCTACCCCAACCATCTCAGGGCTGGGTCCCTGTTCAAGGATGTCAGGAAATGTTGAGGACAGTACCGGGGCCGCGTGCTCCTGCAGGCCGACAGCGAGCCTGTGGGAACCCCCTGCTCGGCCCTCCCTCTCTTCTTGCAGAACCGGGGTGAGAAGGGGAGCTGCCGGGCCTGGGTCTGAGACTGCTGGCGGGCTGGGCTCGCTGGGGAGGGCTCTGGGTCCTGACGCCTGGACAGCTGTCAGTCCATCTGCTGCCCCTGCCCAGGTGGGAGGCCGGAGGTGGTGTGGAAGGAGGATGAGCGGGAAGTCGCCTTGCTGTCCTGTTCTGCCACCAGCCTGGCACCTTCCTGGGCCTCCTGCCCTCTGCCGTGCAAGGGCCATTTTGACTCTGGGCTGTGCTGGGAGAAAACACCAGAAGTAGGAGACAGTCATCTAATTAGGAGGAGAGTGGATTCCTGGGGATGTGATTAGGACCAGGCGAGAGGTGAGCTGGCGAACAAACGAAACCACCTCGTCTCCGCGGGTTGCGAAGGCGGCTGCGCCAGGGTCCGCCAGGCCTGGCATCGATCGCCACCACCTTCTCCAGCTCCAGCTCCAAATTCAGGGACTTTTGCTCAGAGGGATGAGTCGGAGGCGGCATTAATTTTCTTCTGTTTTATTGTTGACAGATTAAAAAATATGGATATTTCAGACACGTATATAAAGTACAACAAACAGGGCACTGAGTGCCCACGTGCGCCCCGCTTGGCTGTCAGCAGCTCTCGGGCAGCGTTACTGCTTCTTCCACACTCTCCCCCCGGATGCCTTTGAAGGACATCCCAGACCTTGTCAAATCCCTTTATCCCTAACATTTCAATGCATGGCTTTCAAACCCTGGGCCTCAACCGGGGACAGTTTTGCCCCCGGGAGATATTTGGCCATGTCTAGAGACATTTTTCATTGTCACCACTGGGGGAGGGTGTGCCACGGCCTCTAGTTGGGAGGGGATGGGGGTGCTGCTCCACTTCTTCCAATGCACAGGACAACCCCCCAGTAAAGACTTCTCCCCCGAAGTATTAATGGTACTGAGGCCAAGACACCCTGTGCTGAGACACAGGGACTCTCAAAAACCAACCAAGCAACCAAGTGCACTATAATATCATTATCGGACCTCAAAAATAGCAACACTGTTTAAATTGACCATCAGATAGCCAATCAGAGCCTATGTTTAGAGCAGAAGTGGCGAACATCTGGCTCAGGGGAAATCATTTGGTCTGGCCCTGCCAAAGGAACTGTAGGCAGGACTCGAAATTCAATAAATCCAGGAGGTTTTTTCAGGGTTAATTTTTAAGTTGATAATTTTGTGTGGCCCTCAGATAATGTAATAAATATCCAAATGGCCCTTGGCAGAAAAAAGGTTCCCCACCCCTGGTTTAGAGGGTGGTGTTTTCATGCTATGTGCTCTTGGAGGCAGAGACCTTCCTGGCCAGACAGGAGAGGGGCGCCCTGCTCGCTGAGATTCACAGGTGGCTGTGTTCTAAACGGGCTATATTTGCATGGTTCTACATTCGGAAGGTGCAAAGGGTATAAGGTGAAAGGTCGCCGCCCAACCCTGTTCCCAGCCACCTGGTTCCCTCCCCAGAGATGCTATAACTGTTTTGTTTCAGAGCCGTGTGAGTACAGCTGAGTGTGCACCGCCAGGCCTGCACCTCCTTCTCTGTTGTTGTTTTGACCCTGTGTCTTAGAAAGCGGTTCAGAGCTGTGTGTGGAGAGTTGCCCTGTTCTTTTTCACAGCTGCATAGTATTCCTTGCAGGGCCATAGCTTCTTTTACCAGGTTGTTGCTGTTACAGAGGGTGCTGCAGTGAATGATGTAGAACATGCCATTTTAGAAAGACCACAGAACTGCAGTGAGAGGGTTTAGTTGCTCAGAAAATCCGGAACACCAGTCATCCATTTCCCCCGCCCTCAGCCTCCCCCCAGCCTTCTGGGGACTTGGTCATTTCCTGAGTGAGCTCAGTGGGAAGCGTACTGGGGCCTGCCTGGGGGGCATCGCAGGAGCTGAGCTGAGCCATGCCCTCTCCGTAAGAGGCTTCCTCAGTGGAAGGTGTGCCCCGACTCTACTTGGGGATAGGGACACCAGAGGCATAGGCTAGGTGGGCAACCACTTGTCCAGCGGGAGTCCCTGACCCTCTTGCCCCCAGAACGTTCCCCACCCTCAGTTGCCATAGGGACTGAAGTTCTCGCCACAAGTTCTTTTTGGCCATGATTGAATCTCAGTGATTCCTTAAAGGGCTAAATTTTAGATTTGACATCACCCGTTCACCTTCACACTGGACAGCTGAGGGCAGGGCAGAGGGCACATAGGAACAGTGTGTTTGGGGTGCACTGAGGTGGGAATGGAGAGCATCCGGCACTGAGCATCCCTGGGGAGCCAGGGGCAGTGTGAGTGCCTGTGAGGAGGGCACTGGGGATGTGAGTGTGAGGCCTGGGAGGAGGGGAAGGCGCAGGAGGGTCCACACGGCCCCTTCCACATCCTTTGGGGATGGTTGATACCAATCATAAGAGGAAGGGCAGCTTAAGGGCTCCAAATCTCACCTTTGCCTGAGAGTGGGGAGGTTGGGGCTGTGGGCCAGGAAAGTGCTCCATGGCAGGGGAAGTGGGGGGCTGGAGGCAGCAGGCCTGGAGTCTGCTGTTGAGAGGCTGTGGGGCCCGTGGGCCCCTGCCTCTCTGGGCCCTGAGTCCCAGGCTGTGAAGGGAGGGACTTCTCAAAGGCCCTGCCCACTATGGCCTGCCCGGATTCCATGGAGGGTAGGGATGGGGGGAGCTGGAGCCTGGGCTCTGTCTCCTCTGAGCTGGACAGGAGGAAGGAGCCTGAGCCCAGAGGGAGTTGTGGGGACAGAGTCTGCTGGGTGGTGACCTAGGGGATACCTGGGGGAAGGAGATGGACCCTCAGGGTCCCCTCTTACTACCTTTAAACCCCCCACCCCCAGGCCAAACCATCCCACACACCTGGGGATTTCCCCAGCTGGAATCTTTCAGCTCTTTATGTAAATTGAGGCACCCAGAGGTCCCTGGGGTGTGTGTGCATGCATGTATGTGCCTATGCATGCACGTGTGTGCATACGTGTGTGTGTGCATATGTGTGCACATGTGCACATGTGTGAGATTCCCGATGACTTCGTGGTGTGTACTCGTGTGCTTTTGGGGGACCACCAGCCACAGGACCGAAGTGAGCTAGCTGGGAGATTTTCTGGAGGAGGGCTTGACGCTGACATGCCAGCCTCACTCCTGTTGGGAGTGGGGAGGGTCACAGCGTGAAGCAGGATCAGGGAGAGCTGACAGGAGGTGGGAGGCATCAGGATCCTGGGCTGGAGCCAGGGGCAGGGCCAGCCACCCATTTGCCCGTCCTCTCTGGGCCTCAGTTTCCTCCATGTCATAGGGTTCCCCCCAGGATTAGAGGAGGCAGTGCCCATGGGAAGGGCTGGGGCGGTTCCAAGGCCATGGGGCAGGAGGGAGGTTGGTGTGTAGGAGTGTGGTGCTGGCTTGGCAGGGTGGGGGTACCGACTACCCCACTGGTGGCTCCTCTCACCTCCAGATCCCCCAGATCAGCTACGCCTCCACAGCCCCCGACCTGAGTGACAACAGCCGCTACGACTTCTTCTCCCGCGTGGTGCCCTCGGACACGTACCAGGCCCAGGCCATGGTGGACATCGTCCGCGCCCTCAAGTGGAACTACGTGTCCACGCTGGCCTCGGAGGGCAGCTACGGCGAGAGTGGCGTGGAGGCCTTCATCCAGAAGTCCCGCGAGGATGGTGAGTCAGGTGCCCGCCTGCAGGGTCATGCTTGGGGATGGGGTGGCAGGGTGGGTGTCACAGTACCACGGCCGAGCACAGCCCGAGAGCCATTCTCTGGGCCCTGCTGTGGGCCCTGCCTGCCCTGGGCCATGTCCCTTGTGGGCCTCAGTCTCTCCTGTGAGCACTGGGGACTGGCCTGTGGCCTTGCCAGGAGCTGGTGACTTCTGCGGGCAAGGGGTGGTTGCGAATGGCTTTTGCAGACGTGGCCAGGCAGCAGAGGGACTGTCCACGTTCCTGGTGTGGGAGCTGGTGAAACAGCCACTGTTCTTGGCAAAAGGGAGGGGCAGGGGTGCCAATGGAGGTGGCCTGGCTTAAGGGGCTTCAGCAGGCCAGCTAGCAGGCTCTTGGAGGAAGGATTGTTTGAGGGATCAGGAACGCGGAATCCCTAAGATTGAGCAGTCTGGTGGGGTGAGGGCAGGGGCTGCGGGAGTCACATCTCACTGCTGGCTCGGGCTTCAGTGAAGTAGGTGCCCTATGGGTGGGATTTGAGGACTGTGGGAAAGTGATTTGCTCTCCTCGAGGCACCCTTCCACAGGCCCCTTCCTTGGTTAAGCTCACTGCCTTCCCTTAATTGCGTCAGAAACTCTGCTGATAAAGCTCTTGCCATCAGCAAGCGGTAAGAGGGTGACAGAACAGGGTTTAACACCTTGGCCGCCAAAGCCGGGGTCTCTGAGTGGCCCTGACCAGGGAGGGCAGCCTCCATGGGGCTGCGGCTGCGGCTCTGGGCTCCCGGGGAGCAGGTGGGCCCTGGGTTGGGGGCTCCACCTGGGTTGGGTGAGTTCTGCCTAGAGAGGTGGCTGGCTGAGGGCCTCAGGGATGAGGGATGGTGCGGGCGTGGAGCGGGTCGTGGGAGGCAGGCCCGCCTCCCTGTGGAGAGGGCTCCCTCTGGCCTCTCCTGGCCTCTCCCAAAGCCCTGCTTCGAAATAGCTTCTGTGGCACCCTCGACCTTGGGGGATGGTGCCTGTATATTTATACCCATATAACCCGGCGCTCTAATTGCTTTTTCTAAGGACCACAGTGTCCAGAGGCTGGCGTTGGTAACACCCTGCGGGCATAATCCTGCTATAAATCTTGGATAAGCCTCTTTAATTGTACAGCCGAAGCCTCTCGGGTGCCCGCGACCTGGCGGGGAGGGTGGCGGGCAGAAGTGGGGCAGCGTTGAGTGATGGCTGCGGCTCGGGCAGCTGGGCCCGCAGAGGGACGCG
>NW_015505025.1:5230050-5240710 GCF_001595765.1 Miniopterus natalensis
GATAACTGTCCTCTCTCCCCCCCCATGGTGACTGCCCTCCTCTCCCCCCACAATGGTGCATTGTGTCCTTGCTCCATTTTGCTATAGACAGAATGACCATATGGACATTCTATGCAAATCCTTATTTTTAATGAGCCCGAAGCAAAGCTCACAACCCTTTTGCAGACATCTCAGGCCCGAAGGGGGCCTTGGGATGGGAGAGGCAGGAGTACAGTGAGCAAGAGAAGAGAGGAGGGAGGAGATGAAAGGGGCCAGGACGGAGGAGGCGCCTGCCTGTGCCCAGTGTACCTGTAGGGAAGAGAGGAGGCCACTTCCCGCCACCCCAGAAGGGGGAGGGAGAGAAAGGTGGCGGAGAGGCAGGAGGAGGGAGACGATGGGCTGGCGAAAGGGAAGGTGAAGGCAGCCAGGCCTAGGCTCTGGCTTGTGGGCTCAGTTTTTTTATCTGTACATTGGATGTAAAATCTAAGACTGGGCTGATTGGGAGGAATTAATGAGATAACATATGAAAAATATTCCGCTGGGGAGTGCTGCATGAGCTCTAGGGACCAGGGAATAAGGGGGGCAGGGTGTGTGTGGGGGAAACGGAGAAGACAGGACGGGCTGAGGGAGTGTGTGCGGGAAGATGGAAGGGGCGGTGGAGGGACAGGAGCTGACGATGGGGCCTGGGGACCTCTGGACAACAGGCCAGCTCCTAGTGAATTCATTAGTCCATCCTTCATTTGTCATTCATTCATTTACTCTTTCATTCTTTAGCACCTTTTGTCTGCTCCACAGATGAATGTCTGTTCTGAGAGCAGGATTCCTGTCTCCCACGCATTGCTATACCCACAGTGTCTAGGACAGTGCCTGGCACTGGGAGGTGCTTAGCAAGTTGTTGCTAAATCAGTGACTGCTCTGTGCCTGCAGCAGGCCGGACAGTGGCCATTTCCCTGTAGTCCAGAGGCTGGTGAGCACAGTGGCATCTAGTCCAGTAATTTCCATGCATTGTGCTAAGTACAGTGACTGAAACATTGGGATTGTTATGGGAACCTGGGGTGAAGGAGCTTGGGTCACCCACAAAGACTTCTTGGAGGAGAGGGCCTGAGCTGAATCCTCAGGAACGGAGGGAAGCTGACTGGAAGGAGTTTGGGAAGGGAAACTGGGCAGAAAGGCAGAGGGAAGAGCCTAAGCAAAGGGGAGATGGGAACACCCTGTGTGTTGGCTACTGCAGGTGCTGTTGGAAGTGAGGAGAGATGGGACATAAGGCTGCAGGGCCTCAGGATTGGGCTGAGGGACTGGGACTGTGCCCTGAGGGAGGTGTGGGCCACTGAAGGTGCAAGGGAGGGGAGCGATGTGGTGGGGCTGGAGGGTTGGTGAAGAGTTGGGGCTAAGCTAGGCAGGCTGAGGTTTGCATGCAGGCGTGGGCTCAGATCTGGCATCGACAGGAGTGGGTGTGTATAGTGGGTAAGGTCCTGAGGGTCAGCCTGGAGAGGGGTCAGGCAGCCTGTGTGTGTGGCATGTGCCGGACGGCCTTGGGCCCTGGGCAGCCCAACCACTCCTGGGAGCACCTAAATATCAGTATAAATGTCAATGTTACATGTGTCCCCACTGACATTTCGTGCCCAGATTCCCAGGATGTCCCCTGTAAGGCAACATGGGACAGTTCCACACTATGAAAGGTAGTCTCAGCCCTAGTGCCTGTTGAGAAAAGCCAGTAGTTAGTAGCATCCCCTCCCCCAGCTCTGGTGTGCAGGACAAGGTCCACTGAACACCCCTCCCCAGCCCCACAGCTCCTGGGTGCCCTCCTGAGCCCACTCAAGGCTGCTCCAGGATTCAGGCCTAGAGCCCTCTTTTCCTCTCTCTGGCCCCTGTCTCTCCACTCCCAAGCAGGCCCCCAGGCTGTGGGGCCCCAGGCTTTCCCCCAACAGCATAGGAAGAGCCTGGGGCAGTTCTTTTGTGGTGAGGTGAGCACTTCTCCAGCCTCGGACCCACATCTGGGCCTTGGCCCCTGACCTTTGTCCATCAGCTTTTACTAACCTGTGCTCAGGAAAGCTTCTCATGGTTGCTGCGTCAGACTGGTATCTGCCACTGTCCTTGCTGTGGGGAGCTCCACCCTCACCATGATCCTCCACCAAGGCCAGTTTATGGGCCACACTCACCCCACTGTCTCGGTCTTCCCTCCCAGGCATGGTCAGAAGCCCCATTTTCTGGCTGAAGAAGCTGAGGCCTGGTGGGGTGAAGGGATGGCCCAGGATACATCCAGTACCAGGGCTGGGCCCAGGCCCCCGTTCTCATGTCCTGCTATTCTGCCACTGAAAGGGTCAGCTTGGAGGAGCCAGCTCTTTCTGCCCTGACCCAAAGAAGAGGGGGCATGGGCTGGTATGGAGAGGGTCCGAGAGGACTTCATTACCCCGTGCCTGCTTGTGGCAGCTTTGGGGCGCTGAGCCTGCCACCAGCAGGAGACATGCTTGGCCTGCCTGGGTAATTACATCTCAGCATTTCATTTTGCTAGTCAGTTTCCGCTTCCTGGGGATGTGGGCTCCTAAATATTTCATCGTGGCCTGCAGCTGCATGTTCCTCTCTGGCCAAACCACAGACCTGCTGCTGGCCCTTAACCCTGGCCCCTCCCTGCCCACTGAGCCTTGGTTCCTGCTGTGGGGTGGAGCTGGCATCTCCACGTGCCTGTTTCCCGACAGGGGCCTCCGCCACCAACCCCATGTAGGCTCCTCTGCTCAAGAAGCCTGGGTGAAGAGGCCAGGCAGACAACATTGCTGAAATTAGGCTCAGTTTAGCCAACTCTGTGCCTGGCGCTCTGCTGGAGTCCAGGGAGTTAGAAATGAGAAAGATGTAGTCTCCCCTGGAGGGGCTCATGGGCCAGAGGAAACTGACAATAATATAGTAATAGCAAACGCATATTGAGTATTTATGTGCCAGGCACTGTTCTAAGCACCTTACATCTATTAACTCACTTATTTTTCACATCCTATTAGGAGGAGACAAGGCCAAGAGAGGTTAAGTAACTTGTCCAAAGTCACACAGCTAAGTGGCAGAGCTGGGATCTGAACACAGGCAGCCCTGTGCCCTGAAGCATGAGGATTATAGAACTGACCACAGCGCAGGCAGAGGGTAGCAAGTGCCAGTAGAGAGGGTGAGAAGGGAGCCTGAGTGGGCAGCGATGAGTTCTGGCTGGGGGAGGATCTGGGGTGTTTCGGGAGCCGGAGGAGGAGGAATTGGGCCCCTGGGCTGGGTGGGGTCGGGCAGGTGAAGCAGGAGGGTGTTTCTGGGAGAGGGACCAGCCAAAGCTCGGCGTGGGAGAGTCGGAGTCGAGGTGGAGAGAATGGCCCTGCTGTGGTACTGCGAGGAGCTGTGAGGCTGAGGAAGGGGCGAGAAGCCTGCGTGACCTCACCCCCAGGGGCGCCCCTGGAGCTGCGGGCAGATGGGGAAGGGGTTGGAGGTCTTGTTCTGCACGTGGCTCCTGGGCAGAGGACTCTGAATGAACTCTCAGCAGTTCTGGGTCAGACTCCCCTTCTCTGAACCAAATCTGAGAAACGGGTGCTTTCCCCCATTCTCCCGGCTGAGAGCGGGGAGCGGGGGGCCTGGGGGCCTGGGCTGGGCAGTGGCCTCCCAGGGCAGCTTGGGGCGGGGCCGGCCCCCAACCGGGCATCTCCCTGTTCTCGGCCCGCTCAGTCCCCTCACACCACCACTGGCCTCCAAACGCCTTCGTTTCCTTTTTTATTTTTTTTCCTTTCTCGCTTCAAAGGTGTTTTGCCTAAATGGGTTTGTGTTAAGATATTAGGTCGATCACTCAGCAAATTTCCCTCTGCCCAGAGCTGAGCACCATGAATAATGCAGCTCTGAGCGGGGCTGCTGCTGCCCAGTGGCCTCCTGGGGAGGGGACAGCAGCCTTGGCTCAGAGGCCCTGGGCCACAGCTGCTGCAACCAGTCACCCAAACCAGTATCCTCCCTTCCCCAAAACAGCCCCCAGGGCTGGGCCTGTCTATAGGTGATCCCTTTGTTTGGGGCGGGGATAATGCCCCCCATTTTATAGATGTAGAAATGGAGGTTCAGAGAGGGTGGGTGAAGTGGCTTTTATCACGGAGCGAGTGGGTGATTGAGATGGGACACGGGCCCTGCCTGTGCCCAGGCTCAGCCCCCCGTGTCACATCAGGCCAGCCCCCTGCTGTCTGTGCCCCTGCACCCCCAGAGGCAGCCCACTTCCCTGCAGGGGCAGGGTCGGGTGTGATGGAGGGTCGGGTGGGCCTGGGGAGAGGGTTTCAGAGGAAGGACAGGGCTCTGCCTCAACTGGGGCCACTGAGGCTGCTCAGTGAGTAGTGGTTGGATGACAGGTATTGTACGTCTCGTCCAGTGAGTAACCCACCACCCACTGGTGCTGCCCAGACAGGCCGCCTGCGTGCCAGCAACAAAGGGGAGGCATTAATGGTCAAGGTGTGGCCGCGGCTAGCCTGGGGCTCCAGGGAGGTGTGGGCACTTGTGTGCCTGTGTACGCAAGTTCGTGGCTGTGTGACTATGTGTGGGCTGTGACTGTGTATAGGGTGTGATGAGTATGGTTGTATGAAGCTGTGTGGCTTCTGTGTGAGCTTGTGTGGCTGTGTGGGTGCCTGTGTGTGGCATGTGCATGTCCTGTGGCCGTGAGGCTGTATGAGGTCATCTCTGGACTGTGGGTCTCTGTGTGAGGGCTTGTGACTGTGAGATTGTGTGACGCTGAGGTGGTGTGTGGTGTGTGATTTGATTTGTGAGGGCGTGAGTTGCTGTGTGTGTGTTTGTATATGTGGCAGTGTGTGTCTGTGTGTGAGTTGCCGTGTGTGTGTGTGTGTGTGTGTGAGTTGCCGTGTGTGTGTGTGTGTGTGTGTGTGTGTGTGAGAGTTGCTGTCTGTGTGTGGGGGGGAGTCGTGCTGAGATTGTTCAGGAAAGAAGGGATGTGTTTCCTGCCCTGAACATTCCCTGAGCCTCCAAGCTATGGCCCTGGGTCCTCCCCAGCACCTGTCCCTCTGATCCCCAGCACACAGGGACCTTCCCAGCCCTGGGTCCGGACCTGAGCTGGGTGGTGAGGTCCCTGTCTTCCAGCCCCACCCCCCGCCAGGCCTTCCCCCGCCACAAAGGCACTGGCCCCAGGAAGCAGACCCAGGCCTTCACAAGCACCATCACACTTGACCAGCACTCCAACTTCACAAGATGGAGTTTCTTTAAGTTCATCCCCGTTTTGGAGATGGAAAGCCTGATGCTCAGAGAGGTTAAATAACTTGTGTGAAGTCACACAGCCAAGGAAGCAGTGGAGCCAGCACCCCTCTTCAGGCTGGAGGGCTGGGCAGATGCATGCAGGCGCGATGCCCATGCTTTGCAGCCCTTCGATGGAGTGCATTAGGGAGACACCTCCAGGTGTGAAACCAGGGTGACTGTCTCCCCTCCTAGAGCCCACTGCATGCCCTGTGTCACGTCTTTCTCTACCGGCCCAGCAGTTTTCAGGCCCTGGACCCGTGGAGCCCATCAGGCCGCTCAACTGTCCTCTACTTTTCTACTTGTTCTGCTTCTGTGTGTATTTCCCAAGTGCACAGAGCAAGGAATCTGCTTCTAGACAGAGAAGTAAATCCCAGGAGAAGGCCGGCCTGAGAGGTGTCCAGGTGTTCACAATGCCAAGCCCATGCGCCTGCATGGAGCTCCCAGCGGGTCCTGCCAGGGCAGACACTCTGGGTGGAGTATCTTTGTAGCCCAGAGCCTGGCACCAAGTAGGTGCTAAGTGCAAAGTGGATTCCCAGTGTGTGTGCACACAGCCATCTGGGCACTCAGTGTGACCGGGTGGTGGCACAGAGGGGAGGTCGCAGTGGGTTGTGGGGGTTAGAGAGGCTCCCAGAGGAGGTGGGAGGGTTTGAGCAGGTGCAGGTGCCCATCCTGATTCCTGCAGAGGCTCTGCCCACGCCCATGCTCACAGCTCCCACCACACCGCCCTCCCGTCCCTGACTGTTGGGCACCGGCAGCTAATTCATCCAGGAAGCGTGGATTGCTGCCCATCCCGAGCAGGCCCAGCATGCGTGCTGGGTCCCACGAGGCCCTGAGCCAAGAGGCGGATGCCACGGAGATGACCGAGGCCCAACGAGGGAAGGGCTGCTATGAGGAACTAGAGGGTCGCTGACCAGCCCCAGGGGCCCTCCTGGCTGAGGGAGCAGCCCCTGCAAGCCTGTTGGAGAGCAGATGTGGTAGGATGGTGAATTCTGGTAGGGACCAGGGTGAGGCTGGATATTGCAGACCCGAGGAGGAAATGTTGGCCTTGAGTGTCACACACACATGCACACATGTGTGCACACACATGTACACACACACATACAAGGAGCCACTCAGGCAGGAGCCATGTGTCAGATTTGTGCTTTATTTATTTATTTATTTAATCCTCACTTGAGGGTATTTTTCCCATTGCTTTTCAGAGAGAGTGGAAGGGGGAGAGAGAGAGAGAGAAACATCNAGTATTTTTGCTATTGCTTTTCAGAGAGAGTGGAAGGGGGAGAGAGAGAGAGAAACATCGATGTGAAAGAGACACATTGACTGGTCGCCTCCCGCAGGAGCCCCCACCGGGGCCAGGGATCGAGCCTGCAACCGAGGTATGTGCCCTTGACCAGAATAGAACCCGGGACCCTTCAGTCTGCGGGCTGGCGCTCGGACCACTGAGCCAAACCGGCCAGGGCAGATTTGTGCTTTCGAATGAGGCTGCAGTGGAGACTGGATGGTGGGGAGTGGGGCCGGAGCAGGAGCAGAAAG
This sequence comes from Miniopterus natalensis, assembly GCF_001595765.1. The sequence continues at coordinate 5,236,798 of NW_015505025.1, forward strand.
GGAAGGTGGCCAGGAACCAGGCCTGAACCCCACCCCTGCCTCTAGTCCCCTGTGGAGCTCCAGACCCAGCTGGAGTCCACCCCCCTCACTGTCCTGCACGGTTCTGCTCACCCTGGACTAGCCTCGGGTTAGGGGCGTTCACTCAGGGCCTGGGTTCTTTCCCGACTTCAAAACATACCTCTGGCCACAGCTCTGCTGCCTGGAGTCTGTCACAGAGCTCCATTTACTTAGGTACAGGCTTTGTTTCCAGTTGAAAACAACAGTAGCACCTTATGCCCGCCTGGTGTGGCTCAGTTGGTAGTTGGTTGAGTGTCGTCCCATGCACCAAAAGGTGGCCGGTTCGATTCCCGGTCAGGGCACATGCCTGTGGTTGCGGCCTGGCCCTCAGTAGGGGTCATGCAAGAGGCGGCTGATCGATGTTTCGCTCTCACCCGTGTTTCTATCTCTCTATCCCTCTCGCTTCCCCTCTAAAAAATAAATCGATGAAAACATTTTTTAAAAAGTAGCACCTTATTAGTCATCGACCCCTCTGAGCAGCTCCCTTTGCTGGAGTGCGTATTTGGGGAGAACTGGTTTTGGAGTGGGAGGAAAGGGGGGAAGGACCGTGCGAGCATGTGTGTTGGCGTGTCCGCGCATGTGCCTATGTGTGCGTGTGTGTGTGAGGCCATACAGTTCAGGGTGACTTCCAGCCTTCCTCATGCCTTCCCCCCACCTCCTTCTCTGCTGGAACCTAGGGGAGCCTGGGGGACCCCCCTTGGATTGTGTAACTCCCCCCTTTTCTCTCCACAGTGCAATTTGCTGCCTTCACATTTTGCTGTAATGTAGATTTTTCCACTCGATTTCCTAGAATTTGTCCTTTCACTGTTTTCCCCCCTTTTTAAATTTAAAAGGCTGCTTGCTCGGACTGGGAGAGGACAGGCCTGGCCGCAGGGAAATTGTTCGACGCTCTAGAGGAGGACTTTTCCTCCCTTATCTGAGCCCAGGGCCCGGGGTGCTACTTGGGGACAGCGAGCAGTCTGTGTTGCAGCATGTGACCCCAGGGCCCTGGGGACTGGAGCAAGAAGGAGGTGGGCGCCCAGTCCCCTGGGAGCTATGGGTGTGGTTATCTTGGTCACCTGGGCGCCTCACTGCCTGAGGGCTGGCCATTTANCTGGGGGCCCAGTCCCCTGGGAGCTATGGGTGTGGTTATCTTGGTCACCCGGGCGCCTCACTGCCTGAGGGCTGGCCATTTACCTCCTTCCTGGGCAAGGCCCAAATCTTGCCTTGGGGTTGGCAAAGGCAGGCCTCTTGGTGAGAGAGAGACTGAAGGAAGGAGTTGGAAGACGCCTGAAGGAGAGCGAGAGGGATGCCCAAGCCCGGGGGATGTGGCTGAGACAAGCCCAGGTCCCTGGCTGCCTCCTGCATGGGACGGGCGTGAGCAAAGCAGGCTGCTACAGTGGGAAGCCTTTTCCTTCTCCCTCCCCAGGCCACCAGGGTGGGTGGTGTGAAGACAGGAGATCTGGGGGCTGCTTGGAGGGGGTGGCCTTCAGGATGGCGGGGAGGACTTATTTAGGTAGGTGGAGAGGGGTGAGCCATCCAGTGGGGACAGGAATGTGCTGGGAGGAGGTGGAAGCTGAGTGCGGGTGCGACGATCAGCCTGCGTAAACCCAGGTCCCTGGGGCACTAGGGAGACAGCCCCGGGCTGCAAGTGGACTGACCGGCTGCCTTGGCGCCTGCAGGTTCCCGAGTGCCAGCCCGCAGTCGGGCTCCCTGGCTCGCCTGTGCTTACGGAGGGCCACACGTGGACAGTCCAGGCAGAGGAGGGCAGGAAGACGGGGTCCTTTCAGCAGAAAGCCCTCAGAGGGTGTGGTTTACAAGTCCAAAGTGCTTTCGGTCCTGGCTCTCAGGCAAGCCAGCAGCTCCTGGAGAAAAGTCGGAGCAGAGCCCAGATCTGCCTCTGCCTCTGCCTCCTCGGTGGCGTGGCCTGGCCGAAGCCTCCCTGTCCTCCGGGAGGAAACTGGGAGCGAGGGGCTCAGCCCCAGCCTCCCCCTTTCACTTCACCGTGCATGTTTCCAGTCTGCCCTGACCCCGGGATGGTTTCCCTCACCCCTGCCCAGTGACATAGGCTGTGTGGGAGGAGCAGGGCTCTGTCCTCATGGCTGCCGCCCAGCATCGAAACCCCCTCGGAAACACACTAGGTGCTTGGGAAGTGTGTTGACTCAATGAAGAAACAGCGGCGGTGGCATGTGGGGCAGGGCGTGTGTCTGGGGAAGTTCTCAGCAGCCTGGCCCCCAGGGGCCTTTCCCTGCCCAGGTGAGCTCCCGCCCGGCTGGAGCTTCTCCTCCCGCTGACTCTTTCCTGGTTCGCTTTTCCAGCTGGACTCTGAGCTCCCACGGAAGGGGTCTTACTTAAGGATCGGATCAGTTGTGCCAGGAACTGAGCAGGTGCTTCTCAGACAACGAACCAACTAACGAACAAACACACCAGCCCTGCCCTTGGGAACTTAGCCCTGCCCTTGGGGACTTAGCCCTGCCCTTGGGGAGTGCAGGTGGGGCAGAGACTGGCACAGATACATTGGCCGGATCCTAGAACACCAGGAAAGGTCACGAGACCACAAATGGAAGGGGCGCGGAGACCACAAATACAACAGGAAACTGATGCCAGGTTTTGCTAGTGGAGTCTCTGTGTCGCATCCGAGTCAGGGCAGGTGGCTGGAGCCTGGGGGTGGTGCCCCTGGGGAGGGCTGGCGAGTTGGAGCCCTCCTTGGGGACGGTAGGATTTCAGGAGCCTTCAGGAGAAGAGCAGCCCCAGGCAGGCCCCCTCCAGTGTACTTTGGATGCCACTGGGCTGGGAGTGGCTGAGTGGCCCCATTTCACAGACGGACAAAGGGAGGCTGGGGTGTGCCCAGTGTGTTCTCCAGCAGGCAGCACACATGAGGACTGGGCACCTTCTCTGTCACTTGTGTTTGACAGTTGTATCTGGCCTGGGTCCTCGGGTCCACATTCACCAGCATTTACATTTTGCCACATTTGCTTCTGATTATTTTTGAAGAAATAAACATGGATTGCCTGGAAGGCCCCCTGTGGAGCCCTGTTCCTGTCCTTTCCTTCCTGAGGTAACCGTGACTCTGAAGGTGGTGGGATCCCTCTGGTTTTTGTTTAGTCACTCAGAGCATTTGCTGAGCACCTAGTATGCGCCAGGCACCGTTCTGGGTGCTGGGGAGACTGCAATGACTCCATCAGACGGAATCTCCTGCCTTCATGTAGCTTTTGCTCGTGTGTGTGTGTGTGTGTGTGTGTGTGTGTGTGTGTGTGTGTGTTTGGCCATGGGCAATGAATCTCAATGTGTGTGGTCTTCAAACTCTACAGAGACAGGACAGATCCTGCTGCAGTTGGCTCTTAGTCAACTTGTTTTCAGGTTGTTGTGCTGATCCAAGAGAGCTGTTTTATTAATCGAAACTCCTTAACAACCCATTGTACAAACACCAGTTTATTCTTCCATTGTGAAGTATTTGGGTGGTTTCCATTTTGCTGCTGTTCCCGACAGCGCCGCAGTGAGCGCGTCTTTGTGCGGGTGTCCTCGCGCCCCTGCGGGTTTCTCCGGGACCGAGTGAGGCAGGGGATGCGCCTTGCGGGCGCTCAGCACGCGCAGCTTTGCGGAGCATCGCCACGCGCTCTCGGAAGCCTTCTGCTCGCACTCCTGGATCACATTGTCCAGTGTTCTTGGAGCAGAGGCAGGCGTTGAGGGTTGGGATCAAGGACAAGCCAGTCCTGGCTGGTGGGACATTACTGGCTGAGAGCGAAGTGTGGAGCCAGGGGCCAGGGGCCAGGGGCCAGGGGCCAGGGCAGGCTCTGGCCTCTGCAGCAGCTGCAGGTGGGCTGGGCTCTCACTGCAGGGCTGGGGTGGGGGCGGGGCTGGGAGTCGGGAGGTGAGC
>NW_015505025.1:5260572-5273632 GCF_001595765.1 Miniopterus natalensis
TATTTCCAGCCCTGAGGCCTCGCCATAGAGTGGTGGGCTCTGTCTGGACCAAACAGTGCCCTCAGAGCCAACTGGACATCTACCCCCAGACTGTCCAGTCTAAGTAATGACTCCTGACTCTGACCCCAAGGTTGGGGACACTGGAGCCAGGTTCACCCCTGGTCACGGGGTCTTGGTGGCAGGGATATGAGACATGGCACCAGCTCTGTGGAGCCCTGGGCAGACAAGGCACAGTGAATGTCACTGGACAAAGATGCAGGAACCCAGGGGGTGAGCTGAGTACTCCTGGGGCCTAAAGTCAAGTGCCATCTGGGATGAGGACCAGGGGAAGGGGCTGGAGCTGGGAGTGCTCATCCTGTCACCATGAGGCTGGCTGTGTGACCTGGGGAGTCCCTCCCTGGGCTTCAGTTTTCTTATCTGTAAAGTGACAGAATTGGAGCAGATCCCTATGGTCCTGCCATCCCTAGCAATAGCTCATGGGCAACAGACTTAGCTGCTCACCCTGCTGCCTGCTGGGGAATTACCTTGGCAAGGTGTGTCACTGGCCCTTCAGCAGGGTGGCATGGGATGGGGGTGGCTTATGAGGGTTAATTTCCTTGTCTTAGCCTTGAGGGAGGAGGCTGTGGCCATGCTGTGTGCAGGGGCTTTGGCCTCAGGAGGGGAAACCAGGCTTCCGTGGTGCTCTGTCCATCCTCTCTTTTGACGTTGCCTGCCATCCTCCTGCCCCCATGTCCTCACCTCAAAGTCCCTGCCCCCTTTTCTCTCCCCACCTCATTTTCCTTCCCCCTCTCCCCCAAATCCAGCTCCTACAGTCCCTCAGGCATAGTGTGGTGCATAGGATTGGAGCCAGAGTTCCCGGGTTCAGATCCAGCTCGGCATGGTTCTGGAGCGTCAATGAGTTTTTTGTGCCTCAGTCTCTTCATCTCTGTAATGGAGATAATTCCTCACCTCATAGCATTATTGTGAGAGTTCAATGAGTTAATATCCACAAAGAGCCTGGAACAATGCTAGGTGCTCAGGAGGAGGTGCTCAGGAGAAGTGAGCAGTTCTTTTTCACCATTGCTACCCAGAGCCCAGGCCAGGAAGCACCCCCTCCTCCGGAAAGCCACTGGGCCTGCTCTGGCCCACGGACCGGTCACCCACCTCAGTACAGTAATAATGTGGCGTAGTCACCTACCCTGTGCCAGATGTTTTTGTACCTCATTCATGTAGGGCTCACAGCACCTCTGTGGAGCAGGATTGAGATACCTTTTAGTGAGGACACCTAGGCCTCAGGCAGCCCAGGAGCTTGCATGGGGCAGAGCAGAGGGGCTGGGTGTGTCCAGAGCCCGGAGGAACCACTGTGGTTTGCAGTGAGAAGGGGTGGGTTCCCCATTTTGTAAAGCTTACTTACTCTGGCTAATGGGGGGTCACTGACTGGAGGGAGAGTGGGGACAATGGTGACTTCTGGTGTCTGGGGCAACTAGAGGCCATTGAGGGTATCAGGGCCCTGAAACCTGAGGGACTGCAGTCTGTCTCTCAGCTCCTCTAGGCCTCAGTCTCCCCACCTGTGTCTGGTGGTGGGGTGGTGCCCTCTGGCTGGAGCAGCTGCCATGGTGAGCTGTTGTGGGGGCACCACTGTCCTCATGACAAACAGAGCTCTTGTCCTGGTGATTTCCCAGCCTGCGCAGGGCCAGCTGCTTCCATGATGATCCCAGGCCAGGCTGGGAGGGGCAAGCACCACAGCCACAGGGTGATGGTGACAAGGGGACCTGCCCTGGCTGTCCTGGGGCCTCAGGCCACAGGGTCTAGGGGTATAGTGGTGAGAGCAGCGGACCCTCCCCTTCACCCTTTGGGGACCCCCACGGCGCCTCCTCTAGACCACCTCCTGGGGGAACAGAGCAAGCAGTGGGCTAGGAGCCAGGAGAGCTGGGCTGCTCCCAGCTATGCCACCTCTCTGCTTTCCACTGTACCAATCTGCGAGGATGATGGGCGTCGCGGCACCCATTCTGGGTGTTTGGTTGCAGACCGAGAGCGCATTGGGCAGGACTCGGCGTACGAGCAGGAGGGGAAGGTGCAGTTTGTGATCGACGCTGTGTACGCCATGGGCCACGCGCTGCACGCCATGCACCGGGACCTGTGTCCGGGCCGAGTGGGGCTCTGCCCACGCATGGATCCCGTAGACGGCTCCCAGCTGCTCAAGTACATCCGCAGTGTCAACTTCTCAGGTGGGAGCATGGCGCATGGCATCCCCACCCCAGGGGTCCTGGGCCATGCAGCCAGGGAAAGGGGTCCTGGGCTCCATGGGGGGAGGTATTGGAGGGTCTCGTCAGATGTTTCCAAGGGGTGAAGCCTCCCCAGATGCTCCATGCAAGGTCCTCCCCAGAAGTTTTTCTGCCTAGCCTTTGAGTAAAGGCTCAGCAAAGAAACTGAGTGTGTGACACCCACTTCCCCCACAGGCATTGCAGGGAACCCTGTGACCTTCAACGAGAATGGGGATGCGCCTGGGCGCTATGACATCTACCAGTACCAATTGCGCAACGGCTCTGCTGAGTACAAAGTCATTGGCTCCTGGACTGACCACCTGCACCTTAGAGTAAGCGCCTGGCAAGAGGGCAGGGAGGGGCTCTGGGGGCGGAGGGAGTCACTCACCGCATCCCAACCCTGGGAGGACACTGAGGGGAGGCAGCCCCTGAGTAGCACTGATCTCTGGGATTGCTGCTGTCAAGTCGGGGTTTCATTCCGTGCCCCTCCCAGACGTCAGAGGGCCCTGAGGCTCCCACCCAGAGACGGAAGGACAGGGCTGCTGGACTCCTGCTGTGTCTGCCCCTGCCCTTTCCCCTGGCCTGGGCCTTTCTGCCTGCCGCCCATTCGCAGGGCCAAAAGCTGTGGACAGACGCTCACAGTGAGTGAAATGGCTGGTGTGGGCCCAGGGTAAGGAGGGGAGGGCTGCGTTTGGACAGAGGACCGTGTTTAAGGCAAAAGGCACAGTCAGACGGCAGGTGGGGAGCTGTTTGAGAGTTGGTCCTCCAGCCCTGTCTAACCCACAGGAAGGCTGTCTTTTCCTGGGTATTATGGGGGTTGGGGAGAACTTCTCATGGGTCCTCCTAGCCACACTTTCCCAGCTCACAGTTGTTCCAGGGACATGGTGGCCTTCCCTCTCTGGCCCTCAGTGTCCCCTGCCATGAAGTAGAACAGTGTTTTTAGAGAGAAAGGACCTGTATTCATTCTCCAAGGAAATGCTTGTGGACTTGGTTCGCACCTTGCAAAGTGAAGGGGTGAGTGGTGCTCGGGTGGGCACAATGTGACATCTAGATGGACTAGAGAGGCTCCAAAGGCCCAGGTCCACGTCTGGCCCCTGCCATGCTTGCTCTGCATCCTGGAAGAGCCGCATCCTTTCCCACTGTCCCTCTGGCAATTATCTTTTCTGATGACAAGCCCCTGGAGCTCTTCAGAGCAGTTTCTGCCCATGATCTCACTTAGCCTGCCCATCTTCTAAGTCAGAGGAGAGATCTCAGGAAACCTAGCCCAAGGGGCGTTCCAAGGGCCGCACAGCATAGTGGGCCAGAGCTCATTGCTATGGTGATGCTCCTTGGGTTACTGAGCAGAAACAGGCAGACAGACAGAACAGGGAGGTGGGAGAACTTGGCAATGTGGGACAATGCCCTACACGGAGCCATGCCTCATTTTGGTGTGGCAGTGGGGGCTGTGACTCAGTTCCTCGTAGCAGCAGCTAATCCTTGCTGAGCGCCTGCTGTGCACAGCTCCTGTTCTAAGCACATGGTCTCACTGTGCGGACAACAGCCCATGAGGCAGGCAGGCAGGCAGGCATGATATTACCCCATGCTACAGGCAGGGTAAGTGACGGTCCCCTCCCGAGGAACACGAGGCCCCTCCACCAGCATACCTTACCCACTTTCTCCTTGAAGCTCACTTTTGGCTGTGCTGTGGGGGCCACAGAGCAAGCAAGGCTCAGGGCACCGTGGAGGAGGCCTCTTCTGGCCTGTGTCCAGACCTCACTTCTATAGGTTCCACAGACATTCATGGTCCCCTGCTGAGTGGCAGCCCTATCTGGGGGCTGGACATGCAGCAGGGAAGCAAACATGAAGACCCTGCCCTTGTGGGGCTGATGTTCTGGTGAAATCAAAGAATTTCCATGATGACTTCTAAGTAGAAACCACCCTAAGAAACAAAGGGTAGAGTGGCTTCATATCTGCTGTCACTGGAACAGATAGAAAACAAAGGCTCAGAGAAGTTGAAGTGTTTCCTCAAGGGCACACAGCCAGCGAGCAGCAGAACTGTGATCCTAGGGCTTGACCATATTCACTGCTCTTTCCATTACAGCCAGAATTTTCCAGAACACTCACCGCCACCCCGTGTCCTCTGGGGAAAGGTCCATCCCATGCAGTCTCCCACCCCGGGTACAGGATTGTCCTGCCTTGTCATTCTGGTAGGACACTGGCACTGGTCATTGCTGTGTACTTTAGCTACTAGGGGACCACACAGCCCTGTCATGCCCAGAGCCACTGGGCAAGGTTCTTCCTCATGGTTTTCTTCCCACCTACCATGAAAGCCTTGGATTCCCCACCCCACTTTGTCCATCAGCCCTGAAACCCTCCCCCCTCACCTGCTGGTTTTCTACAGGAGGAAGCACCTGGCACATGCGTGTCCCAGTCCAGGCAGGCCCACTGCTGTCTAAGTATCAGCTCTTCCTTNTCTACAGGAGGAAGCACCTGGCACATGTGTGTCCCAGTCCAGGCAGGCCCACTGCTGTCTAAGTATCAGCTCTTCCTTAAAGTCACTTCACGTAGAACAGGCGCTTTGAATACGGCTCCCAAGCGTGGTCAACTCCCTTTGCCCAGTGCCTGGAGCTCTTCAGGGGCCTCTTGTTTATGTTCTGGACTTTTGTAACAACTGTAGTGAGTGCCCACACTCCTGTGGCTCCTTCGCTCACAGTGATTTGCCTTAGAGATGTAGAATGGTGACTAGTACTAGTTTAGAGTGAGATGTAAACCCTAGCCCTGGGCACACAGTGCGTGTCCTGGGAGTAAACCTTTGTTCGTTGCTCTATGCTGACCCCCAGCTCCCTGTGCCTCCTGGAGGAGGCCCCGTGGCTGAGCCATAGGCAGCACTTCTCCACTCCAATGAGCACCCAAGTCTCTTGGGGGGTCTCATGAAAACTCAGACTCTGAGTCAGTGGGTCTGGGGTGGGCCAAAGTTTCACTTTTCCAACAAGCTTCTGGGTGTTGCCACTGCTGCTGGTCTGGGGCAACTATTGAGTAGCCAAGCCTCCTAAGCATGCTCTGCTCTGCTGCGTGCCCCTAGGCTGTTGCTGCTGCTCTCTGAGCTGTCTCCCCATACAATCCTGGGAATTTTGCACTCAATCAGGATTCCCCATAGGTTGGTGTATCTGAATCGGGAGCAACTTGTATAAATCCAGCTGTTGGTTTCAGCAGGTCTGGGGGGCCCGGGCAGCTGGATTTGTAGCGAACTAAGTGGGTGATTCAGGTGTGGGATTACAGGGTGCCAGCCAGTGTGGTGGCCCAGGGCACTGGAGCATGTCCTGAGGCCTGTTCCTCCACGATGTCATTGCCAGATAGAGCGGATGCTCTGGCCGGGGAGTGGGCAGCAGCTGCCCCGTTCCATCTGCAGCCTGCCCTGCCAGCCAGGAGAGCGGAAGAAGACAGTGAAGGGCATGCCCTGCTGCTGGCACTGCGAGCCCTGCACTGGGTACCAGTACCAGGTGGACCGCTACACCTGCAAGACGTGTCCCTATGACATGAGGCCCACGGAGAACCGCACTGGCTGCCGGCCCATCCCCATTATCAAGCTGGAATGGGCCTCACCTTGGGCCGTGCTGCCCCTCTTCCTGGCTGTGGTGGGCATCGCAGCCACGCTTTTCGTGGTGGTCACCTTCGTGCGCTACAACGACACCCCCATTGTCAAGGCCTCGGGCCGCGAGCTGAGCTACGTGCTGCTGGCGGGCATCTTCCTGTGCTATGCCACCACCTTCCTCATGATTGCGGAGCCCGACCTGGGGACCTGTTCTCTGCGCCGTATCTTCCTGGGGCTCGGCATGAGCATCAGCTACGCAGCCCTGCTCACCAAGACCAACCGCATCTACCGCATCTTTGAGCAGGGCAAGCGGTCGGTCAGCGCCCCGCGGTTCATCAGCCCCGCCTCGCAGCTGGCCATCACCTTCAGCCTCATCTCGCTACAGCTGCTGGGCATCTGCGTGTGGTTTGTGGTGGACCCCTCCCACTCAGTGGTGGACTTCCAGGACCAGCGGACGCTCGATCCCCGCTTTGCCAGGGGCGTGCTCAAGTGCGACATCTCGGACCTGTCGCTTATCTGCCTGCTGGGCTACAGCATGCTACTCATGGTCACGTGCACGGTGTATGCCATCAAGACGCGCGGCGTGCCCGAGACCTTCAACGAGGCCAAGCCCATCGGCTTCACCATGTACACCACCTGCATTGTCTGGCTGGCCTTCATTCCCATTTTCTTTGGCACCTCACAATCGGCAGACAAGGTGAGTGGGGGGCTGGGTCTGAGGGTGGGGGGTGAGGGCAGGGAGTAGGGAGCAGCCTGGGGAGCTGGCTGGCCTCCCACTCTGCTTGGAAGTACCTTTTTTCATGCTTCATTCTGCCTTCCCTCCATTGTGAGTTTTTTCTCCAGGTCCTGGGATTTCTCTCCTCTCTCCTCTCTCTTTTCCTACCTCCTCTCCCCTTTCGCTCTATCTCATCTCCCCTCTGCTCTCTCTCCTTCCTCCTCCCTCCCTTCCCCCTTTCTAGCCTCCTCCCCTTTTCTCTCTTCTTCGTCTCTCTTCTCTATGAGCCTGGGAGGCTGCACCGTCCTTCATTCATCATTCTTTTCTAGACTCTCCCTGTTACCTCTCTCTCTGCTCAGCCCTGCCTTCTTGTCTGTCCACTCCTCTTGTCTTCCTCACAGGATCCCCATGGGTCCCTGAGGTGGGAGATGTATTAGGCACTCTCTCGCCTCTCCCAGCCCCAAGCTGCCCTGAAGCCCAGGAGCTGGGGCCTGGCAATGTCAGCCCAGGACCCTTTCCTCCAGCGCCCCCTGCTGGCTCTGTAGGCCACCCTGGACACACCCCAAGGGCCCCACAGTCTCTGCCCATGTCCCAGCACAGCATTGCCTGGGTTCTGGGGGATTATCTTGAAGAATTAGGTGTCAGTGAAGTAGAGGCCAGAGATATGGAAGATGGTGGGGACCCCAGCTCCTGGTCTGAGCTCTGTGTTTAACTGTGGGGTCCTGGGCAAGCTAGCTGGCCTCTGCCTCAGTTTCTTCATCCGTGGATTAGGGCCATGATCCTTCCTCTGCGTCCTTATAGGTGTTGTAACAGTCATATGATGTGGTGGGTGGAGAAGCAGTTCACCTGCTGTATGGGTCTGGGACTGAGGAGAGTGGTGGGACAGGGTGGATGGTGTAGGGCCCAGTGGCTGTGGGAATGCTGTTGGCTTTTGCTGTGAGTGAGAAGGGAGTGCTGTGGGACTGTGAGCTGTGAGGGGGGTGCTGTGACGTAGGTTTAAAAGGATCCTTCTGGCTGCTGGGTGGGGCCCTGAGGAGGCAAGTGGGGATCAAGACACCCTGTGAGGAGGTTGCTGAGTGATTCCCACAGAGGCTGCGCAGCAGGCTGGCAAGGAGGGGGGATTCTGATGTCTCTATGGTGGGGCTGACCGGTTTCTGATGTATCGCATGTGTGTGGGACACGCAGAAGAGGCAAGGATGACTTTGTGGCTTTTGGTGTGAGGATGGGAAGGAAGGGGTGTTGTCCACTAAGGAGATGACAGAGGAGCCGGTGTGGTGTGGGGTCCCTTGGGTGTGCTAAGTTTGGGATGCCCGTTAGATGTCCGAGTGCAGCTGTTGAGTCAATGGCTGAATAGATGAATCTGTAGTTCAGGGGCCAGGGCCAGGCTGGGGATGTAACCGGGAGAGCCATCAGCCCGTGGATGGCATTAGAGCTGTGAGCCTGGGTGTGAGCTCTGGGGGAGGCTTGGCTTTCAGCGAGGCTGCCACCAAAGTCCTGACAGATAGGTGCTTGTCATATGCCAGGTGTCTTACCTAATGATTAGCACATCTCACAACAGCATGTGAGGGTAGATATCCCATCTCCATTTATACATTAGGACATGGAGGTACAGAGAGGCAAAGTGACTTGTCTAAGGCCACACAGCACATAGGTGGCAGAGCTGGACATCACCCTACTCTGTCTAACTCAGGAACCCTCAGTCCAGTCCGTGATGCCCCCTGCAGCTCCCCGCCTAGGGTGGGTGCCCACTTTTTCTCCAGCAGCTCCTCAAGGAGGAGCTACACCTCTACTCCGAGTACCTTGGAGCAGCCCAGGGAAGGCCCTGAGTGCCCTGAGGTCTGAGACTAGCCTGGCTCCAGGCTGTCCGGCATACCTGAGCCAGAGCAGCCACCAGGCCTAACTTGTGCTGAGACCCAGGTCTCCAGCTCCCACCAGGCCTGCGGGAGGCCCTCCCTGCTGAGGGCAGGTGCAGGCGGAGACCCCACGCCCTGTAGCGCTGAGGGGCCCACAGAGCCAGCAGAGGTGGGCGCCCCACACTCCAGGAAGCTGGCAGCTTGAGGAATGACCCTCAGTAATACCAGGAGGCCCCTCCCAACACCTCCTGAGAGAGTAGAGGTGCCTTGCTGGAGGCTGACAGCATGGTGGGTAAGCCCCTTGCTGTGCCTTCTGTAATTTCTTCAGACTCCCTGCCTGCACCCGCTCCCATGGTGTCTCTGCCACCTCCAGGTATCAGACCCTCCCACCTCCAGATTCTGGGGCCCAGCCCTCCAGCATCTCTACAGGTGACCCCACCTGCCTCTGATTTCTCCCTTTTTAGGAGGCTTCCCTCAGTACTGACTATGAAAAGGAGCCTATGAGAGGATCTCTTCTGAGGCCCAGAGAGGAGCAGGGCCTTGACCCAGGTCACACAGCAGGCTGGCCACCAACCTGTGCCCATAAGACCCAGCTCTACCCCCAATGGCATGGGGCATGGACTGTGCCCCTCCTTCTCTGGGCTGCTGCATGAGGAGGGGTGGAGGAGATGAGCTCTGAAGTCCCTGCCTATTCAGACCACCAGGCTTCTTAGAGGCTCAGACAACCCTGGGGCCTTATATGTGCTGTCAGGTCGTAGCTACAAAATGCCCCAGTGGGAGCTGCAGGCCTGGCTGCCATGTGTGTGTGAGTGTGTGTATGTACACATTGAGTGGGATGCGCCCAGGGGTTCCTGGCTGCTGGTGTGTGGTGTATGGGTATGCAGATTGTGTGCAAATGTGTGTAAGTGGAGTGTGTGCAGGTGTATGTGTGTGTGTTCAGGTGTGTGTGCAGATGTGTGAATGCATATTTTTAAATATGCATACCCAACTCTGTACCCAGGTACATGAAGGGTACATGTGTGAGCCCAGCTGTGTCTGAGTCAGGTGTGAGTGTGTGGTTTTGAGTTCAGGTGTGTGTGTGAATGCAGAGATGCAGTATATGGGTGTGTGTGTTTGTGGGCATGCGTGTGTACAAGCCCACTTGCAGGTGCTCTGCTGCACCGGTTCCCCCAGGGTGCAGGCGCTGGTGCAGGTGGAGCTGGCTGTACCGCTCTGGTGAGCAGGCGGGGATTTCCCAGCATTAAGCCAGGATCTCCAGGGCTTTTCACCATGGCCAGCACTTTACCTGAGCCCCTGAGCCGACCAGAGCAGGGCTTCTGCACCATGTGGGGTTACTGCTCAGTCAGGCTTGGCCCGGGCTGTGGGGGCCAGGCAGGTTGTGGGGAAGTTCGTCTGGTGTGTGCAGATCTGAGGATCCCAGTATCCACAGGGCTGGTCTGGACAGGAGTGCAGGGCAGGCGAAAGTCCTCAGGATACCCCAACCAGGGCCCCTCGCATTCTGTACCCGCCAAGCCTCATACAAAAACAGGAAAGCATCACCCACAGCCAAGTAGCTCCTCTCTGTGCCCTTTGTCCCACCCCAAGGTGACCTCTCTCCTCCCCTATGATCCCCAGCCCTGATAGCCTCCTTCCCTCTGGAGAGCACTGACTTGTGAGGCTTCATGCAGGATTCCTTACAGAGGATGGAGCGGAGCACAGCAGGGGCCTGACCAAAGAGGGGGGGCGGGAATGGAGCCGTTCAGACACCTCTGGGNAGATTCCTTACAGAGGATGGAGCAGAGCACAGCAGGGGCCTGACCAAAGAGGGGGGGCGGGAATGGAGCCGTTCAGACACCTCTGGGGTGGATGGGAGAGAAGGGGGCCTCTCACTCTGCCTGGTTTTAAGACCTGCCTCTGTGCCAGGGCCCCTTTTCTGTAGGAGTGCCTGCTGGTTCTAGAGGTTCTAGAGGTTCTATGGGACCACTGCTTCTCTGGTAGGGTCAACATGCTACCACCTCCTGTTGACAGTGTGCACCTTCACACGGGGGCTCCACAGCAGTGCCCGAGCCAGTGGTGGGGTGGGAACCCCAGACCCTGGGGCAAAGAGGGGGACAGGGGATGCACAACCCCACTTCTGCTGTACACATGGTGGCCACCCCAGCCTGTGAGGGCGGGGACCTGGCAGATGGGCAGTGCTTTGCTCAGGTTTGCTCAGTTTACACCCCTCCTTGTATTTTGTTTACCAGAAGGCTCCCAGGCTGGGAAGCAGACTAGGACAAAACTCCAAGGGCTGAGCCACTCCTGTGCTCACTGCTGGCTCCAGTGTTTTCAGGACCCAGCACAAAATGAAAACGAAGGGCCCCTGTTCAGAAGTTATTGAGGATTCAAGACGGCGGCAGGCATGAAACCAAGCATGGGCGCCTCTAAGCACAGGCACCTGTGTGGCTGCCCAGGCCACATGCCCATGTTGCTGACTCTGTTCGTGTTAGTGGAGGGCTCAGCAGCCACACTGGGTCAGGACAGAGTGCGATTGGGAACCCAGACCCCCGGCCCAACACAGGTCTACGTCCACTGCAAGGCTCACCCTGCCCAGAGACGGGGCCTCTACTCCGGCCCACCAACTCCATATGGGCCCAACTGTACACCCCCATAACAAGGTGGGGGCAAAGGGCCTAAGATAGATATCTGACCTGGAAACATGGTTCTTATACTCAAGACCTCCCAGTGTGAAAGGAGAGAGCCCCTCCCCTCAGAGAACCGCCATCTAATGAGGGAGACACACCTCACCCCCAGGGCACTCCCAGTCCAGTGGGGAAGACCCAGGCCCGTTCTTGATTATCCCAGACCTCCATTGTTCCTCCAAGGGGCTATTGTGATTCTCTGGAGCCTGACCCCCTTCTTTCCTCCCCCCTGGCCACCAGCCCCCTCCCACTGGCTTGTTAGGACTTCCCCCCATCCCTGCTGGGAGACAGCTCCATGCGTGGGTGAGAGTGGGCTGCATGTGAGGACTGGGGAAGGGCCGACTGTGTGGGCAGGGGTGTGTGCTCAAGGGGGACAGTGGACATGGAACAGCCTCTTCTCACTCTCAGCCTCCTTCCCCACGTGCCACGCAGATTTCATGTGGCTTCTAAGCCTGCGCTGGGGAGTAGCCTCATGGTTTGAGTAAAGTAAGCACTTTCATCCCATTGCACTGATAAGAAAACTGAGGTCCAGAGCGGGATGAGGCTTCTCCAGGGTCACTCAGCTCTTTCCTCTCACACCCTCTCTCAAAGGTAGGAAACTCCGGGAAGGGTGGCTGGAATGAAGGCCTTCAGATTCGGTTCGTGAGGTATTTATGGAGAGGGGCAGAGATGGGGAGGATCATGAAAACACAAAGACCTGCCCCTAGGGGCTACCAGAGGAAGCCAGTGCCCCGGGGACCCCTGGAAGTGAGTTCAGACCCATGATGTCCACTGCTGGGTTAGGTGCGAGGAATGAAGGGTGTCATGGGCAGTTGGGTAGAGCTGGGGTCAGGGAAAGCTTCCTGGAAGAGGTGGCACATCAGCCAGGACCCAGGGAGGGCGCCGAGGCCCAGAAGCAGCAGATTTAGGGAACGGAGCATCCTGCTTCCCCATGCCCAGACCTGGGGACCATAGCCTGGGCCTCCCCAGGCTTCACCCTGGCTGAGGGTGACCAGAGGGACAGCTGAGGCCTGGGGGACCGGGAGGGAGGGAGGGGATCCCAGCTGGGGGCGGTGGGAATTGTCAGGCCCTGCCTGGAAGGCCCCACTATTGAAGAATGAATTATCTGACACCCAGATTAATGGAGTTTCATTTTGCTAAACATCTGTCACTGTTAGTGCTGGCGAGCAAGCGTGAAATGAGCTCGGAGCATGCTGCCACTGCCGCGTGGCGCCGGACGCCATGGCTCCCAGGCCAGGGGCCTGCTCTGCACAGGGTGGCACGTGGGGGGCAGCCACTGGATGGGGGGCCTGGTTGAGGGGCCCGCGTAGCCACTGGGAGCGACTCAAGGCACCGACAGGAGTTCATCCCACTGCCAGTCCTGTGCAGGGGCTGCTCCTGAGGAGGGTCAGCGGTGGTCCCATCGGGCCCTCGGGCTGCCTCCTCCAGGCAGCGTGCAACACCGGGAGCCACCTCTAAGAGCTTAGCTGTACCGAACATTGTGTACCTACTTTTACCATTTGTCCGTCTTGCACCCTCACAACGGCCCTGGGAGGTAAGCACAGTGCTGTAATCGCCACGCCTGTATTGCCGGTGAGGAAACTGAGGCACAGGACGGGGCCTGCCCAGGATCACAGAGCTAGCAGCGGTGGGGGCAAGGTTAGGGTCCAGGGGCCGGTCTGCAGTCCCAGCTCTGTGCCATGCTTGCTCCAGCCTGGCACAGGGCTGCCCCCTGCCCGCCGGCCGGGCGGGGCGCGCTGACCCCTCTCCGCCCCCAGCTGTACATCCAGACGACCACGCTGACGGTGTCGGTGAGCCTGAGCGCCTCGGTGTCGCTGGGGATGCTCTACCTGCCCAAGGTCTACACCATCCTCTTCCACCCGGAGCAGAACGTGCCCAAGCGCAAGCGCAGCCTCAAAGCCGTCGTCACCGCCGCCGCCATGTCCAACAAGTTCACGCAGAAGGGCGGCTTCCGGCCCAACGGCGAGGCCAAGTCCGAGCTCTGCGAGGGCCTGGATGCCCCAGGTGAGCCCCGGGCC
>NW_015505025.1:5274623-5318485 GCF_001595765.1 Miniopterus natalensis
TTGGCCCTGCCACCCTGGGGGGCTGCAGGCTAGTCCCGCTGGCCCTGCCACCCTGGGAGCCGGGAGCCTCCAGACCCCCATGCCCGCCCTGGCCGCCCCTTCCAGGCCTCTGCCCTACCTAGAGGGAGCTGTGGGGGGCCTGATTCCTGCACTGTGATGTGAACCCCCGGATTTCTCTCCCTGGTGCCCACATCTGGGCCTGTGACCGTCAGTCCCTCTGGGAGAAGCGGTGGTGTAGACGGTGCTGCTCTCTGGCCCTTTGGGAACCTGGGAGCCATGGCCCTGGTATCAGCCCCGCCACCCCCTAGCAGGGCCCCAGAGATGGGGACTTGGGACATGGGCACTGATGGGTAGGTGAGAGGTGGGGCCTCAGAGGCCAAAGTTCTCAGGTGGCAGAGTGGCCCCGGGGGTTGTCCAAGGAGGCCTCTTTTGTAGAGGGTCCTTTGAGGGGACCAGGGGAGTGAAGGGGCCAGGGAACTTAGCATCTAGGGGACAGGTCCCTCAGGCTGGGTAAGGCGTGCGCATAGGAGGGAGCAGGGCTGCCCTCTTTGCCAACTTCCCTGGTGCCCTGCAGTCAGCCCTGTGTGAGGAGAAGAGACGGAGGGGGAGAGGGCAGGGCAGGTGAGAGACAGGTTAGGCTCAGGGGACAGGGAACCGTTTCCTGAACCCTGTGTGCCACACCTGTCAGGTACCAGTTTTCATCCGTGCAGCAATCTTGAAAGATTGGTATTTTTGTCATCTGTATAATACGGAGGAGGAAGGAGAGGCACAGCAAAGCAAGGGGTGACCCAGGTCACATAGCCAGCAGGTGGCAGGGCCGGACCTGACCTCCCGTTGTCCCTGCCGCCCACTGTCTCCTGGGACAGCCTCCACCTGTGGGGCTCTGGGGGTCCCATGGGCCTTGCTTCAGCTGCTTCAGGGTAGGAGGGTTGAGGGGTCGCTGTGGTCACCCTGCCCCACTGTAGACCTTGGCTCCCTCGCTGGACGCCCTGTAAAATGGCCATATGGCTTTAATGGCCACTCCTTCTGCCTCCCCATCACTGAAAGTCTTGCGGGCATCAGATCCTGGTGGGACCTGAGAGTGGGCATCTGCTTCCTCCTTCTGGTCCTGGGGGAAAGGCCAAAGGGGACAGTGCTGATGGCAGCAGGAGGGACATGGGCTAGACAACAGGGAGGCCCGGAGCACAGGCTCCAGAGAGGAGCCCTTGTCATCCACCAAGAGATCAGGGGAAACAGGAGATTTTCCCTCCCAGTGAGCCTGGGCTGGGCCAGCACTTCTCACAGGGTCCCTGCCTCAGGGCTCCGGTGAAGCATAGTCCCCTCCCTTCTCAGCACAGGTCCACGTGCTGAGGGAATATCAAGTGGGGAAAGTCCCTTCCTACATCCAAACCGGACTTTTCACTTGAGTGATCTTCGCAGCAGTCCTGTGAGGCCTGGTTAGGGCTGCAGGTTTGATCCCCAGCTGAGGCTCAGAGAGGGTGAGCGACTCTCCTGAAGTCACACAGCAAGGTGGTGGCTGGCTGGCCGTACATAGTGTCTTTCCCTTGACCCTGACTTCATATGGCCTCCTTGTCTCTGGGGTCCCCATTCTCTGTTGAGCAGCATACTTGGCTTCTGAAGTGCCCCCTCCTTGACTGACACCCCTGATGACTATGTTGGCACCACCACCCTCCACCAAATGACCTCTGGTTCTCTCCAGTCCTGCTCCTCCCAGGGCGCCAGCTTCCCTGCACCTAAAGCCCTGGAATTCCCTTCAGATGCCACCTGGGCCTCCATTCTGAGATGGGGAAGAGCAGTGTCCTCAGAACTCCCCACCCCTGGCCTTTCGTGTCTACCCAAATGCAGCCCCTAACCAGGCCCTCTGTCCTAAGCAGGGACCGTCCCTGCTCCTGCTCCACAATCCTGACTGTCCTGTCCCTCCAGGCCATACGCTGCTGGTGCAGGAACAGCTCTGTCGATCAGTTCTGCTCCTGGGCTATTGAGAGTGAGAGTGACACTCATGATGCTGTGACAAGCTAGGGGACCAGAAAGGGCAGGCCTTCACAGAGAGCTGTGATCGCACCTCACTGATATTGCCTCTGCCTCTGCTCAGGCTGGTCACCTGGGGACAGAGGTCAGTCAGCCCCCACCCCTGACGTGCTCCCAGCTCTCTGCTTCCTGCAAGGAAAGGATGAGAGCTGCCCACTCACCCCTACCCCGTAGTGAGGGTCAGAGTCTGGGCCCCCCCCACTCCCCACTCAGCTCAGGGGCCATAGACGCACCAGGCAGGAGCCAGGTGATTAATTCTGGGGACAGCCAGACTGAGGCAATGTGAGCGGGAGGAGTGGGGAGGTGTCACTCCCGTAGAGCAGGGACATTTTTCACTCTGTCACTGGCAGGCCACGTATCTTTAAACAAACAACAGAATAAATAATTTAGGGGCCCATGGCAGTCAGATTGGGTGCAGTGACATGGGGGCGGCAATGGGGTTGTCAGCTCAGCCTGCCCCTGCACAGCTAATTGTTATCTGAGGTGGCGAGCCTGAAAAACAGCAGCAACAGCCTGTCACCAGCAAGGGATGGATGGGCTCAGGCCCTCTGCCCACACCCCTTGTCCCTTCCGCCACCCTGAGGATGCTACTGGAGAGTCCCACCTCCCCCCACATCACTGTAGTATTTCGGCCCTGCCCCTTTGCCCGTTGTTCTGCAAGGTTTAATGAGTGTTTCCATTCGCCCTGTGGCTGAGAGCCAGCTGAGGGTTATCGCCCCATTTTACAGGTGAGGGGATTGAGGCTCCTGGCAGTTCAGTTTGTTGGAAGGGCCACATGGCAGGTGCTGAGATCCCCGTACTGGTGAGGGTACGACTGGACCCCAAGTCTCCTGACTCCTGCCCAGACTCTTCTGTTTGTTCCTTATGGTTAGCTCCTGGCCGCCCTCCCCCCGGACAGATCATTGCTCCCATTTTCCTGATGGTGAGACTGAGGCTTCACGGAAGGACTTGGGTCCCTGAGGACTGAGTGCACTTCCAGGTTCTGGAAGCCATGGGTGGGCTTTTGTATTGGAGAGAGCTCTGGTTTTAGAGGGACAGCAGGGCCTGCCTGTCCCTCAGCTCCTGGCCACTTTCTCTTACCCCACCTCCCTTGGCCCACAGCTGCCCCAGGCTCCCATTTTCCTGCAGTCAGTGGAGACCATGCTGCTGCTGTGAGGTTCTCCTTCCCCTTGAGCCAGGAGCTGCTGGCAGTATACAGGTTCGGAAACAATTTTATTGGTTCACCCAGGGGGTGATGTAGCCCTGGGAAGCTGATGCCCCCCAGCTGGCCTGTGGGGTGTGATTCAGAGCTGGCTGCTGGCTCTTTTTCTGCCAGTGAGGGATAGGGTTGGGTGGACATGTGGGGGTGGGGGTTCCCCTCAGGAAAAGAAGTCTAGGGAAAAAGGGCCACCGCTCTGTGTTACAGGCAGGGAAGGAGCAGCCAGAGGTCCCAGAGGGAGCTTAAGGCTGTCTCCAGAGCGCTGATCTTCTAGTCCCCCCACCTACCTCCCTTTCAGCAGCTCGGCCATCTTGGGGTCCCAGCCTCTAGTCCCTCAGCTTCCTTCTCCAAGTGAGCCTCGCCCAGGTCCCCTTCTGAATTCTGCTTCATTAAAACTGACCCATCCCATGGTGCTTCCTTTCTTCTGGTCACCCAGCACCCTGGAGCCGTGTGGGCCATTTTACAAGTGAAGGTGGAAATTCTTTGTACACTACAGGGTCTGTGCTTTGTTCTTATTCTCTTCCTGGATATCATGGGCACCATTTCCTTCCATTAGCACCTGTCTGAGTGGCACCTAAAACTTGAAACTCCCCTGGGATTGCCCAGCCTAGTGATTGTTCATCTGCTTTAACATTTCTGCTGACAGGGACCCCAACTACTACTTAAGGACACCCACTCTACTCTCTGCTCTGGCCAGGAGGAAGTTCTTCCTTCAGCTGATACTTGGGCATCCCCACTGGTCCTTGGTGTGCCCCTCTGCTCACCCCACCCCAACACTGCTTCTTCCCACACTCGATGGACCCCCAAAAGTGGGACACAGCAATTCTGTCTGTAACAGTGGGCTTCCAGTTACACTGATATGATGAAGGGGCCCCTAAACAGTGGCTCAATCAGACAATGCTTGTTTCTGTCTGATGTGATAGTATACATGGTAGCAGGAGTGGGGGACCCAGGTTCCTTCCATCTTGTTGCTCCATCAGCTCTGAGAGGATTATCCTCAGGCTGAGGCTGGTTGCTTTCTATGTCTGTTCTGTCCATGGAAAGCAAAAGAGAGGAGGCACAGGGGAAACCACCGATTTTAATCAAATGACATGGAAGTTGCACATAGCCGTTCTACGCGCATGTCAGCAGGAATGTTGTCATGCAGGGCCACATTTTGCTGCAAGGGAGGCTGGGCAATGTAGTCCTTAACTTTGGCAGTCGGGAGCCCAATGAAAAACTGGAAAGAGGATTGAGGTGACAGTGTGCAGCCCACCACACTGCTCCCCTCAAATGTCCTTTTCTCTAGGCTAGACGCCCCCGGCTAAGCCTTGCAGGTGTGCCTCCTTTTCTGAGCTGACAGGATCCTGATGGAGGGTCATGGCAGCTTTATGACAAACGACACCATGATTTTCTCCCATCCAGCCTCCTCTCTGCAGAAGCAAATCAGCTCCCACCCCAGGCAGAGATTTTGCCCTTGGTTACTCTCCACTGGGCTGTCTCCCAGGCAATGGAGGGAGACCCTGACCCTGGCAGGACAGGACAAAACTAAGGACCTGGCCAGGCTCCTCACCCCTCTGGCCTCAGTTCCTCATTTTTCAAATGGAGGTGACACTTATCTGGCCTCCTCATAGGGTGCTGTGAGGTCTGAGCCCTGGAGAAGTGCTCACACTGCCTATGACAGCTGATGTCACCTACAAAGGCTGTGGCTGGGAAATAAGGGCTACCCAGATATGCGACTCCTGTCCCAGGGGTGGGTGAGTGAGGGCCAGAGTGATGGGTGCTGATAAGGGAGGCTCAAGGCTGAGGCTGGACAGGGACACCCAGAAATGGGAAAGGTGGCTGCATGGAGAGCCGAGGGGACCTGAGAACTTCTGCTTCCCTTGAGCGTGGGGAGATGGCGGAGTTAGTCATATTCCTGTTTCCAGCTTAGCAAGGCCCCTCTCTGGTTCTGTTATTTATTCCCCATTCTCCACTCACCTTTGTAGGCTGCCAGTCTCTGAATGTTCTGGCATGGGCTCTCCCAGAGTGAGTGGTGGGGCTTCTGAAAACTTCCCTTTGATAATGTAGTTGACCTTTGAACAACAGGGGGCTTAGGGGCGCCAACCCCCATGCAGTCGAAAAATCTGCATATAACTTTTGACTCCCCCAAAACTTAAGCTGTCCCTCGATATCCTCAGGGGCTTGGTTCCAGGACCTCCGTGGATACCAAAGCCGGCAGGTGCTCAGGTCCCCTGTATAAATGCTGTGGATTGGTGCATACAGCAGGCTCTCGGCATCCACGGACTCCCAATGCGGGTCGAAAACACTGCAGGCATTTACTGAAAACAAACCAAAAACAAAAACCAAAACCAAAAAACTTAATGTAAGTGGACCTGCGAAGTTCAAAGCCGTGTTAATGGTCGACTATGCTTTAAAATATATAATTATATCACAGATAAAAATGATTCTCTTGAAGTGTGGTGGAGTCAGGAGGGGGCAAGGGCTCCGTGGGCGGAGACCCTCACAGAGGGGTGGGTTTGGGGGGAGTGCTCAACAAAGGGTCATATCGAGGGCAACAGGTTTAGAGGGAAGGGCACTCCAGGCTGGCAAGCAGCCCAAGCAAAGTTGTGAAGGCGGGAAAGGTGAGCTGCAAGGCTGTGCCCAGTGCAGGGAGTTTGTGCCCAGTTGGGGAGTTGGACTGCTCTGTTCAGGGGTCTGGACTTGATGCCGTAGGCAGGGCAGTGCCCACGCGGCAGGGGGTTTAAAGAAGCCAGCCTCTGACTCCTGGGTACCCCTTGTCTCTCTCCTTCCAGTGCTGGCCACCAAACAGACTTACGTTACCTACACCAACCACGCAATCTAGCGAGGCCGCCAGAGCCGAGCAGGAGGAGGAACTGAGGCCCTTGTGGATGGTACGTCGAGCCGGGGCCCAGCTGATGTCCTGCCGACCCGTGGGCACCCACGGATGTGGCTTGGTGCTGAGGACAGCGGAGCCCCAGTGATCACTGTTGGGTAGCCTGGGCAAGCCAGGCGGGCGGCAGGAGGAGGAGGAGGGGCTGGAGCAGCTTCAGCCCCCCAAGAGCCTGCATTTCGGACCAGGGCCCCTCCTGGCCCCCAGTCAGGGGCTCAGGTTCCGTGGCCCCCAGCGTGGTTTTTTCTCTCTCCCTCTGTCTCCGCCTGTCCCGCGGGCGGCCTGTCTCCATCCTACCTTTATTTTCTCTTAGCTCTTTGTGTCGGTGTCTCCGCCCTTCGTCTCCATGCCCTGTGCTGTTTTCCATATTCTTTTTCTTCTGCCCCTGCCCCCAGGTCTCCTGTCTTTACCCTCAGCTCCACCCTGGTCCCCCTGCGTTTTGCTTTCCGGAGCCGCGCTCCCCCACCTTCATTTACAGCCAGCCTCTGCGCTCCCCTCCCTGCCCCCTTTCCTGAGTCACTCAATCTTACCTGTCACAAAAGAGAAAAAAGGAAAAAAATATCAAAACACAAAAAAGCCAAACAAAAACAAATCTCGAGTGTGTTGCAAAGTGCCGCGTCCTCCTGGTGGCCTGTGTGTCCCTGTGGCCCGCAGCCTGCCCGCCTGCCCCCGCCCGTCTGCTGCGTGTCCTGCCCGCCTGCCCGCCTGCCCCTCCTGCCGATGACACGGAGTTTAGTGCCTGGGTGTTTGGTGATGGTTACTGATGACAATGTATAGCGCATGATTGTTTTTTATACCAAGGACATTTCTAATAAAAATAAACACATGGTTTTGCACCCCGGCTTCACATCCACTGAAGGTCCAGCAGTGGGACCCCAGGATCAGCCCTCAGCCAGAGGCCTGGGGTCAGAGGGAAGGAGGAACTGGGTGATGAGACCCAGGGCTGGGGTGGGGGTGGAGGCTGCTCCCTGGGCGGCATCGAGTGGGGGTGTGAAGAGGCTTGGGCAGGGAGGGGCCAGGACACTGTGGAAGATTCCAGAAATCAGCCCCTGCTGGTAAGAGTATGCTCTGTCCCTGTCCTCTGCCCTGCAGCCCCTAAGGCAGGTACCATTTCTGCCCTGCGTCTCCTCTGGCTCACATCCTTCACCCTGGGACCCCCATTACCACCCCATAACCTGAGCCCTCCTTTCCTTCCAACCAGGAAACTCTCTAGGAATTGGCTTCCAGGGCTTCCAGCACCTACAGCCCTCCCCTGCTGCTTGTCCTGCCTTTAGGTCGCAGGTGCTAAGATGATGTGTGTGGTGTGTCCAGGTGGGCCAGGTGCGTGGCACAGGTGCACACGTGTGTGGCACCCCAGGCTCCATGCACGTGTCTGTTCTAGCTGCATGTGTGTGCTCCCAGCACCTCCACATGCATACTTGCTTGTCTGACTGCCATTTAGGCCCAGGTGTGTGTCCATATCGCATCCATGTTGTGAGGATGCCTGTCCCTGGCCAGTGCAAGGGTGCGAGTGTGTGTTCACAGCAGCTGGCTTCCCTGGCGGGTTGGGAGGTAGGGAGTGGGGAGTGGCTTAGGGGATGGGCCCTGCCAGCAGCCAGAGCCCAGGCTGCCAGTGCTGACTCCCCACCAATCACCTCCCAGGCTGCTGGGGGTGTGGGGCGCTGTGGCCAAGGGCCTGGAGGAGCCCTCAGTGGGAGTCAGGCAGGGCCTGGGTGGGAGGGGTGTGGAGGTGAGGTGGCAGCGCTGAGTCGTGCCAGGTGTCAGGGCCCTCGGGGGAAGCCCATCTTACTCCAAGGGAGGCTGGTCTCGTGGGAACACCTGAGCTCAGGAATCTCCCTGGAGGGTCTGGGAGACTGCGCAGCACCTGCCTCGTGTCCATTCCATAGATACTTGTGTGAGGGAGGAGGGGAAAGCAGGTGTGTGCCACTGATGGCTTTGCTCACGCAGGTGGACCTTAAGACCCAGGACAGATCCTACCCAGGGTCCCAGGCTAATCAGGCAAAACTAGATTGTCAGGCCAAGGCTGTTTGCCAGAAGTAGGGAGGAGTTGGATGTACAAGGGGAGTGTGGCTAGCTCCCCCCCCCAGTGATTCCCTGACAGCACCCCCAGCCTGGCACCTTACCCCCCTCTGGCTCATTCCCCTCTCGAGCTGATTGCCTCATGGAGGCTCAAGGCTAGGCTGAAGGCCTGGCCTGGAACCCAGGAATTTGATGCTCAGCCCAGGACTTGCCCAGGTGATCCCACATCTATAGAGTCCCATCTAGGTTCCAGGGGGGGAAACCACCCTTCCAAGGAGGGTGCTGTCCCTTCTACTCCCCTCAGTGCTCGGGAGAGGCACTTGGGAGAAGCCAGTGGGGGACCAGGTCAGTCTCACAGCCTCCTGGGGGAGCAGAGGCCAGGGTTGGAGTCAGGGTTGGAGCCAGCGTAGGTTCCTGGTGGGGCTTAGACCTGTCAGACATCCCTGGGACTTGGCTTAGTCCAGCCTGCCTGGGGCTCTGAGAAGGGGCAGGTGGGGGGGCGGGCACCCAGGCCCTGCCCTCAGAGGGCACCAGTCTGTTGGGGAGGCAGAGCAGGGTCCTGTCCCATAGGCCTTGTGGAAGTCAGACCTGTGCTGATACTCGCGGTGGGGCCTGCTAGCTGCTCACCTTTGCTCTCTGTCCCAGGTTAATTCTCTGGGCTCATGTGGGACATCATGGAAGGTGGACAGAGCTCAGTATCTTCAGAATTTTATATTTTAATAAGTTGGGAAGGGTTCTGTCCCTGCTCCCTGGACAGAGAGCTGGTGGCCCTCAGAGACCTTTGCTCTGCAAGAGGGGTGAAGGAATCTCCACAGGCTCTGTGCTCCCCCTCCCGTGGCCTTGCCTCCCAGGGAGAGGCCCAGAGGTGACCTCAGTGGCAGCCCCCAGGGCTGGTCTCAGGGCAGAATGGTCTCATCTGCCTGCTGCTGTCAGATGAGCCAGGTGCTGCCCCCAGGATTGGATCTGAGGCTCTGTGCATGGGGCCTGCTGGAATATGTTTCACAAGCTCCCAAGGGGTCGGCTGTGCAGTCCAGTGGGCTGTGCAAAGCCACTTTTCCACAGCAGAACCCTCTCTAAATCAGCAAGCAGCATCCCTGGAAAAGCAGATAATGGGCCCACTCCCAGCCTGCTGGACCCGAAGCTCTGGGGTGGGACCTACAGTCTGTCTCACAGGCCTCCAGGGCACCACGACACAAGCTGGAGTGAGAACCGCTGCCTGAAAACACTGCGTGTCAAAAGGCCAAGGCGTGTGATTGAACTACATCTTGGGGAGGGAGGTGGGGAGAGGCCAGGCCTATGGTCACCAGGCCAGGTGGAGTTCCTGGGATGCAGTACTTACAGCACTAAAACCAGGGAAGTCCCAGAAAAACCAGACAAGTTGGCCGCCCTGTCAGCGCCCCTTCTTTCCCCATCTCTTCCCCAGGCATTGAGCGCCTACTGCAGGCCAGGTCCCCCGCGTGCAGTGGTGAACAGGACGCGTGTGGTACTTGACTCGGGGCTTTTGCATCAAAAGGGAACAACACTTGAGCTTGTCTGGGCTCAAAACCAACACCGGGCTGCCACCAACCCTGAGCAGCAGCCCACCAAGCTACTAGGTGTGCTGGACACAGGACACCTTTGTGGAACCCCTAGGACCCTGGGGACTCAGCTTCAGAAGCAATATAAAAACTCAGGCCCCTTCCTGCTCAAGGGGCTGGGTCTGAGCACCAGTGTCCCACATCTGGTTCCCCCACCCTGGCCTCTCAGGCCCTGGAGGCAGAGGCAGAGGGGACCTGTTAGCACCATGCCGGTGCCCGGCCCACCTCAGCCTGCAGGCCCAGGGAGGGGCCTCGGGAGCCATGTGAAGATGTTGAGCTTCCAGGAGACTGTGTGGCCCCTGCAGGCAGAGGACAAGCCCTTCTTTTCGATGCTTTCCCTGGGGCCTGCTGCTCCCTCCTCCCAGCTTGGGTTTCCTTCTGCCCACTGAACAGCGAGGGAAGATAAGGGGCTCTCCCTGCCCTCCTGCCTCCCCACGCTGCCTGGCTGTCCCACAGGATGAGGCCCTGGCACTCAGCTTCACGGGCTTCTGACCTCCCTGAAGACACCACGGTTCTGAATGGCACCCAGGGCCCCAATCTCACTTCAGTTGGCAAAAGCAGCAATTAGCATCTAATGTGGCTTTGTGCTTTATTTTTAGGTAACCTCCAAGGCCCTGCCTGTTCAGTTCAGCCCATTGCTCACAGATAATTAAAGCATGTCACCATAATTTGCCCTGTTTTAAAAAATAAAGCTAGTAATTATGTTTTTATTTCAAGTGAAAGGGAAAGAGGAGGGACAGAAAACAAAGAGGTGGAGCCAGGGCAGGAAGCGGTGCTGGCTCCTGGGCTCCAGGGGCAGAACCAGGAGCTCCCACCCACCCTGATCTGGGCAGCTAGCCCTGGGCCTCCTGAACTTCAGGCTCCCTTCTGCCCAAGACCTCCTCCTTGCCAGCTTCCTTTCCCAAGCTTCTGGAGCCCGCCTCCTCCGGATTTGGTTGGGAGGAAGCCCTCTCCTGCCCAGTTTGCTTTTGCGCATCCCCGTGGGCAGGAAGGGGCGGCCTGAAACCAGAGCCCCGACTTGGTGCTTCCTGAGCTGTGCGGGGCGCCTGGGCATCCTTATGCGGTTGTACTCTTACATGCATTTGAAAATTGCCATAATAAGTAGTTAAATAGGATTCCCCTCCCAGGAAGGGGTCTGCTAGAGCCTGGTACCTGGTATCGGCTCTCAGGGGCACTTGTGACTCGATGCTCTTTCTAACCACGAGGAGAAGGGCTGTATTTGGGCACCAGGAGCTCCATTTCAGTCATAGTCTGGTGCCGGTGAGTGGTGGTGGATCATCCTTCCTGGGCATCTGAAATCAGACTCTGAGCCTGTGGCCCATGCTGGGAACAGGCCGGGCAGCTGCCCACGTTGTTTCAGGGAGGGCAGCCCCCCAAACACTTCCTAACTGCCCTGTCTGCTACCTGAAATTCTCCATGAAAGCCTCGGGCTCCTGGCCAGAGCACGGTTCCCTAACACATCAGTTAGCTCACAGCCACCCTGGACTCAGGTAGCAAGACACCAGCTCCCGCGACCCTGAAGGCGTGGGACAGGGACAGGTAAGTAAGGTTTGAAAGACCTGACTTGGAAGGAACTTCTAATGACCTTAATTCAAGTAGCAAGTGCCACCCCCCACCGTCTGAATCCCGCTCAGCCCCAGACACCATGTTCATGTTCATTGTCCCTCCAGAATGCCCGCCCGCCAGGGCAGGGATTTCTCCCTGTTTTATCCCAGCCAAGTCCCTGGGACCTGGAATAGTACCTGGCACACAGTAGGCATATAATAAATATTTGTTGAATGAATGAATGGGGGAGGGGCTGGAGACCTAGAAGGACCTATTTAGCTTTATCGCCCCCCTCCCCAGGGCTCAGCTCTATCTCTAAGTCTGCCCAAAGTCCAACAGGCCGTTTCTTCACTGTAGCTTCCCAAGTTCCTCCCCAGAGGCCAGAAGAGAGCATGGATGTAGCATGCTGTCATCAGTAGGGAACAGACCCCGTCTGCCCCCATCCCTGACCCAGGATGACAGGCACCCTGGAGTTGGAATCAGGGGATCTGGATTCTAGGTAAGGCTCTGCTGCTAGCTGGCTGTGTGCCCTTGGGCAAGTTGCTTTCCCTTTCTGGGCCTTAGTTTCTTCATCCATAAAATGAAGGCTGGAGCGCTGAGCCCTCAGAGCCTGGGTGAGCAGCCAGCATTGCAGCAGTACTGAAAGGGGAGGTGACTGCAAAGAGGAGTCTTTTGGGGCCGGTTGCTATGGCAACTGCACACACTAAGATTGGGGGAGGGGCTTGCACATGCAAATCAGGTCCTTCCTTCCCACCCCAGGTTGTCTGTCTGCAATGCAAGGAGCAGGCTCGGTTAGTATTGTGGGGTCGTGGAAGTGGGTGGAGAAATGGGGGTTGTTGGGCGAGCCAGCCCCACACCCTGCCAGTGTGGTAGCTGAGCTGGCCTGTGAAGAAAGTAGAACTAGATGTCTAAGCTGGATGGGACCCCAAGGACCATCGGCTGACCCCTCACACACAGTAGCAGAGGAAGTGAGGCTTTTGAGAGGCCCTGAAAAACCCTCCCACCGCCATTTGGATCAACCTAGAAAGTTAGGGTGGTGGTTTTTAGCAGCCCTGTAAACACTCTCCCTGGGAAACACTGCCTTCTGAGCTTGTATGGGGAAAGCAGAGGGCCAAACTTGGAGGGACGTGCCAGTCTGTGCACCCAATCCATGCAGGGCCAGGCAGGGCCAGGGGTGGGGATGGTGAACTCAGGGAGGCCCACCGAGGAGTCTGGGGTTAAAACCCTGGCTTTGGCCTCTGCCGGGTCTGTGACTTAGACGCCCGAGTCTCAGCTCTCCCAACTTCAGTTTCTGTGAGAGAGAGAGAATAGCTACTGTAGATGATTTCAAATGTACAAAAGCACTGTAAGAACACAGGGCCAGGAGGGGCCAGGAGAGGCCCTGGGGCCTTGGCCGCCTCCCCAGGACAGTGTGCTCCCCTCCCCCGACCCCACTCGCCCTCCTCTGTGGTTTTAGGCTTCTTCCTTCCAGACACTCCTCCAAGCTGGGCTCTCTCCCTGGCCCCAGATCTGCCCTTTCACCTTTTTCTTCTCCCACCTCAAAAGCTCCATGCCTCTGTCATCTAAATTGGTGGCTTCAGTGGCTTCCCAATAGTCCATGTCCTCCCCCTGCATGTCCCGGCCCCCTGCAGTGGGGTTGAGGCCGTATAACCAGGTCTGGCCACCGAGCTGTGGGGAGCACATGCCCATCACCTCTTGGGCGGAGGCGCGGATGTCCTGCAGGCCTTTCTTCTCCAGCTATGGCACCCTTGGAAGTCACTACTGAGATGGTGGCACATAAGATGGCGGGCACTTGGGTCCTTAGTCACTGGTTGGAGGAGACCTTCTGCCAACCCAACAAGAAATAAACTTTAAGGCTGCAATGCTGAGATTTCAGGGTTTGTTAAGTTAGAGCTTTTCCTCTCCTAATACATCATCAGATAACTGCCCAGTGCATACACCGCTCCCAGCCTCCAAAGCCCCTTCTGCCACCCTGTTGGCTCCACCATCGTCCACAGTGGAACTCACAGTCTTCTCCTAAATTTGCTCTTCCCTGGTCTCCGTTTCGGAGATCAGCTGCCACCCAAGCCAGAAAACTGCACCGCCCCCTGCACCCCCTCCCCCTCTCCTCAGTGGCTAAGTCCCTGTCCTCTCCTCCCTGCCCGCTGCCACCTCCGGGCTCATGGCCCCCACCTCTCCCTGGAAGGCAGGCACAGTCTCCAGCTCCTCTCCCAGCGCCCGGCCTTCGTCTCAGTCCTTAAACATGTGGCTCCTGTCGTCCGGCTGTGTTCTTCCCCAGGAAGATCTGCCACCATCTTCACCTTTGTCCGTTGGCATATAATGTGTCTCTTTCCTCTGGGCGCCTTTCACGTTTTCTCTTTGTCGCTAGTGTTATGTGATTTGGTTATGACATGCCTTGGTATAATTTTCTTCACGTTTCTTGTACTGGGTTTTGTTGAGCTTCTTGGATCTGTGGGTTTATAGTNTGTCCTCTCCTCCCTGCACGCTGCCACCTCCGGGCTCATGGCCCCCACCTCTCCCTGGAAGGCAGGCACAGTCTCCAGCTCCTCTCCCAGCGCCCGGCCTTCGTCTCAGTCCTTAAACATGTGGCTCCTGTCGTCCGGCTGTGTTCTTCCCCAGGAAGATCTGCCACCATCTTCACCTTTGTCCGTTGGCATATAATGTGTCTCTTTCCTCTGGGCGCCTTTCACGTTTTCTCTTTGTCGCTAGTGTTATGTGATTTGGTTATGACATGCCTTGGTATAATTTTCTTCACGTTTCTTGTACTGGGTTTTGTTGAGCTTCTTGGATCTGTGGGTTTATAGTTTTTGTTATTTTTGGAAAATTTTTGGCCATTATTTCTTCAAAAATGTTTTTACCTGCCTCTCTATCTTCCCTCCTTCGGGAACTTCTATTACACATATAATGGCCTTAACGTTGTCCAATAACTCAGTGATGTGCTGCTCTTTTTTTTTTTTTTTTGGTCTTTTTTCTTTTTGTGTTTCATTTTGTATGGTTTCTGTTGCTATGTCTTCAAATTCACTAACCTTTTCTTCTGTGACATCCAATCTGCTACTAATTGTATCCAGTGCGTTTCTATTTCAGCATTACAGTTCTCATCTCTAGAAGCTTGCTTGGGTCTTTTAAAAAATATATATATGTATCTTCTAGGTCTCTAGTTAAATGTTTAATTTTCCCTCTAGCTTCTTGAACGTATGGAACACAGTTATAATAGCTATTTGAATATCTTTGTCTACTAATTCTGTCACCCATGTTATTCCTGGGTTGGTTTCAATTTATTGACCTCTCTTCTCGTTGGCCTCCTTCTCTGTACACCTGGAAACTTCTTATTGGATGCAGCTGTTGTGAGCTTTACTCACAGGGGCCTGGCTATTTTTATACACATGTAAATATTCTTGAGCTTTGTCCAGAATGCGGTTAGTTACCTGGGAATGGTTTGACCTTTCAGTCTTGCTTTCGAGCTTTGTTAGATGGGACCAGAGCAGCATTTGGTCAGGGCCCATTTTGCCCTCTGGTGAGGCAAAGCCTTTATGAGTCCTCAGCCTATGCTCCGTGAGCTCTGGGTTTCTGCTCTGGCTGGTGGATCTGTGTGGCCCTGGTGGCTGTTCCCCTAACCAGGCGCAGCTCGCTTCCTAATGGCACCTGCTCTGCATTCAGCTGAGCACCCAAGGCCAGCCCTTCTGGGGTTCTCTGTGCAGCTCTCTTCTCTGGCCTCTGACCTGTGAACTCTGCCCGCCTGGGAGTCCCTGGACTCCAGCTCTGTCTCCTCAGCTCCAGGAGGCTCCAGGCTCTGCTTGGATCCTCTCCCCCTGTACCACAGCCTGGGAGCTCTCTCTGGACACTGCGAGGGACAACTGTAGGGCTCACCTATTTGTTTCCCATGTCTCAGGGGTCAGTCATTCATTGCTTACTGCCCAGTGTCTTGAGAACTGTGATTTCATGGATTCTGTCCATTTTATTGTTGTTGTTTCAGGCAGGAAGGAAAGTCTGGCCCCTGCTACTTCATTTTGGTTGGAAGTGGAAGTGTTCTCCTGTCTTTCTAAGTTGCAAATCTGCTCAGGCTATTCTCTGCACATCTTCGTCAGAAGGTGCTCACGACCTTGGCCTCATCACAAAAAGGGCTAACCCAGTGCTGGGCACTATTCTAAGTTCAACATATGTTGAATCCTTTCATCTTTACAACTGTATGAGGGAAGTACTGTTTTTGCTCTCATTTTGCAGATGTAGACACTGACGCTCAGAGAGGTTAAATAACTTGCTCAGGTGCACATAGCAAGGAAGTGGTGGCGCTGGGATTTGAACCCGGGGCTCTGCTACAAGGCTCGCCCTTAGCCTCCCCTTCACACCACCTCTCTAAGAGACTCCAATCCGCGTCTGCCTCCACCATTCATTTCTCTATCAATTGTTTTTCAAGCACTGCTGTGCCCAGGTCCACTAGTAGTTACTAGAGATGTGGAGTAACTAGCATCGAGAAGTAATTATAAAATAATGGGGAAGTGGGGAGTATGTCCAGGTACCAGAAGCTCAGAGAAGTTCCTTTGAGTCCATTTCCTGAAGGAGCAACGCCTGAGCTGATTCTTGAAAGATAAGGGGTCTGTACGGTGAAGACAGGAAAGGGTATTTCAGGGATGAGCAAAGGGACAGAGGCGATAAACATGATGTCTGGGAGGAGCTAAGCAGGGACACTGCAGGGATGGAGATGCACACTCAGCGGTGAGGGCTGAGTCTGGGGAAGCAGGCAAGGGCAGGGGCAAGGGCAAGGGGAGGAGGGCCTTGGGGGCTCCGCCCAGGGGCCTGCACTTTCTTCTAAGGAGGGAGTGATCTGGTCAGAGCTGCACCTGGGACAGTCACTGTGTGGATGATGCATCGGAAGGGCCTGGGCCGGAGGCTGGGAGACCTGTTGGGGGGCCACTGCCACGGGCCAGGCCGGAGGTGAAGACCTGGGGAGAAGGGACTTGGTTAGATGTAGAGGGTAACTGAGGGGAAAGAGTTGGGATGAGGCTGGCTTGGATGACTGGGTACTGGAGTTGCTGGAAGGGGAGAGTGAAGACTTGACTTCTCAGTTACATCTTTAAAAAGGAATGGGCAGGTTTGGCTCAGTGGTTAGAGTGCTAGCCTGTGGACTGAAGGGTCCCGGGTTCGATTCCAGCCAAGGGCATGATCTGTTGCAGGCTCGATCCCCGGCCTCAGTCGGGGTGTGTGTAGGAGGCAACCAATTGATATGTGTCTCTCACATCTGTTTCTCTCTCCCCCTTCCACTCTCTCTGAAAAGCAATGGAAAAAATATCCTTGGGTGCGGGTTAAAATGAATACATTCAATAAAATAAAAGGAATGGGCATGCATTCCATTTAATGCTTTCCCCTTCTCTCTGGCTGGGATGCAGATGAGATGGCAGGAGCTGGAGTAGCCATATTGAACTCAGAGATTGCAGTCAAGTTTAAGGGATGGCAGAGCCAAATTCCAGCCTGGGAGTATCTACCTCTGGACTGTTAGGTGTGGGAGAAGTCAACTTGTATCCTGCTTAAGCCATTGCAGTTTACAGTCTCTGTAAGAGCAACTTGGGATATACCTGAATGAATGAACCTGTGCTGATGCCCTGATTCTACACTATGCTGTCGGGCCTTTCCTCTCCCACTCTTGACCTTTGTCTACAGTGGGCCCTGTATCAGGAATGCCATCTTTGCTGGCACCTCTACCCTCACCTGCTTGGACAATGGACACCATCATGTCAGGGTTCTACCTTGGCATTCCTTCCTCCAGGACCAGTCCTTCTGCTGCGCCTCCAGTCCACTCCAAGCTTTTGTGTTTTCTTGGCCATTTCCGCAAGCTTTTCAGGGGCTGGCCGCGTCTTATTCCTCTTTGTTGGCCAATGCTCCTTCTAGTGGGGACTCAATCAATGTGTGATGGTTGAATGCTCCTGAGCGTGGGCATGGAGAGCTCATTGTGGGGCTGCTGGGAGACTTTGATGAGCTCACTGTATGAGTCAGGTGGTTTAGGTTATGCTGTGTAACAAATGATCACAAATTCTCACTGGCTTACAAGCAGATTTTTGTTCCTTTCTCACACTATATCCCTCACGGGCCAAGAAGAGGGGGCAGGGAGAGCTCTGCTCCTCTTAGTTGCTCAGGGACCACAGAGGACAGAGGCTCCTCCATCTTATGATGCCATCACTTGCACAGGTTTTCCTGGCAGGGGAGAGAACAGGCAGAGTCGCACACCAGCTCTGAAATGCCTCCACCTGAAGCGACACACATCCCTTCTGCTTGTACTGCATTGGCCCAGGCAAGTGCTCCCACCCCATCTAACTCCAGGGAGATGGGGCCATGTAGCCCTCTTTGCCTAGAAGAGAACTGGAGATACTGGTTAGCAGGGATGGTCGGTGTGTAAAATCTGACCTAGCTCGGCCGGGCATGGCTCAGCGGTTGAGTGTCGACCTAGGATCCAGGCTATCGGGGTTTGATTCCCAGTCAGGGGACATGCCCGGGTTGTGGGCTCGAGCCCCAGTCAGGGGCGTGCAGGAGGCAGCCGATCAATGACTCTCTCATCACTGATGTTTCTATCTCTCCCTCTCCTTTCCTCTCTCTGAAATCAATAAAGATATGTTTAAAAAATAAATAAATAAAAGTCTGGCCCAATATTGAGGACATAGCACATGACCAGCCAGTGTGCTTCTGTTCCCCAGCCATTCAGCATGCAACTGTACTTAACTGCACACAGTGGTGAAACACGGGGCACCCTTTTTCAGGGTCCCCTGAAAAAGAATAAAGGTGTGTGTGTGTGTGTGTGTGTGTGTGACTCCATTAAAATGGGAGTCAGGGAAGGCCTCTCTGAGGAGGCTGCCTTTGAAATCAGATCTAAAGAAGAAGGAAAAAGTCAGGGGAAGGGGGCAGGGAAGAGCTTTTTAGGCAAAGGGAATAGTATGTGCAAAGGCACAGAGGTGGGAAGGGGTCTGGCAAGTTTAAGAAATCGGAGAGGCTGAGGCCAGAGCACAGTGATTACAGGGTCTGTGGGGAAAGTGAGGGCAGAGAGGCCCTAAGGGGCAGTCACCTAGGACCTGGCAGCATGCAGCCAGGAGGCCACTGGACAGCTTTAGGTAGGACGGGGAATGACATGAACCTTGAATAACTGCGCCGTGTGTGTGTCCAGGGCTCAGCTGCAGGCTCCTGTGCTTCTCCGGGTGTGTGCGCTGCCTTGGGGCTCTCATCCTGCAGCTTTGACTCCCAGATGTGCACGTGCAGCCCTGTCCTTGCACCTGAACGTGGCCCTTGTGGCCCCTGCCTACTCCCCATTGTAGGGGAGGGAAATTTTCCTCCACCCTCTCAGGGCCCCTAGCTGGGAATGATAATTAAACTGACAAAGATAGATTACGGAAGAAAAGCATACAAATTATTTACTGTAAGTTTTACGTGACATGGGAACCCTCAGAAGGAATGAAGACCAAAGACACGGTTAGAGCTGAGCGTTACGCGGGGCGGGATGAAGAGTGAGCAGCTGTGCAGAAACGTGACAGCTTAGAGGTGCGGAGTGTGTGGACTGGAGGCACCTGGCAAGGCTGCTTCTGAGGGTTCTGTTTGGGGTCCCTTTGTCTCCAGGGAGAAGGGGTGGTGGGCGTGGTCAGCGTGACCTTTCTGCAAACTCCTGCAGCTTAAAATGCGCAGCAGCCAAGGTGCCACATTTGGGGTAGTGTATCCCAAACCCAGTCGCCAGGCACCTCCACCCTGGAGTGTGCACGTGCAGACTCTGTGTGTTTTTTTAATTCTCAGTTGAGGATATTTTTTTCATTGCTTTTCAGAGAGAGTGGAAGGGAGGAGAGGGAGAGAGAGAAAAAAACATTGATTTGAGATGTGAGAGAGATACATTAATTGGTTGCCTCCTGCACGCACCCCAACCAGAGCTGGGAATCGAGCCTGCAACCGAGGTGCACGCCCTTGACTGGAATCAGACCCAGGACACTTCAGTCTGTGCGCCACTGAGCAAAACAGGCCAGGGCCAGATCCAGACCCTTGACCACCCCTTCAACCTGCTTCCCCCTCAATAAAAGGCCCCATGAGCCTCAAGGACAGAAAGCTGGGGATCAGCATGGACCCCGACCTGCCACCTCTCATCCAATGTCAGCAAAGCCTGTTGGCTCAGCTTTAGGGTGTCTTAGAATCCAACTGCTCTCTGGCCGGGTGCAAACCGCCACTATCCTTAGCCAGGGAGCTCAGACGCCCTCCGAGCGGCCCCTGCCTCAGCCCCTCACCCAGGTCCCCAGCGGCAGCCAGGGATCTAGTAAAAAGGCAAACTGGGCTCTTTCACAACCAGTTTAAAACCCTCTCGGGTTCCCATCGCACCTAGAATAGACCTCGGACCTCTGGCCCAGGCCCTCGGCGCTCCTCCAGCCCTTTCCTCCCTCCCGCCCGCCTCCCCTCCCACGGAGCCGCCTGGCTCTCCAGCCCCTGTTCTTCCACTTGGAAACTTGTCCCCTAGTTCTGGCGAACTTCACTCAGTTGTCTCCACACAGGCGGCTTCTGACCGCACGTCCACCGCCCGCGTCACTGCCCGCTGGCCACTTCCTTCACTTCCCTCTTCACCTCATCACCCCGTCACATGACACAGTGGCTGACATCACATACACGCTGACCCATCCACATACACGCTGACCCATCACATGCACGCTGACCCATCACATACACGCTGTCCCATCACATACACGCTGACCCATCACATACACGCTGTCCCATCACATACACGCTGACCCATCACATGCACGCTGACCCATCACATACACGCTGACCCATCACATGCACGCTGACCCATCACATGCACGCTGACCCATCACATACACGCTGACCCATCACATACACGCTGACCCACATCATATACACGCTGACCCACATCATATACACGCTGACCCATCTCATACATGCTGACCCATCACATACACACTGACCGACATCATATACACGCTGACCCATNGCTGGCTGACATCACATGACACGCTGACCGATCACATACACGCTGACCCACATCACATACACGCTGACCCGTCACATACACGCTGACCCGTCACATAAACGCTGACCGACATCACATACACGCTGACCCGTCACATACACGCTGACCCGTCACATACACGCTGACCCACATCACATACACGCTGACCCGTCACATACACGCTGACCCGTCACATACACGCTGACCCGTCACATANATCATATACATGCTGACCCATCTCATACATGCTGACCCATCACATACACACTGACCCATCACATACACGCTGACCCACATCATATACACGCTGACCCACATCATATACACGCTGACCCATCTCATACATGCTGACCCATCACATACACACTGACCGACATCATATACACGCTGACCCACATCATATACATGCTGACCCATCACATACACGCTGACCCACATCATATACACGCTGACCCATCACATACATGCTGACCCACATCATATACACGCTGACCCATCACATACACGCTGACCGCGCCTCTGCCCCGGGAGAGCGCGAGCCCCGAGCAGGGACCCGACTCTCCCACTGAACTTCTAAGCTTGAAGCCGTGCCTGGCACGTGGAAGACGGTCTGCGAATACTGACTGACTGACTGACTGACTGACTGACCGACCTTGGAATCCAGGGACTGCCCAGAGGGTGGAGACCTTGTTTTGTCTTTTCTGGGGAGACACCGGCGGGGCTGCGGGCAGTTTGGGTTTGGGGGTGGAGCAGGCCCACTTTGCCTGCCCCCCACCCTGGAGCCACCCATCTGTTCCTGGAGGAGCAGTGAAGTCCCCGCAGGGCGCGGCGCGGATGCTGCAGTCCGCGAGGTGAAGCGCTGTTTAGTCGGGGAACCCGGAGCTTCTCCAGCGCTGGGCCCTTGGAGCTTTAGAGAAACATCTCCCTAAATGTATGTTTAGAGTGCCCTGTGACTGTCCCAACATGTGTCACTTTGACGTGGAATAACCCAGACTCCCAGAAATGTATGCTCAGTTATAATGATTGCCTTGCCTGGGCCCAGAAGCCAGGCCTCATTCATTCATTCACTCATTCATTCATTCATCATTCAGCAAGTCAGTATTGAGCCCCTCTTGTGGCCTCGGTCCTGGGCTCCAGGTTGGCTAAGGCTGACACAGACTCAAGGGACAGGCTGAACAGTCCTGCTGCAGGAATTGCTTGGGCTTGGGTTGCGGGGAGGAACGGACTCTCTTTGAGGCTGTGGCCAGGAGGTGAAGAGACCGGCAGATGTGGGAGGAAGGGAGGTTGTGGAATCAGGCAGGGGCTACGAGGATGGGATTTTGTCTTTTGTGAACCCCAAGAGTTACTCCTGCTGGTGGGAATGTCACATCCTCTCAGGACTCTTTTGATTCTTTCCCATTCAGTAACACATTCTCCAGGCTTGCAGGTGCACATTGGTTCAGGGAGGCGATATGAAATAGAGAAGGGGGTTATAAGACAGTGAGGGATGAGCTGGGCAGCAAATATTAGCAATGTGGACACAAGCAGGAGTGACAAGTGAATATCCTGAGAAACCTCCCACCACAGAACACCCAGAAGTGCACCACAAAATACAACTCTTTTTTCAAATGCATGATTGTCTGTAAAATAAATGAATGAATGAATGCAAGGTCAACCTTTAGAATGTCAACTATAAAGAGAATGCTGGAAGCCTGAGTGCTAGGGGGCTCTGAAGTTGCAGGGAGACCTCAGGACATTTGCACAGACATCTCCATGACCTAGCAGCACTATTGACATTTTGGGCCAGATTATTTACTGTTGTGGTGGGTTGTCCTGTGCATTGCAGTAGCACCTTCCTCCTCCAGGGTTTGACAGCTAGAAATGTCCCCTGGGGAACAATGTTGTCCAGGTCCAGAAACAAAGGCCTAGAGACTTGGCTGTTAAGGGTCCCTCAGGGAAAGAGGAGGCAAGCTGTGGGCACTGTGGGGAGTTGTAATTGAGGCCTCTACAAAACCCAGGGCTCTCCAAGCCTGCACTATTTGTGAAAGGATAGAGAAAAAAATCCATCCAGTGGCAAAGAGAAGTGATAAGAATATTTGTCTATTTCAGTTTTTGCCTTAGGTAGAAAGAAAGCCTTTAAATTTGTAACCACAAGCTTGCCTACACAGGGGTTTAGGGACAACATGTGCATTACCTGGTGTCCCAGGAAATTCTAGGTAGTGAAATTAACTCCAATTGTGTTGGTAGCACCTGGCGCACCTGGCAGAAGCAAAAGAAAATTATCTTTGGAGAGACACACCCTCAACTCCTACTGTACAGGATTCCCATGGATAGCCTAGCTAAGATTGAGTTTACTGTATGAAATTACAAAGCACCTGGAGAAACAACCGACCCTGAGTGAGTCAGTAAAAACAATAAATGGCAGAATTAGACCTTCAACACCTAAAATATTGGAATGATCAGGTCCAAAATATTTTTAAAAACCAGCTTGTTTATTAAAGTGTTTAGAGAAATAAAGATGCTACCAAGAAAACCAGGCAAATAGAAAATGAACAAATAGACTCAGAACTGAAAATGATAATGTTGAAATTTAAAACCCAATGGACAGGTTAAACAGCAGATTAGATACAGTTGAGGAGACAGTTAGTGAACTGGAAAATGGAGTTGAAGAAATCATTAGCCATAATTCAGCACAGAGAAAAACATAAACAAAAGTAAAAAAGACATGGGATATAGAATGAGGAATTTAACAAATGTCATCTAGGAATTCCAGAAGACACAGTTGAGAGAATTGGGGGAGGTAGTATCTAAAGATATGCTGATTAGGAATTTTCCAGAAGTGATAAAAAAGACAAATGACAAATCCTGGGAAGGAAGTATGAAGAATTCAAGCAGAGTAAATAAGGAGAAACCCAGAAAGACTGTAGTAAAATTACAGAAATCCAAAGAGAAGATCTTAGAAGCAGCTAGATAGAAAGTCAGATAACAAATGACCCAAGATGGAACACTTGTCCTCAGGATGCCCAGAAATTACATAGGAAGGTACTTCTGGAGAAATGCCAGCATGAGCAGGTGGAGTCCCAAACTCTTACTGTTAAAATATTAAAAGAAATAGGATCTTAATATTTCCTTGAGCTGGGCTTTGTGGTTTCATGGCCCATTGTGTGTGTGTGTGTGTGTGTGCGCACGCGCGTGTGTGTGCGCTCGTGTGTTTCACACTCAGTAACCTGTGGACAGAGGCTTGGCCCGCAGGCTGTAAGAGGTTACTTGAGAGAGGAGAGGGCCACCNTCATACATGCTGACCCATCACATACACACTGACCCATCACATACACGCTGACCCACATCATATACACGCTGACCCACANGTTTCACACTCAGTAACCTGTGGACAGAGGCTTGGCCCGCAGGCTGTAAGAGGTTACTTGAGAGAGGAGAGGGCCACCTTTGGAACACTGCCTGGATGCAGGCAGGGGAGGGTGAGTGTTGGGCACCTGGAGCGGGTCCTGGGGAGATACAGAATACCTGGAGACTGACTTCTGATCTCCTGTTCTGTTTGGGGCCTCTCCCCTCAAAAGACTCTGGAGAACACTAAGGGCCACCTTCCCAATCCACAAAGGCTTCATGGAGGAGGTGATGGGCTATAAGAGGAAGCTGGGAATGGTGAGATGGGGGAAAGGAAAAGCAGAGCTGGGGTGTGTACAGGAAACTGGAGGGGAGGAGAGAAGCTGAGAGGCTGAGGGGAGACCCAGGGACTGCCTCTATTTCTGGATAAATAAGTGTAGCATCTCTCACCTCTACACACACACACACCTTCCTCCATTCTTGTTATGGATTTCTTGTCAAACAGGCTCCATTAATTGTTTAATAACCAGATTAATTAAGGATGCTGAAAGTAAACAGCAAGAAGGTAATTTGTTCCTGATTACTGTGTAACTGGGAGGATGAACTCACTTGCATGTTCAAAGAAGGCCCCATACACAGCGAACGACAATAGAGGGAACTGGGTATCTGACCCCAATCCCAACATCCCTCCCTTTCGCTCCTGCCTCCCAATCCTCTCCTTAGCTTCTCTCTCTCTTTCAAAAAAATATTTTTATTGATTTTTAGAGAGAGAGGAAGGGAGGGGGAGAGATAAACACTGCCTGCCTCCTGCATGTGACCCTGCTGGGAAGAGAGCTCACAACCTGAACTCGTGCCCTGACCGGGAACTGAACCGGAGACCTTTTGGTTCACCAGAAATGCCCAACCAACTGAGCCACACCAGCCAGGGCTCTTAGCCTCTCTTTAAAACTGCTTGAGAGGCAGCCTGCTTCCCTACCCACAGCCAGGCCATTGGACCTCCTCCCCCCCAAGGCCTCCTGCCCAGGTCGGCTCCTGCAGCTCTTCCCTCCAAGAGAGGTAGGTGTCACAAAGGAGGGACTGGACATGCCAGCCTGGGCCCTGCCTGAGCGGTCTTGGCAAGGCGCCGCCCCAGCCTCGATTTCCTTAACTGTAAAGTGGGCTCACAGCCTGCTCTCTATAGTCTCTAAGAGGACTAAACTAAGGGCAAGGGAGGAAACCTTTTGTGAATTGTGAGGTGCTGGGCCAGAGCTGGCTGGGCATTATTTTTCACCTGAGCCCGGGAATTGCTGAGTGTGCATCTTCTAAGGGCCCTTAGAATAGGGCTGCAGCCGGGAAGCCCTCGGGGAGTGTATCCTTCACAGGAAATGCTTCCCCTGGAGTCCCAATTTGCTTGTTTCTGTAGAGACGCTGGCCCACATCTGCGTACCCCAGGGGCTGGGGAGGAGTAAAGGTCCCAGGGTACCCCCCCCATCACCAAGGCTACACTCGGGCTTGCAGGTGGGGGGAGGGCATCCTGTGCTGGGGCATCCCCGGCTCCCCCAGGGCCTCAGACGCCAAATTGTTTTCTGATGGCGGCCTCCGTTTCTCCTGAACTCAATTTGCGTTTTCAAAGCAGCTAATAGACGCATTAAAAAATCCATTTCACTCGGGATTGAATCTGACTGGAGCGAGATCCATGCACAGAGGCCTCTCCTCTCGTTGTCCTCGCCCCTGAGGACCCCTCACGTCGCCATGGAGACCGGGAAGCCGCCTTGGCTGACTGGGCTCTAGCTGGCCTGTTGGGGTGGCTCTGCTCCCCAGCAGCCTTCTAGCAACCCCAGCCTCCCATCCCGCTGTTGTCCACACCCCCGCAGTTTAGCTCGTCTACACCCACCACGCGACCTCTTCTGGGAGCTCAGAAAGCGTCTGAACCCCTGGCCAGGGCGAATGTGCAGACCGGTGTGTGTGTTGGAGGGTAGGCGCTTGGTTTATAGATTGAACTGCACCCCAAACTTTATTTCAGCCCACTGTCCACCATCGGCCTTGGTAATGGTTTAGCTCTTGGAGTCCAGTAGCCCCATGGTGTCCAGGATTCAATCTGTTCTGCCTGCTCCTAGCTGTGTGACCTTGGGCAGGTCACTTTCCCCTCTGTAAGGTCAAAACTAATGCCTTCAGGCAGGATTGGGGTGAGGAACCGTGTTTGTGATAGCAGAGAAATATAGTTTTAACCCTGTGCTGTTCTGGGGAGACAGGACATGCCTACACACCATGTAAGGCAGCCCCTCCCCCTGGGGAGCCCTGGACTGTGATGTGACCAGGAGCCAGGCCTAGTCCGCTGTGCATTATGTCCCTGTGCCTGGGGACACTGCATCAGTGGGTCTACCGTAAATGCTTGTTGAATATTCAGTGATGAAAGGGGACCCACTTTCTAGCATGATGGGAATTGGAGGACAGGGCAGCTGGGCTA
The DNA here is from genome assembly GCF_001595765.1 of Miniopterus natalensis. Next base: position 5,300,610 of record NW_015505025.1, read on the forward strand.
CTTCTGAACTCTGTTACCACCACTTACTACTGTGTAGTCTTGGGCATGTTGGTTACTATCTCTGTGCCTCAGTTATCTCATCTGTAAAATGGAGATAATAATGGTACTGACCTCAGGTAGCTGTTGTGGGGATTAAATGATTCGAGCATATAAAGTGCTTAGAACAGGAGTGGCACATAGTAAGCCTTCCAGTGCCAGCTCCTACTCCTCAGACTTGATGCCGTGGGTTTAAAGGGGGAGAGGCCTGTGCCCAGCTTCGGCCCTCCTTTTCGCTCTGTCCCTGGGAGCAGCCTCAGCACAAACGCTCCTGGCTTCCCGCAACTCCTCTCTCCAGATCTCCTTGGCCAGAAGCACAAGGTAGGCAGAAGTCTCTAGTGTTTTTCCTTCTGTGACCTAGTCTTTGGTGAACAGGACACCTGTGGGGGCAGAGAGGTCACCTCTTGTTACCAGCCACTGCCACTCCCTGGCCTCTGGCCTCCCGGATTGGCATCCTCTCTGCCCCTGTGCTCCCTCCGTTCTGCCCCCAAGCCCTCTCGCTGCCTCTGAAGCCTCTTGCCTTTGCTCTGGTCTCCAGAGAGACCCTTAGTGAGCAGGTGGGGCTGGGAGGCAGGGTGATGGGCCTGGCCTGGGTTTGGATGAAGCCGATTCTGGAGCCCAAGGGACAAGGGGTGCCCAGGTCAGCACCCGGGTGGCAGCAGCTCCTTATTAACAAGACCATTGAATTGTGTGGCTCGGCCTGGCACAGCAACAACACAGTATCCCTCTCAGAAAAAACTGCCTTTGAAGGCTCAGGAAGGTGCTCAGATCCCAAGGTCTCTCCTCCCCAAGCTGGTCAGAGCTCTCCCAGGCTCTCAACTCAGCGAGTGGGCCTTCCTTCTGGTGCCCATGATGCGACCAGGCTATTTGGAGGGACAAAGGTGTTGGGATGGGCACAGGATCCCCAGTGGAGGGCTGCGAGTTGCTGACTTGTGTGAAATGGACATTGAAGCACCCAGTGGCTCTGAAGGACTGGAGACCCGCCTTGAGTCCTGGGTTCACTTAGGCAAGTGAGCTCACGTCTCTGGGCCTGTTTTCCTGCCAGTGAAGTAGAGGTATGAACAACATAAACAGCAATGGCTGCTCCTCCGTGGTTGCTGCAAGGATCAAAGGAGGCCCTGAAAACTTTCAGACTGGTCAGGACTTTTTTCCTGGCCCAGGAGAACAGAACTGGATCTCCCTCCCTTGTGAGTCTGCAGAGCCCAGCAAACGCCAGGTGCTCAACAGATGTGGGTGGATTTGAAAAGCCAGAGGCTCCCGGGAGCCCAGGCCTGAACTTAGGGGAGAGACGAAGAGAAACCAGGATGTTTCACCCAGAAGGGAGGGTGGTAGAGAGGGAATTGGGTCAAGAGGATGTTAAAAACTGCTTTTATATAAATATAAAATAAATGTTCATCAAAGACTTAAGTTATTATTTAAAGTGGGAACCAGTAAGATGCTATAGCTGGTTCAGAGGAGAATCCTGAGAGCCAATCCATATAAAGGCCGCCAGGAGGGGAATTAGCAAATGGATGAGAAACTGGTCAATAGCCACAGGTCAATAGTCATTTGTTCCTCTAGCACAAAATTCATTTGCATTTCTATGGAAAAGAATCACTTGCTTAACATTGGCTTTGTACAATTTCCAGAGTTGTACAAATAGCTTAAAGGCAATGAAAGGCAGAGGACCCTGGAGAATCAGATAACGGGGGCTGTGCAGTAGACAGGACGCTTAGGAGGCTTCCTCCCATTTCCAAGTCTTCCAACACTTTTTATGGGTAGGGAATGAGAGGTGGACCGAGGAAGGGGCCCAAGGGCAAGGCTAAGGACTCATCGGAGGCACACACTTCATCTCCTTCCAATTTCCTGGGCTTTCCAGCCTCTCTGGCTTTGGGGCCCTTGTGGGGAGAGAGCGGGAGCCCCTGTTAGCCATAGCTTCTCTTTCTTTTTATTATTTTTAAAATTGTGATAAAACAAACTTACAGTAAATTGAATAAACATTAAGTCCATAGCGTGAGGAATTTTTACACGTTTACAGCCATGTGACCATGACCAAGTCAAGGTAAAGAATATTTGCAGAGCGGCAGAGCACTGCTCGTGTCCTTCCTCGGCAGCAGCTAACTTTCCCTGTTCTGTCACCAGAGACTAGCTTTACACTTTAGAGCTTCCAATAAATGGGACCATACAGCATGTACAGTGGCACCTCGGCTTTCGAATGTGACCCGTTCCGGAAGACCGTTCGAGCTCCGAAATGTTCAAAACCCGAGGGATCCACAGCCGAAGCCAGGCCTCAGGGCCTTGCCCTCAGTGGAAGCCTGTGGCATGTTCGACTTCCGAGGCGTGTTCGAAAACCGAAGCATTTCTTTCCAGGTCAAAGGCTTTGGTAGACGGAAATGTTCGTCCACGGACACGGACACGGACACGTTCGAAAACCAAGGTGCCACTGTGCTCTTTCGTGCCTGGGTCCTTTCTGGCCTAATACCTGTGAGGTTCCACGCGGTGCCCGCACGGGCAGCCTGGCCCTTTTCTTCGCTGCGTCGCAGGCCCTGGAGGATGACGCGCGGCCGTTGGCTCTCCCTCCCTCCCGTGCGCCTTTGCGCTCTTCCGGGGGGCTGTTCTGAGCGCGGCTGTGAGCATGCTTGCGTTTGTCTTCTTGTAAACCTGCCGTTTGATTTTTCTAGAGCAAGCGCCTAGGTATAGAATTGCCGGGCCCTAGGTTTGACATGGGCTTTCGGTTTGGGACGTGGAGCCAAACGGTGTTCCAGGGAGGCTGTGCCGGTTGGCGTGTGCGAGAGACCCGGCCGCTCCGCGACTCTGATGCTGGTGCTGCCACGTTTTCTTCATTTTAGCCACTCCAGTGGCTGTCCTGTGGCATCTCATTTTGGTTTTAATGTGCATTTTCCTGGTGATTTTTATAGCTTATTGGCTATTTGGATATCTTCTTTGTGAAATGGCTGGTAAGGTTTTTTGGCCCTCTTTGATTGGGTGTTTGCCCTTTCCTTTTTGATCTGTAGGGACGGCCTTATGCGCCGTGGATGAGTTCTCGGCCACACATACGTGTGGGCAGGTAGCTTCTTCCACTCATGGCCTGCCTTTCCACTGTCTCAGTGGCTGACTTTTGAAGAACAGGTGTTTTACATTTCAGTGACATCCATTGTTTCCTTTATCGTTAGTGGGTTTTGTGTTATGTTTAAGAAATCTTTGCCTATCCCAAGGTCATGGAAATATTCTCTTATATTTTTGTCTAGGAGCTTCATTGTTTTGCTTTTCACATGAAGATCTATGATGCACTTAGAATTAATTTTTGTTTCAAGTATGAGGTAGGAGTCAAGTTTCATTTCTCTCTATATGATCCAATTGATCCAACTGGTCCAGCCCCATCTATTGAAAAAAGAATCCTTTTCTCAGTGATTGTACTGGTGTTTTTGTCATAAATCAATTGGCCATATGTGTGTAGGTCTATTTTTGGATTCTCTCTACTCTGTTATATTGGTCTATTTGTCTAGCCTTAGATCACAGTGTCTTAATTGCTGTAGCTTTTCTTTTTTTAAATTTATCTTTATTGCTGAAAGTATTACAGGTGCCCCATTTTTCCCCCCATTGACTCCCTCCCCAGGCCTTCACCCCATTGTTGTCTGTGTCCATGGGTTATGCAGATGTGCATGTAACGTCTTTGGTTAACCTCTTCCCACCCTCCACCCCCCTTCCCTCTTCCCTCTGAGATATGACTGTCTATTGCTTGCTTCAGTGTCTCTGGGTCTATTTAGTTTGTCAGATTCTTTTGTTCATTAGCTTCTTCTTAAAGAAGACCCTTCAACATTTCCTGTAGTGCTGGTCTGGTGGTGATGAACTCTTTTAACTTTTCGTTGTCTATGAAGATCTTTATCTGACCTTCAATTCTAAATGATAGCTTTGCTGGGTAGAGTCATCTTGGTTGTAGATTCTTGTTTTTCATCACTTTGAATATTTCTTGCCACTCCCTTCTGGCCTGCAAGGTTTCTGTTGAGAAATCAGCTGACAGTCCTATGGGTGCTCCCTTGTAGGGAACTAGCTACTTTTCTCTTGCTGCTTTTAAGATTTTCTCTTTGTCTTTCACCTTTGGCATTTTAATTATGATGTGTCTTGGTGTGGGCCTCTTTGGGTTCCTCTTGTTTGGGACCCTCTGTGCTTCCTGGACTTGTAAGTCTATTTCCTTCACCAGGTAGGGGAAGTTTTCTGTCATTATCTATTCAAATAGGTTTTCAATTTCTTGGTCTCTTTCTTCCCCTTCTGGCACCCCAATAATACAAATGTTGGGCCTCTTGAAGTTTGCCCCAGAGGCTCCTTATACTATCTTCATATTTCTGGATTCTTTTTTCTTTTTGCTCTTCTGGTTGGGTGTTTTTTGTTTCCTCATGTTCCAAATTGCTGATTTGATTCTCAGCGTCCTCTACTCTACTGTTGATTCCCTGTAAATTAGTCTTCATTTCAGTTCATGTAGACTTCATTTCTGATTGGTTCTTTATTATTGTCATTGATGATCTCACTAGTTTCCTTAATAGTCTTACTAATATCCTTGAGCATCCTTATAACCATTTTTCTGAACTCTCTATTTGTTAGCTTGATTGGATCTATTTCATTTAGTTCTTTTTCTGAAGATTTCTTCTGTTCTTTCCTTTGTGGCATGTTTCTTTGCCTCTGCATTTTGGCTGCTTCAAGGTGTTTGTTTCTATGTATCAGGCAGAGCTGCTATGTCTCCTGGAATTTGTAGAGTGGCTTTGTGTAGTAGATGTCCTGTAGGGTCCAGTGGCTCAGCCTCCCCAGTCACCTGAGCTGGGCCTTCTAGGTGCTCCCCTGTGTGGGCTGTGTGCTCTGACCTGTTGTAGTTAAGCCTTGGTTGCTGTTGGCGTCACTGGGAGGAATTGACCCCCAAGCCAATCGGCTGTGAGGACCAGCTGCAACTACAGCTAGAGAGCTGCTGTGCTGGAGACACCCTTATGAAACAGGATTTACTTCAGTGGAGCTTTGGTGTTCACCAAGTGCGCCCCGTGAGTGTGTCACTCGTGGATGTGGTAGGGTTGTAATCCAGTGTGGTCAAGTCTGACCACCAGGTGCACTGTCTCTGGGGCCTCCTGGGAGGTGCAAAGTCAGCCTGTGCCTGTGCCTTGCCCAGGGCCCCCCAGCATGAGCNAGGCCACCCAGCATGAGCTACACAGCAATCTGTAGTTGGCTGCTACTTGTGCTGGGCTTGGAGGTGTCCAGGAGAGGCCAAGCTATGAACCAATGCAGGCTGCCACTAGTGCCAGGCCTGGGACCACTTATTGAGAGGTGTGGGACACGCTGAGGCCACCTGCTGCTTGCTTGAGACATTTAAGGAAAGTCCTAAGCATGAGGCTAGAGGGGCCACTTGCATAGAAAAGCCACTGGAATGGCTTGGATGAGCTTGCAAGTAGGGAGGGGGAGGGGTCTCTGAGAATTACCAGGGCGGGGCCAAAGGTGTGAGTCAGGTTGATGGAGATTCAGAGAAGGCGCCTGCCTGCCGGCTCTGTGCAGGGAGGGCTCGCCAGAGGTGCAATGGCCTCTGCCAGCTCTTCTGTCTGGGAGAAAGCTGACCCTCCAGCTCTCTCCCTGATTCCTGGCAAGTTAGTTCCTCCCAGAATGTCTCAGGTTCCTTCAAGCTGCTGCCCAGTGCTGGAGCTCAGAGGGAGTGAGTCTGGGTAAGTCCATGTGTGGGCCCTTTAAGAGGAAAGCCTGGGATCCCAGCAGCCTCTGCGTCCCTCAGCCACAATCCCCGCTGGTTTTCATAGCCCGAAGTTATGGGGACTTCTCTTCCTGGCACTGGAACCCTGGGCTGGGAGTCCTGATATGGGGCTGGGACCCCTTGCTCCTCTGGGAAACCTCCACCAACCAAGGTATCCCTCCTGGGTTTAAACTGCGGCTGCCTCTCTGCGATTCAGCCCAGATTCCACCCCATGTCTCTGCCCCTCCTACCGGTCTCGTTGCTCCTTCAGTTCCCTCGTTGTAGGACTTCTGTTCACTAGATTTCAGGAGGTTCTGAATGATGGTTGTTCTGTATTTTAGTTGTAATTTTGATGTGGCTGTGGGAGGCAGCGGGTACTGTGGTTACCTACACCACCATCTTATCGTCTCTTGCTGTAGCTTTTCTTGGACCTCTGCAGAGAAGGTTTTAAAATTGGGTACTTTAAGTCATTCATCTTTGTTCTTTTTCATCATTGTCTTGACTATTTTAGTCTTTTGTATTTTCATGTATTTTTTAGAATAGACTTGTCAATTTCCACAGAAAGCTGCTGGGACTTTGATGGGGATTGTACTGAATCTACAGGTCATTTGGGGGAGAATTGAGTACCATGCTGAGTCTTCCAGTCCAGGAAAACCATGTCTCTCCATTTGTGAATGTTCTGCCTTCATTTCTCCCAGCATCCTGGCTTCTCTTTTAAACCCTTCTGCATTCCGGCACTTGGTGGGAATTAACTTCCTCCCTGTGACTACTGTTGTTTGAAGGGAGTTTGTTGTCTGCCTGCAGTCCTTCAAGGGGTCACCGAGGGATGAGTCCCCAAGGGAGGGGCCAGGTAAGGAGATCTAAGGAGGAGAGGGGGGCAAGCAGGACCCCAGCCATGGTCCTGACACCTGAGCACCCCTTCTGAGGAAAATCTACTCTTTGGGATGAGAGCTCCGAGCTTGGCAGTTTTGCAGAGCAGTCAGTCATTAAACCTTGGTTTTCCTATCTGTGAAATGGGCATGTGGTCTCGATGAGGAAGAGCAGTTGTAAGGAGTTACAAACATACACTGCAAGGTACTTATTAGGTGCTCAGTATATGATACTGGCGTTTGCTTTTGTTCTCAAGAGAAGACTGATGCCACCAATGTGGACATAGACTTGGGAAGGACCAGGCTCATGCCTACCTCCCTGCCAGTCACACTGTTTTCCTTTTAAGGGCAAACTGAAAGTGCGCCTTAGTAATCAAGGAGATGGAAAGAGAAAGATGAGGATGCCTGTCCGGAAAGGTGGCGTAGACAGTGGAGGCCTGGCCCAAGCACCTTGCTGACTTTCAACTCTGCTTGTCACCCCTGGACTTTTCGTTTTCACAACATGTATGTAGTTTATTCACCTGACCAGCTGCCAGGCTCTGGCCTGCAGCCCCCTCGCCTTGCCCAGGCCTCTGGCTGTTGAGGGTCAGATTCCTACAGCCTGAGACCCTGGACCTCAGGTCCCTGGCTCTGCCAATGCAGCTCAGCCTGTGGGCCAAGGCTGGGATAGGGGATCACTGCCACTGGGGACCCCAAACTCAGGGCTTTGCTGGCCCTCCCCAGGCTGGTCACCGCCCCCACCTACACAGGCCTAAAGGCCTCACACCGAGTGCTAACAGGAACTAATTAAACCACTGGCAACACCTGCTTTGTTTCCTAATCCTTGACTTTGTGCTGACAGGAGCAGTTTCTTCCCAGATTATTCTTAAAGGGGCAAATCCTTTTCCTGCTGAACATTTTAAATACAATTACACGCAAGAGAGTGATTTTAAAATACACTTTGCTGAGCACTTTCCTTTTAACTTAAAAAATGCACACACTTTTATAACACTTGTCCTGGGCTAAGAATCTTACAGATATGACCTCATTGAACCCTGGCATTAACCTGTTATTATTGCCGCCGTTTACAAGGTAGCTGCCCTGCCCATGGTGGGCAGCCAGTTGGTCAGAGGCGGGATTGAAGCCTGGGCAGCCTGGCTCCACGGCCTTGGGGGCCACCTCTAGTCCTGACGGCCTGCCTGGGAAACGCCTCTTCTAAACATCTGCCTGGAGTGGCATCATTTTAGGAGACCTTGGGGTTCCCTCTCCTGTAACCTACCCCTGGGCCTTCAGGGACAAGCTTCAAGTCCTCTGCGGCAGCCTCATTAACCAGCCAGTCCTAGGGACTAGAGCAGGGCACCTGGACACTTAAGGAACAGGACTTGCCCCAGGCTGGTTCCTGGCCCAAGGGATCCAGGCTGGGAGCCCGTTATTGGCAAGTAGGCATTACAGCATTTGGCTTTGAGTAAAAAATCAGGGGACTTTAATGCAAATGAGGCAGTGCTCTGGAGTCCTGGCATGAAGCAGCTAAGTGGCTACCTGTTAACTCGGGAGGGCAGCCAGGACTGGCAGAGGGGGTCCGGACTGCCAATGGGGGGCACTCAAGGGAGGAGGCCCCAGGGCAGGCTGCCTGATTCACTCCCCTTGAATCTGGTCCTAAACTGTTTTTCTTCCTACCTGCTGGAGAGAGTGAGAGAGCCAGAGTGAGAGCAAGAGAGATCTAGGTCTCGGTCCCAACTTCAGCATGCAGGAAGCACCCCAAGTGCTAAGTAGGCTGCTGCCTCAGGGCCTTTGCACTTGCTGTCACTTCTGCCTGGACCACTCTTTTTCCAGGTATCTATGGTTCATGCTTTCACTTCCTCTGGTCTCTGCTCAAATGTCGTCTCACAGAGGGCCTACTGACCCCATCTCAAATAGCACACACTCTATAGGCCTCTATCCACCAGCTCTGTGTTTTCTTTATAAGTGCTATGAAAACATATGTACATGTTGCTTTTAAAAATTTATTGCTGCCTCTCCTCCACTGGATTATAAGCTCCACTGGGCAGGGACTGTCAACCCTGTCATAACTGTATTCTCAGTGCCTAGAACATGTTTAATAAATATGTATCCAGAGATTGATTAGTGAGCGCTGTGAGGTGGCCCCACTGCCCTGTGTCTCTGTGCCTACATCTCCTTGTCTGTATGGAGGAGACGGTGGCTGTTCTCCTCTCACCGGGGAGTGTCTGCAGTTGTCAGGATGGGCTGAGTTATGCTGTGGTGACAAACTAGCCCAGACCTCCCTGAGAGGGTGATGGGGCAGGAACATGCCATCAGTCTTTCTAGGTCAGTCATGTCTGTAGGATGTGAGTCCTGGGGTTTGCCTTGTCTGTTATCTCTCACCTCAATGTGACAACTAGAAACTGAACTCAAGCCACTTGTACCACGCAAGTCCTCACCCTGGCTTCTGATAGAGGTGTCCTTTTTAAAAGGAAGCATAGAGATAGGCTGTTTTACCAGCAGGATGCAAACCCACGTTGATGGCTGAATCAGTGTCAATGAACTTAGGGCTTAATAGGAAAGGTGGCCACCCAGTGGTTGGAAGACCCTTCTCCCCCTTGACACGCACACAGAGAACTCACAGCTAACCTTACACCAAGAGTTGCAACACATGGGAAGAGGTGTGGGGTTCAGCAAAGCCCATGCAGGTGGAAGTACAGAGAAGGGCTCCTTACTCCCTGGACAGGGGTTCAGGTAGGGCTTCCTGGAGGAGGCAGTGCCTGCACTGAAGCTCAAAGGATGGAGCCGTGACTTGGTGAGGGGCGCAAAATTGCAGCAGGAAGAGGAGGGGAGAGAAGGCCAGGCAGAGGGCCTAGGGTTTTGGAGAAGTGCCTGCATGTCTGCAATGTCTGCAACCCGCTGGGGGAATCAATATCTGGCTGGGCATCCGGGCACCGCGCCCGAATGTCGTGTTCAGACACCGTGAACAAGCCAGCCTCTCAGGCCTGGCTGGAGGGAACAGAGGCTACCACAGTCCCACAGAGGGGAATTTAGCAATGCCTCTCAAAATTAAAAATGTCTTTTCCTCCCTGCCTCAGCATCCACACCTCCCTGAGGGCCTGGGACCCTGGGTGGCTCTGTCCTCTTCTGCCTCTGATAGGGGGTGCCCTCCCCATATACTGCGCTTGCCTGCCTGAGCTGTGGCCATTCCTTTGCATGGGGTCAAGGCCCTGGCCTCCCTCCCTCCATGGCCTCCCTCCCTCTACCTCTTCCTCCCCTGCCCCGCTGGCCCTGCCCCGCCGACCACGTCACCGTTTCTGACCCTGCCTCCCACGTGCACCTTTCACAGTGCCACCCACTCTGCTGGGCCTTCTCACCCTCCACCTGCCAAGACCCTGCTCACCTTTCAAGACCTCACTGAGATGTCACCTCCCTGAGGACCCCTCCCTAAACCTTCGTCCTGGAGTGGGACACCAGGAGGGCCATAGAAGCGTGGCAAGGAAGCCCGGGGGCTAAGAGCCTGCAGGAAGAACTGGATCAAAGGCACAGAGGGGAGCCAAGAAGGCTGCTTCCCAGCTCTGAAAAATGCTGCACCTATGTCATCTAACCTGCCAGATAGAGAGCCTGACACCACCTTTATCCCGAACCACTTCGTGGGGGGAGGCGGGTGCAGGGTTAACAGTTCCTGGGAAGGAGTCAGCCAGGTTTCATAGGGTCCCCAGGGGCAGGCAGGTTCTAAGAAGAGGAGGTGGGAGCTTATGATAGGTGCGGTCTGGGGAGGGATGGGATTCAGTTTGATGAGACTCACTGGGCAGGTGGGTGTGGGCAGCCGGGAGGCCACAGGGATATTGAGGTGACAAAGGGAGGCTTCTAGAGTGGCTGCCTCCTTTGATTGCCTGGGCCAGCTCGGGACAGCGGCTCCCAGGGGGGTTTCGATTGAGGGGTTTCTCTGGATCAAGGAGCAAACAACACACAGCAGGCTGATGTTTGGGGAAGCAAAGACTGCTGTGTATCGGGTGCGTTCGCACATGCCGAGGCCTCTGCCAGCGGGATACGACAGAAGCTGGTGGGAGGATTTGGTGGCTAGAGGAGGCCTGGGGACAAGGGAGACTTCTTTTACAAATATTTTAGTATGAAAACTCTCAAGCATATGGAAAGGTTGAAAGAGCTGGGCAAACAGCACTCATCTATCCGCCACCTAAATTCTACCATTAACGTTTCACTAGGCTTGCTCCACCCCACAGCTCTCCAGCCGCCGCCCATCGACCTTCTGATGCGGTTCGGAGCCAGCTGCAGACATGAGCATGCTCCTTCCTAAACACCTCGCGCGTGCATCCTTCACGAAAGTGCAATATTTGCTTACAGTTTTTTCTGTGTTTGTTTAGCGATCTCTAGAGATAATATTTACATAAAGCGAAATGCACAGATCTTCAGTGGATCGGTCCCTGAGCTCTGAAAACCACATGCACCTGTGTCTAACCTATCAAGGTGACAACCTGACGCCGCCCGAAAGCTCCCTCGGGCCCCTTACCAGAGAATGCCCGCCAGAGACGCCCCATCACGCACCTCCGTCACGGGGCCCCCAGCCCCCTCTCCCCTTGCACGCGTGGCTGCCCGGGGACCTGCACACCCCAATCTCCTTGCAGCTGAGTTCGGGTCTATGGAGTGAAAGTTGAAGCATCGGGTGGCAGGCTCTAAAGACTGTCCTGAAAGGCCAGCTGTGTGTCTGCCTTTCTTTGTCTTCCCTGCTCCTTCCTGCTGCCTGGGNAGACTGTCCTGAAAGGCCAGCTGGTGTGTCTGCCTTTCTTTGTCTTCCCTGCTCCTTCCTGCTGCCTGGGAACCAGCCATTCTGGCCGCCAGGCTGGGCCATGGGGAAGGGGACACCCAGAAGTGGGGGGCCAGTGAGATGGAAGGAGCCTGGGTCCCTGAACTCCTGGTGGAGCAGAACGCCCTGGATCACTTATTCCGGACCCTCACGCCAGAGAAAGAAACATCTACCTTGTTTCAGTCACTGTCAGATGACAGTCTCTGCTACAGTCAAACTTCGTCTTAATGACACACGTTAGTGCCTTTTAAATGTTGTGCTATGTGTGTGTACTACTTACCCAAAAAAGTAAATTAAAATACATGATTGAACATAAAACAGATAAAAGGAGACTCTGCTGCAGAGACTGCTCCTGCCCTCCTCCCGCAGAGGAGTGGGGAAGCCCTCAGTGACGACTGAGGACGGGTGTCACGTGCGGTGGCCTGTGACAGGGGCTTAAACAAGACAAATGTATTTTTCTGCATGTGAAACCCAGGCAGCCAACACTGCAGCTCGGTGGCCCCGTGCCCCCCCTCCAGCATCCCAATGTCAATGTGGTGGCCAGTTTCTGAACACACGGCATGGACGTGGGGCCTCCCACCTGGGTGGCCACAGGACACTGGTGGCTCCCGGGACATGTGGGAGCCCCCCTGGTCCACACCCTGGTGAAGCTCTGAGGCCTGCTTGCTCCCTGGCCAGTGGCCTGTCCGGCCTGAGGCAGAACCTTCAGAACACGGGGCTCCCAGCCTCGGACACCTCAGGGCTGGACCAGCTCCGCAGCCTGGGCTGGGGGCCGGCTCTAAGCTGCTGCCTCTGTCCCCGGATGGCCCTCTCGAGCCCCAGGATTGGGGGGCAGTTCCCCTTATCTGGCCCAGCAGCAGGCTATCGACCAGCCTCCTGCCCTCTGCCGACGCCTGGTGACGATCACTTGCCACATCGTAATCTTCCCCGCCGTCCTCGCGTCAGCTGTCAGACTGCCCGCTGCCTCTCAGGCTCCGCTTCTGATTCCAGCCGTCCCAGTTCCACCCTCTCACCCCCACCACGTCCGAGGGGTCTGAGCCTTTGCTAACAGCTCTTATTCTGGGGCCACGGGAGGCGGTTTGTCTGGTAAAACTATCCCTTACGAAAACCACTCCTGGGCCCTGGCCAGTGTGGCTCAGTGGTTAGAGCACTGGCCCGAGGATGGAAGGGCCCTGGGTTCAAGTCCCATCAAGAGCACACACCTCGGTTGCAGGCTCCATCCCCAGCCCCAGTCAGGGTGAGTGCGNTGGTTCAATTCCCATCAAGAGCACACACCTCGGTTGCAGGCTCCATCCCCAGCCCCAGTCAGGGTGAGTGCGGGAGGCAACCAAATCGATGTGCCTCTCTCACATCAATATTTCTCTCTCTCTCTATTTCCTTCCCCCTTCCACTCTCTCTGAAAAACAATGGAAAAAATATCCTCGTTTGAGGATTTAAAAAAAAAAATCGCTCTTGAATTTAGGACTGTTGTTAGAGTGTCCACAATAACAACTTTGGTAGGTAAAATAATAATAATAATTAGAACTACTGCTTTCTAAATACCTACCAGGTGACAGATGCTCTCCTTATGTCTCTCTGAGGCAGAGACTGTTCTCTCCCATTTTACAGATGAAGAAACTGAGGTTCAGAGTTGTTAGCAGATGCTTCTGAGGGTTGGAATCCAGGTCCAAAGTGTTCTGTTGCTCTGCGGCTCTGTCCCCCACAAAGTCAAGAAAAAGGCCCGAAGTACAGTCCCACTCAGCCACCTGCCAGCTGTGTCACCACAGGCAGTCCCTTAGCCTTGCCCCTCTCGGTTTCCTCACCTGTAAAGAGCCCCTTTTCAGCTGTGGTGTGACCCTCTGGTCTGTCTGCTGGGCGCTTCAGGGCACCCCCCTCAGGGCCTGGACCTGTGCCTGTCCCCAGGACCTTAGCCAGTGCTGCTGTTGATCTGAGGCACGCCTTGGGGGGACTGTCATAGGGGCTCCTTAGGGTGGGAAGGGGGAGGAGAACAGGAAGGGAAGTGGCGGGTGGATGGGAAGGAATAGAGACCCAAAGAAGTTGGGGATGACAAGAAATTGGGGCAGAGTAAGAATAATTTTAGAGGAGATCAGAGGACTCGGGGTGCTGGACACACCCCACAAGACAGGCAGAGATCCAGGGGGCCACGCATCAGGTTTGGCTCCTGTGTGAGCCACTCTTTGGCAGAGAGTCCCTTGGTCCTGGCTGGCTGCAGGCCACTTATGCCCCCTCACTTTGCACCCCCTAGGCCTGCCCTTTTTAGGCCTCCAGAACCTTCTTTGCCTTGTAGCACCCAGTCCCCTCAGGGAAGCCTGTCCCACCCCCGCAGACCCCTCCCACTCTGACAGCAGGTGGGGGTGGGGGTGGCAGTGGACACAAGACGCAGCCTGCCGGGGTGGGGGCCGTGGGAGTTTGGAGAGCAAACTCTAAGTTGTCACCTGCTGGATCATCCTGGGGGATTTTTTACTTTTCTGTGATTCTGGGAAGGGGGAGAAAATGAGCCCAAGGCCTGGAGGGGTCTCCACAGAGGAGGAGGGCTGGGTGTTAACTGACTGTCAGCTCAGACACATTGCCCTGCACGGGGGTCTGGCCAGCCGCAGGGAACCGTGGTCAGCGAGGCTGGACGACCACCCACCACCCACTGTCCAGATGAGGAGACTGTGGTGCAGAGAGGGGAGGCCACCCTCCGAGGTCACACAGCGCAGCCAGAGCCAGACCTGTCCACAGGGTGGGGTCCCAGGATGGGGAGAGGAGGGTGGAGGGGAAGCACATCTGGGTGAGGGGCACCCCCACCAGGGGTCTGGGAGACCTGGTTTCGAGTCCAGCAGGCCCTTACGGTCTTGGGGTCTCTGCCTCTCAACTGCAGCGTAAGGATGGGGGGAGCTGCTGGCCTTCTCGAGGGGCGCCCAGGGGCCCGTGCACCGATGGAGCTCGGCCTCTTCTGGAGTCCGCGTGGCTCCCTCCTGCCAGCGAGGGAGGCGCTGCTGTGTGCCGCCAGCTCACTGGTGACGCGGGTCTGGTAGTGGAGGTGCCGCCTCAAGGTCATGGTGAAGGTGATGAATTAGCCCCGATAGTTCCCCGCCAGTGCTCGGTGGCGTTGCCCGTTGCTCTGCACTTGTTTGTGAGGCACCGTCTCTGCCAGGGACGCAGGGACAAGATCATACAGCCCCGGCCTTCAGGGGCTCAGTCCCCAAGGTGTGGTCCCAACACCCTTTCAGGGGGACCATGAGGTCAAAACAGTCTTCCCAGTAATACTAAGACGTCGTTTGCAGTATTCACGGTTGACATTTGCAACCAATGCAAAGCTAGTGCTGGTGTCTGCGTGAGTGTAGGGGCCACCAAACGGGCCCGCCGTGCAGCGGGCGGGAGAAAAGGCCAGTCGCACTAGCCAGGGAAAGGCCTTAGCTTTATTAAAGTCCTACCTCGAGTTCACATCTTTTGAATACTCTGGGTGATGAAATGGGCGGCAAGGACCGAGCATCCTGCATGTGACGCGTGGCCTCGAAGGACAGCGCGTGCACGACTGACGTGGCGGGAGGGCCGCGTTTCATGCAGCGCCGTTTGGACTTGAGAAAACAACTGTAGCAAACTATGCCGATTGTCTTGGGTTTTTGGCACATATTTTCTTGAAAATGAAAGAAGCGAGCACGTTGCTTCAAGGAAAACAACTGTCAGTACTTGTTGCCAATGATAAAATTTGAGCTTCAAAATTTCAAAGCAAAAATTGGAATTTTGGACAACTTTTATCTGCAACTATGAGCTTGACAGCGTCGCAGTACTTAAAGGCTTTTATTTCCAAATGGCCAGTGCATGATGTCAGGAAATCATATGGGCTAAAAGATCCATAAGTGCAAGACAGACCAATGGATTTTAATGTAACAATATGAAAAGTGTTTTGTGAGGTTTCAGATTCCAGACTTCAGCTAACCCCCACGAATCTGCCACGTGCTGAGCTTTGGTGTAGTAGCGAAGAACAGCCACAACATTGGAGCGGGCGACTGGAATTCTCCTCCTGTTCCCAACTGCGTATCTGAGTGAGGCCAGATTTGCCTGAATCACGTCAGTCAAGGCAACACATTGCAGGAGACTGAACGTAGGAGCAGAACAGACTCCAGCCATCTCCTATGAAGCCAGACATTTAGAGATCCGCAAAACTGCGAAACCATCCTGTTCTTCTCTCTCTTGTTTTTGAAGTAGTTATCTCACAAAAATATATTACTTATATTAACATGTATGGAGTTTATTTTTATTTTAAATGAGTTAATAAATGACTACTTAGAAATTTCTCAGTTTTAATTTCTAATGTGGTAAAATACTGATAAACCCATACAAACATAAGCTCTTTGGGATCCTAAATAATTTTTAAAAGTGTAAAGGGTCCCGACACCAAAAAAGTTTGAGAACTAGTGGTCTAGTGTATGTGGGGTGGGAACTAGCAAACAGTTCCCTCAGGGAGTGAGTGCTAATGTGGGTCTATACGGCTGGGAGGAAGGTGGGGTGACAGCCTCAAGATGGAAGAGAAAGCCAGGGAGGCTCCCAGGAGGAGGAATCCTACACTGAGCTAACGCTGGCTGGCAGGAGATTGTGCAAGTTCCTGGAACAGAAGGGCTGGTGTGAGGAATCTCCAAAACAGCAGGAAGAGCCCAGAAACCTATGTGAGAGGTTGAGACTAAAACAGCTGAACAACTACAGGCTGTTTCCCCAGACTAAACACCCTTACCTATTCCTCTCCCTTCCCCAACTCCAGGGGGCTGATGTCCACATGCACCCAATGTGGCCAGGTCCAGACACCCCCAGCACGACCCCCTCTCTCAGACCCCTAGCAGAGGGGCCTGTGGGTCACCCTAGTTCGAACTGGGCGATTCACCAATCCCCCTGGCACTCTCTGCCCCCCAACTTCCGTTCCAGGGTCAGCACAAGGCCTGCCCTGCTCCCCCTTTCTCAGAGGCTTTATCCGTTTCTAGCGTGTGATATGTGGGAATCTGCGAATGAAATGCCTTTGGACCACATCTAAGTATGTGGACTGGTTGCCAGAAGAACCGACCCTGGGATTAGAGGGTTGGAATTTCATTTCCACCCCGACCTCTGGGAGCTGGGGCTGGGGGTGGGGGCTGGAGGTGGTTGACTCAGTCCCCAAGGGTCTATGATTTAATAATCATCAGTGCCTGTGCAATGAAGCCTCCGCGAAGACCCTTGCTGTGCCCACTGCCAGAGCTCTTCCACTCAGGTCCTGGCTCAGATATTTTGGATGCAAAGAACAGAGACACACTCGACTTACCTTAACCAAAGGTTTGTTAAAGGATACATGTGGCCTGGGGCTGGGGGCCTGTGAGGTGGTGGGGACCAGGGACTGGTCCCCGATGAGTTCTCCTGTGCTGGGTGGGTCCCACCGTCTGTGCACAGTCCACCTCCTGCTGTCACTGGCCGGCTTCCTGCTCACCCATCACTCTCAGAATGTGCTGTCCCATGTCTTGGATTCCATGCGGCCCGTCATGGCCTCTCCAGCATGTCCCCTGTCCCTTCCTGTGGTAACTGCCCATCCCTTCTCCACTGCACTTTGGTCAAGCTCCTGAGCAGATTCCAGGGCAAGCCATAGGTCAAGGTGGCCTCTGTCACTAGTGACTGGCCGGCCTCTTGTTATGTGCCCACCCTGGTCCACTCAGCAAAGGCCATGAGAACCTGCGGTCCCCACCAGGCTGACCTTCCAAAGGCGCTGGGGCAGAGCCTGGGGACGGGGGTGGTGACCCTCTCAACCCTGTACCCATCTCCCATGTCCTCTTCTAGGTCAAGGCCCATCTCAAATACAACCTCTCCAAGAAGCCGAAGTTCCTCGAGCTTCCAGGCTGCCTGGCACAGGGGCTGCGGGGAAGAGGGCCTGCGTGCGTGGGAAGGTGGGGAGGAGGTGGGCCAGCGTTCACCTGGGCAGCCGCGGGCACTTCCCCACCTTTGGCCAAGTCAGAGGTGGGCGGTGATGGGGCAGGGTGGAGGGAGCGAGGGCCTCCTCTCTGGACAGGGCATTGCCCTCACCTGCCCCTACACCCATCTTCACTACCTGCCACCCTGCGGGCTGCTGAGTTTGTGAGGCCGGGGGACAGGGAAGGCCCAGAGGTCTCAGCCAAGGTCATGGGGCTTTGCTGGGCCCAGGGCCCCTGACTCCGCGGTCAGGGCTCTTAGCCACCTGGCCTGCTTTCGCTCCCACCCCAGGGCTCGCTGGTGGCTGGTCGTCTGTCTCAGGAAGGTGGCTGTGCTCTGACCAGGTCTCCTTCCCCTCTTCTCAGGCACTCGGAGCGGAATCCAGTAAATAACATGCTGCCCATCGATCAGAGGTCACTCGGGCCAGGGCTGATCGATGGCCGCAGACAGCTGGGCAGGCTGGTGATGAAGGGCCAGCTCCTTGGCCAGGGCGAGGCTGGCCCTGGAACTTAATCCCCTGTCTCCTCCACAAGGCTCCCGCTTGGGTGACAGGAGGGAAGACAGATGAGGCTCTGAGGCC
>NW_015505025.1:5328890-5342281 GCF_001595765.1 Miniopterus natalensis
CCCCCCCCCCCCGCAGAGACAACTCAATCCCTTGATCAAGCTGGCCCACGATTCAGAGAAACCTACCCTCTGCCCTCACAGGTAGCAAGGGAATGAGCCCCAACCCCCGACTGCGCCCATCTGTCAGCAGGAAGTAGCCAGATGACTGTCTAAGTCCATGATCGCCAGTGAATTGGGTGTCATAACTCTCGAGAGGGGAATGTTAGAGTAGGTCGGTAGACAGACATGAGCAGGGCAGAGAAAGGACAAACTGGCCAAAAAGCCGCTCTTAAATGACCCAGGGAAAGGATGAATAGAAAACTAAAACAGCCATCAAAGTTAGACAGAAAGAAAGGCGCAGGCAAAGAGAAGGGGCCAGGACAAAAGAACAAGAATCCTCCTCGAGCGGGAGGCCGGTAAGCTGGCCCTGGCTTTCGCTGGTGTGAGCACCACCTGCCACTGGTTCGATGGCCCTGCCTGTGCTCCTGTCACCGGGAGGCTGCCGGCCCAAGGGGAAGCCCTGGGGGCATCTGGAGCTGTTGGCCGGGGTCCCCCCCCCCCNCTGGTGGAGGTGAGGGCCAGGGGCCAGGACACTTTTGGGCTCTCCTGTTACCTGGTGATAGAGAATGTGGATGCCCAGGGGCAACCTGTTCGAGACCATCAAGCCCTCCATTCGAAACCCAGAAAGGGCGGCAGCAGGCCTGCGCCCGGCGTGGGCCCCCGCTCCGTTCACCCTCCGTCTGCTGGAGTCTTTGTGCGCAGAGCCTCTGCCCCCCACAACTGGAAGTCATCAGCAAAAGCTTGCCTCTTGGGGAGACCACCCCTCTGGAAGGCAGACGGCGGCAGGCATCCTGAGCAGGCCCAGCGCAGCCAGGCCCCTGGGGTGCCCATCACTGCTGACATGCTAATGGGCGAGGGGCAGCCGCAGCTCCTCCCGCTCCCACGTACGGAGCGAACCCCGGTGGCCTTTGTCCCAACCAGCTTTGGCAGACGGACGTACCCTCCTTTGGGCGCCAACGCTGGGTTCACGTGTCTATAGAGACGTTTTCCGGTTTTGTTTGTGCCATGGCGCACACCGGAGAGGGTGCTAACATGTCGCCCCCCACTGCCCGGCAGCTTTCCCGGCCGCCGGCCGCCCCAGCAGATTAAGCGTGACCGAGGGCCGGGCTACCGCAGTCAGGCTCCCGCTCCCCGTGTGCCTCGGTTGGCATGGCTCTCCGCACCGGTATCCCTTACAATCCTCAGGCTCAGGGCATGGTGGGCATGCCCGCCTTACCCTTAAGACTCAATTAGAAAAACAAAAAGGGGGAGACGGGCGTCACCCTCTCCCGCTGATGTGTTCCATCACACACTTTTTACTGTCACTTTTTTGAATGTGGATGACCAGGGCGGCTCGGCTGCCGGCTGCCGAGCGACTCTGGAGACCCTGCCCTGGGGCGTCTGACCAGCCACAGGTGCTCTGGAAAGACCGGAAAGTAGAATGAACCAGACCCAGTTCTAATTTGGGGCCCAGGCCATGTTTGTGTTTTTCCTAGATCGGCAGAAGGACCGAGGTGGCTACCAGAGTGGCTGGTGCGGCAACGTGGATCCCTGGGAGAGGCTGGTGCCAGGGGTGAGGCTCCTGAAGATCACCCCTGAGGTCATCATGTCCCCAGACGCCGCTCACAGCACCCGAACCCAGCATCCACCCACCTGGGGGCAGATCAAGGGCTTGATGGCCGAGGGAGAGGCAGTGGTCGGTGGACATGGGGGCCGCTCACCCCGACACCCTCTTTGTTGCCATACTGACTGTTTTAACCTGTCAGGAACGATTTTCGGCTGCAGCTACCTACTGGACTTATCTACAACGTTAGTCTTTTTGTTTTTTGTTTTTTAAATATATCTGTATTGATTTCAGAGAGAGGAAAGGAGGGGAAGAGAGAGAGATAGAAACATCAATGATGAGAGAGTCATTGATCAGCTGCAGCCCGCAACTCGGGCCTGTGCCCTGACCGGGAATCGAACCCCGATCGCCTGGATCCTAGGTCGATGCTTAACCGCTGAGCCACGCCCGGCCGGGCTACAACGTTAGTCTTGATGTAGCTGCCTTACATGGTCAGATTCAGCATATTCAGAATGCCCACCCCCAAGGAGCTAATCCTGAGGACTTAGCAAAAGGGCTGTTACAAGCCTTGAATGGTTTTAATCCCTTTAATATGTTGCAGCCTTCCTTCTGGTATCTTCTTGGCATTGTGATACTAATGCTTTCTAATTTCTGTATAGTCTCAGTCTGCTGCCCAACGCTCCAGCGACAGTTCTTCCAGTTCCCAATAGACTTGTATCAGCTGTGCTTGGAAAAAAGAAAAGGGGGAGATGTGGGGAGTGGGCTGTAAGCTGGCAGAGCCCTTGCAGACCCGGGAATTGGAAGCTCTGAGTAATGCACACCGAGATGTGAGCCAACGGCTTGGCCCTGCCTGGGGGCAACCTGGGGGAACTGAGGCTGCGGCCAGGCAGGAGGAGAACTATGACATGCTGTCCAAGGGAGATTTAGAGATAAACGAGTGCTGTATAAAATGAAGCCGCAAAGCCCGTTTAGTGTCACCTGCATGCCATCAGCATTTGGTGAACCTCCTGATCCCGCTTTCTGTCTCTCTGTCTTTTTTCCAATCCCCCACCGTTCCCACTCAGCCCGGCAGGAAGGAGTTGGGATTTGACAAATTTTTGCATAAATTGTGGGGTTGAGGTTCTATTTTTGTTGTTGTTGTATTTTTTCCACTTGTCCCACCAGCACTGTTGAAAAGAGTGTCCTTTCTCCACCGAATTGCCTTTGCCTTTGTCACGCGTCATTGACCATACTGCGTGGGTCTGTTTCTGGGCTCTTTCTGCTCCACTGACCTACGTACCTATGTCTCTGCTAATATCTCCTTGCCTTTATCATGATAACTTTATTGAGTCTTAAATTAGGTAGTTAATTCCTCCAACTTTTTCTTTTTTCAAAATTGTTTTGGCTGTTGTAGTTTCATTGTTTTTCCATATAAATTTTAGAATCAACTTGCTTATATCTGGGTTAAAGTTGTAGGTCACTCTGGAGAGAGTTGGTATTGAGCTACATTGAATCTCCTGATTCATGAACACGGTATATCTCTCCATTTATTTAGGTCTTTGGTTTTTTTCATCAGCATTTGTAGTTTTCAGTATACAGGTCCTGAACATGTTTTTGTCATATTAGTATCTAAGCATGACATTTTTGGCAACTGTTGTAGTATTTTTAAAAAACATATTAGTGTCCAAGTATTCATTGCTGGTATATAGAAATACGATAGATTTTGTGTTGACATTATATGCGACAGCCTTGCTAGATGTATTTGTCCCCTACCTGGGGAGGGGTCCTGGGAAAGACCTGCGAGGAGTCAGGAAGCAGGACTGGCAGGGAGCTCGGCTCTGCCGCTGTCCCCAGCAGTGGCCTGGCTGCCCCACAGGGAGCTCTGGAGCTGATGGCCCTTCAGAGGCCCAGGAGGTCGGCCGTTGTCTCCCCCATTTGACCAGTTAGGGGTGTGGGCTGCACCAGGAAGGCGGGTAACTTGGATGAGGCACTGCCCTTGGCTGAGGACACCTCCCAGGGAGCCATTGGACCGTGTGCCCTGGGCTGCCAAACACTGGAGGAGGGTGGGGCCCCAGAGGAGGAGCTGGGGGACGCTTCTAAGATCAGGCCCTGGCACCTCCCTGGCTTCATCTCCTTCCATCCTCCCCCTCACCACCCTGCCATTGTCACCGGCCCTGGGACCCGCCAAGCACTCTCCCTTTGCCCTCGAGATTCCCTCTACTTGTAACCTTCTCCCCAGACACCAGCAGAGCTCCCTCCTCACTTCCTCCAGGCCTGTGCTTAACTGTCCACTTATCAGACAGGCCCTTCTGATGGGCCGATGCAAGACAGCACCCCGTCCTCACTCTGTCCCCTGAGCAGCTTCAGTTTGTCGGCAGTCTTTACCGACATGGGACAGTGCCCACGTTCTTGTTGGTTCCCACGCTGTCATCTCCCTCCCCCAGCTCCCTCCCTGAGGGCCAGCTTTGGGCCTGGCTCGGTCCTGGCTGTACAGAGGGGCCTGTTCAGTGCCCAGCACACAGTAAGTGCCCAGCACCTGCTGCTGAAAGAACAGACCTAAAGAGTGAGGTCCTGAGAGGGGAAGCGACCTTGGTGCCCCAGCAGTCAGCAGGACCCTGCTGCACCAGGAGGCCTTGTGCTGGATGGTGAGGGGACAGATAAGTGGACAATCAGAGCCACTGCTCTGAGAGAGGCCTGTGGGGCTGAGGGCACAGGGGAGGCTTCCTGGGGTGGGTGGCGCCTGAGTGCTGAAGGTGTAGCTGAGTGGGGAACAGGAGAAAGGGCGCTCCAGCAGCAGAAACAATGTGCGGAGACACCGGGCATGAAACAGGCTCTTTCTGGGAACTGAAAGAGATGGGAGGCGGGAGGACGTTGGGATGATTTCTGGAAACAGACGGGGAGGGATCAGGAGTGCTTTGTGCCCTGGGCAACGGGGGCTTGGGGTTTAAAATTTAAGCTGCAGGGACTCCCTGAGGTGTTATAAGCAGGCGAGGGACATGATTGGATTTGAAATTTAGACAGATCTTGGTAGCTGCTGGCCACACAGAGGAAGGGGAGGCTTGGAAGACGGAGACCTGTTAGGAGTGATTACAGATCACAGTCCTCCAGGCCCAGAGGGATCTGAACCCAGGAAGTGGCAGTGGGGGGATGTACCTGGGCGACTGTGCCAGGGCTGAGGAGGGTGGCGTCTGGGGCATGTAACGTCTGAGAGCAGCACCTGCTGATACAGGGGGCAGATGGGCTAGAGCTCGGGGCTGTGGTGGCAAGAACAGAAACTTCAGCCTGAGGTGCGGAGCAGAGCTGGCTCCAGAGTTTGCAGGGCGCAGTGGGGCCCATGTGGAAAGGGCTCAGAAACCCCAGACAGCAAGAGCAGAGCATTAAGCCGCGCATGTGCAGGTGGTGCCCCCACGAAGGGGCCTGGGAGGGAGGCCCCAACTCCGGGGCGGGCAAGGACTCTACTGGCCGCACACAGCGGGCACCAAGACACCGGAGCGGCTCCCGGGACCCTCACCCCAGTGCTGCAGCTTTATTCTCACAGCTCCCACCACCAAATCCACACTGCCTGTGGCCTCAACTGATGAGCAGGCGCCAGGGGAAGGGAGCTGGGGCCAGAAAAGGGGCGCTCTGGATGGTCAGAAAGGAGGGTGAGCGCCCTTCTGCCCAGGCCAAGGGTGTGACTAGGATATTGTTCCCTTCTCCCGGTGACTGGGGATGGGGAAGAGGCCCCTCTGCAGTGCCCAGGGCTGGGGGAACCCTCCAGGCCTCTCAATAGGACTCAGGAGATGGGAAATTTTGATGGGAGCCGGGGGCGCTTCCCCACACATGAGCCAGGGAATGGAAAATTATTGAGGGAGGCTCAGCCACATTACACGGAGCCTGACGGGACCAGCTGGTCCTTGTTTCCATGATCTGACTAGGGGGCGACATGGGGAAAATCTCTGTAGGCGCAGTCGCTGGGCTGGGAAAGGTATCAGGGCACAGGCCACATGGCTGTGCCCTCAGGGACCCGTCCTCAGCTAGGCCAGTTGGGAGAGACCACCTTTGTTTTCAGAGAGTCCTGCCCCTGTGGAACTCCCAGTCTGATGAGAGAAACAGGACACACGCTACCAGCACACACACATGCACACGCACAAACTGGAGGTCCCAGGAGAGTATCACAGATGCAAATGCCACAACCCAATGTGGTATCACTAAGCAGGGTCAGCTTCCTGGAGGAGGTGAGCATTTACCAAGGGGAAAGGGATGATCTTCATAGCAGAAGTAGAGGAGGGCATGTCTGGTTAGGGCAGCAGCTCTTAGATGGTTTGGAGGCAAGACTGAGACTCAGAGCCTCATCTCCTGCCACCCCAGACACCTGAGAGGACATCCTGCTAGACAGCCCGTTCGCCCTCGGATCCCTTCTGCAGTAGGTATCGGGTTGGTCCTATGAGCCAAGACTGTGTGCAAGAGACAGCTGCTGGAGAAGAGGGGTGGTGTCCCCCTCCCACCATCCAGACCATGCAGATGCTGGGCCCCATGCCAGAGGCAGTGCATCTCACACCCTCCCAGAGACTCCAGATCGGGCCCAGTCTCCTCCTGCGAGCTTTCCAGCCCCAGGCTCCTGCTGAAGGAGCTCACTATTCACCACCTGACTGTTTGCCAGGATGCTTTTGGCGGCAAAAGTAATAAAAAAGTCAACTCAAAGTGGTTTAACTTATAGGAGTTTTAATTATTTCTATTTATTTAATACCAATATTTCCAGGCATATGTGCAGGCATATTTCTAAGGGTTTTACAAATAATAACTCACTTTTATCTTCACAAGGACCTTATGAGGTATTGTTATTATTATTATTGTTACTGTTAATTTTACAAATGATGAAGTTAAAGTGTCTCTCTTAAGGTCACAAGCTCACTTAAGATGCCAGGAGGTTGGGTAGATCCAAGCTAGGTCCAGCAGCTTACTACATTATCTCGTACCTCACTTCTGCTCACCATTCCATGCAGATATCTCAGTGTGTCAGCCATGTTTCCCCTCATGGTCACAAGGTAGCTGCCACATCACATCCTCTCACCATAGTATCCAAAAGCAGGAAAGGAGGGCTCCTCTTCTAGCCTATGGCTCTCTTTTTATCAGGTAGTAAAATGTTTCCCAGAGTCCTTCCTACAAACTTCTCTTCATGACTTATTGATCAAAATTGGGTCACATGGCCTGGCCAGCTTGGCTCAGGGGTTGAGCATCAACCTAGAATCCAGGAGATCGAGGTTCGATTCCTGGTCAGGGCACATGCCTGGGTTGCGGGCTTGATCCCCAGTAGGGGGCGTGCAGGAGGCAGCCCATCAATGACTCTCTCATCACTGATGTTTTTCTCTCTCTCTCTCCCTCTCCCTTCCTTCCACTTTCTGAAATCAATAAAGACATATTTAGAAAGAAAAATATTGGGTCACATGCCCACCTTTAAACCAATCACAGGCAATGACTGGCTTTAGCAATCGTGTGTGGCCCTGGGGAAGAGCTGTCCTTCCCTGAGTCCCCACACTGGAAGACCGGGACATGTCTGTTTGGTGGGTGTCACAGCTCGGCTTCTTGGCTTCTCAAAGGATCAAACCCTTTGCTTCCCAATATTTCTGAAACCATCAGGGAAATTCAAACAAATATTCAGCAGAGTCAAAAGTGGCTTTTTCACAGACACAAGTGACTGTGACACATCTGGGGGAATTTAAATTGGAGTGGTTTGACTGTGGCTGAAAATTTTGGTCAGGATAGAGCAGGGCAAAGGATTTGGGAAGGCAGGCTGTGGGGAGACGGGGAGCGCTCTGACTGGGGGAGTGAAGAGTCTGGGACTTTGGGGCAACAGAGAACAACTGAATGATTGTGAGTAAGGGAGGGTGAGGTGTGGGGAGTGTGAGGAGCCCACTCTGACTTGCCTGGAGGATGTCCTGGAGAGGGTGCGAGAGTGACCGTGCACTGCACATGGACATGTGATAGGACTGGAGGGAGGGGGCAGTCTCAGTGTCCCTGTCCTCCTGACCCACGGTCCTGTTCTCATCCCCACTCCCCACAAAAGAAAATAATTTCCTCAGCCTTGCCTCCTACGCTCTCTCCCCTTCCCCTCCAGACATCTCGATAGAGCAGCCTTCACTCACGGCCTACATATGCTTGACTCCCACCCATCCCTTAACCAGTCCCTCCCAACACAGCTTCTGAGCCCACCTTGTACCAGCAGTGATCTCAGGGAGCCCATAGGGAGCTAAATTTATAAGTAAACCTGAAGGAAATAGAGATCAAGATAAATTCCTTTTCAGTGCAGTGTCTAAGGACACTGAGGCCTGCTAGTAGCCTCCTAATAGGATGGGAGGGTTTGTCCCAGTGCATGGGACTTCCCAGGGACGTCCGACACTATTAATCCCATCTGACCCTGCTGAGCCCCTCTCCAGGACGCTGCTGCTATCGTGAGGTGACACCTTCACCCATTTTCCTCCTTCTCGGACCTCTCCTGGTTGCTTTTCTTCCATTCACTCCTTAAATGTTGGGGTTCCCCAGAGCTCACTCCAGGACCCCCTGCTCCTCTCCATCTATACCCTCCCACCCATCCCCCCCTGGGCTGGAATTCCCACCTCTGGGCCAGTGTGTCTCAGTTTTCCTTTTTCGCTCCTGACTCAAGTCTGCACCTGCTGACTGGACACCTCCACCTGGACGCCCCCCAGGTCCTCAAACCAAGGGGCCTGTTTAGAATCATCACCTTCCTCCTTGTTCCTGCTCTTCCCCTTTCTTTCCCATCTCAGCCAGTGGCTTGGTTCACCTTCTTCCAGCTACCAAGCCAGGAGATTTGGGGTAATTTTTTTCCTAATCCTCACTCGAGGATATGTTTTTTATTGAAGAGAGAGAGGGAGAGAGAGTAATCTATCAGTTGCCTTCCATACAGGCCCTGACTGGATCCAACCCACAACCAAGCATGTACCCCAACCGGGATCGAACCCACAACGTTTGGTGTATAGGATGACGCTCCAACCAACATAGCCACCCAGCCAGGGCTTGGGTCACTTTTTAATCCCCCCACCATCTACCCTCAATAAATTGATGAGCCCAGTGCGCTCCTCAGAATTGTCTTTCAAATCTATTCTCAAACCCGCAGCCTGCAGCCACTGCCCTGGTCCACGCCTTTATCCGTCTCTTGCCTAGACACTCCTGAACCTCCCAGCTGGCCCCCCCATTTCAAGCCATTCAGGTGCTGACTCAGTCTTTGGAAGGGCTCCATGCTCCAGGCCAGGCCTGCAAGAACGGCGCTCACATCGAACTGCAGAACTGGCTGCCAGTGGAGCTGGGCCTCTGCCCCATCACAGAGGTGAGTGTCTCAAGGCCTTCATTAGAGCCATAGTTTAAGAATAACCCCATGTCCCGGAGCTGAGGCTCGGGGTCAGGAAGCTGGGATGAGGGTGCCACGGTCTCCACTGCAGTGATCTCTCCAGGCAGCTGGAGTCTGGATGCTGGGACACTGCTGCAGAGCTACCCAGTGTCCTTTCTTTGTTTGCCAGTAAAAAATGGACAAGGCAAGAAGAAGATGACCTCCACCCCACTGTGTTTTCCAGATCATGGGCAACTATTTCCACCTGGCAGAACCTAATTCACATTCCAAAAC
This sequence comes from Miniopterus natalensis, assembly GCF_001595765.1. Next base: position 5,338,070 of record NW_015505025.1, read on the forward strand.
CTAGCTGCAAGGGAGTCTTGAAATGTAGTGTCTAGACTGCCAGGCATGCAGTACTGGTAGGTGTGCCAGCAGACAAGGGTGCTGAGGACTAGTCCACTGCTTTGTCCCAGTCCCCTCTCCTTTTTGTACCTGAGGAACATTTGAAATGTAAGTCAGATAATGTCCCTTCACTGTGCTAACCTGTCCAAAAGCTTCCACTGCCCCCCAGGAGAAAGTCCAATTTTCCAGCCTTGATAGGTGCTTTTCTGTCCTCCTGATGTGACCACAACTACCCATGGGCCTGGCTGTTGCCGCACTGGATCCCTGCCATGCCCTGCAAAACCAGTCCTTGGAGTTCCCCCTCCACCTGATCTCCCACCGCTGTTCCTTAAGACTCATCCCTGGATGTCCCCTCCCAGCCTTCACTTCCTCCGGCCCATCCCAAGGCACCTTGACTGTACTTCAAGTGCGGTGCCTTCTGAATGATAGTAGGGGGGTTACACATCTCCCTCCTCTGTCACCTTCCTCTGCATGGGCTCACACCCGGGGACTGTGTCTTATTGATCTTGGTACCCACAGAACCTAGTGTGGGCTCATGTAGTAGTAACAGTAATCAGCTATAGGGTACTNGGCTCACACCCGGGGACTGTGTCTTATTGATCTTGGTACCCACAGAACCTAGTGTGGGCTCATGTAGTAGTAACACTAATCAGCTATAGGGTACTTGCTATTGCAAGGTGCTAAGGGTTTTATGTTTACCCCCCTAACAGCCCCCGAGGCTGCTCCTGTCTATCACTGTCCCTCTCTCCTCCACCCTGAGCTAAGGACCAAGAGGAAGAAACAGGGCCTGAGAAGCAGGTGCTGGAACGGCCAGCAAAGTGGTGGTGGGGGGGCCGTGGGAAAGGAGGTGTCAGGTGTGCGGTCACAGCTGCCTGAGAGGACAGGCTGTGTGGATCCCAAGCAGTCCTTGGGGGGCCGGGGGGCGGGTGCAACACAGATCTGAAGTCAGGAACAGGCCACATGTGTTTAGGACTCTGAGGAACCTTGGTGACCATCTGGCCTGGCCCTGACTGAGGAGGAAACAGGAGGGCGGGGTTAAGGGGCTTCTAAAAGTCCCAGTGTGGTTTTTTGTTTTTCTTTTTTAAACTCCAGAAGATGGCTGTGTGGCACGGCTCAGCTCCAGACTCACCTGGAGCCCGGGAAACCCAGGGTGGCCTCCCAGCCCCGGGTCACCTGCCGTCACTGAGTCATCACCGAGCCCTCATGGGCACATGTAGTAACACTGGCAGAGAAACACTGGCGGCCTGTTAAGGATGCGTTAATTAACTACCAGGCGCTTCACTGCGAGGCACTGGCGTAATTGCTGTTCGTGGTGGATAAATACTAATTGAATATTAAGAACATATTTGTGCAGAAGGAGTCGCTTCGGGAGCGAGGGGCGCCCTTTGTCAGCCAGATGTTTGGGCTCGTTACGGAGGCTGAGTCATTAGCCAGAAGCGCCTTGGCATTTGGGCTCCGTGCTTCTGTCTGGAAAGGGAGGCAGGCGGCCCTGGCAGGATGGGCCCCCGNCGGCAGGACCGGCCCCAGGCGGGAAGGGGGGACGGCCGCCCACAGGCCTGGGAAGTAGCTGTAGCAAGCAGATGACAATATGTGTTAAGCTTTGACTCGGGCAGTTCTAGATGTGATTGAGGCACCTCCTTCCCTTTAAAACCTTCCAGCCCGGCCGGGCATGGCTCAGTGGTTGAGCATCGACCTAGGATCCAGGCTTTCGGGGTTCGATTCCCGGTCAGGGCACATGCCTGGGTTTCAGGCTCGATCCCCAGCAGGGGCGTGCAGGAGGCAGCCAATCAATGACTCATCATTGATGTTTCTATCTCTCTCTCTCCCTCTCCTTCCCTCTCTTTGAAATCAATAAAGATATATTTAAAAAAAAATTTAAAAACCTTCCAACAGCTGGTTCAGTCCTGGCCAGTGAGGCGGGCAGGGTGGGGCCTGTCAACCCCACTTGTAGGTATGGAAAACTGAGGCTCCATGAGCGAGGTGATTTGCTCAGGATCACAAACCAGCGAATCCTTGTCTCTGAGCTTCCAGTTACAGCCTCACCCCCTGTGGCAGGCAGCTCAGGCCTGGGCCTCGGACCCCTGGGGACCTCTAGGAGAGGCGCAGAGGACCCCCCACAGTTACCTACCAGAGGCTCAAATGAGCTTGGCTGTCAGTCCCCTCTCGGACAGGTTCTGGGCTGGAAGTTGGGGGGTTGCGCAGAGTGGAAAAGGCGGAGGAGATGTGGGCATGCACACCCTTCAAGGAAGTGGAGGCCTAAGGACAAGGACAGTGTTTGCTGTGTGCCTGGCACTGCTGTCCTGTTACGAGTTCCCCAGGAGGGAATGGGGCTCAGGGAGGTTAAATCCCTTTCCCGGCATCACAGAGCTGGTAAGCGGCAGCACCTCCTGGCTCCAGGACCCAGGCTCCCTGTCTTGCATGAGCCATACTCCTTGAAACCCACCAGGCACAAAGGGGTCTATAGGGAGCAGCCCCTCCCCCACTTGTCCCGCCTCTGAGGACATTGGAACCCATCTCCTTAGGGTGAAGGAGGGCTCCCTGCTCCCAGCCCTGCTGGCTTTCCCTCAGCCCAGGGCCCTTCTCCTTCCTGTGGGCCCGCCTGCTGCAGGCTAAGGTCCTTCTTATTAGTCAGGATCTGGGTGAACCCCAGAAGCATCCATCACTCCCCCACTTTCCAGGCCAGATCAGGCTCTCAATACAATCCTGCGGGTACCACCAGTAGGCCCCAGGCCGTCCTCCACAGGAGGGGGACTGAGAGAGGGAGGGGATGCATGCCTGGCCCCTCCAGGCGCTCCAGTCCGATGGGCAGAGCAGCCCTGTCCCCTGGGGAGCCACAGCCTCAGTCCTGGGGCAGCCTGGTGTCCTCTCTCCTCCTGACAAGGTGGCAGGGCCTGAACAAGCCGGCACTGACACTCGGAAATACCAGACTGGAGCAGGAGAAGGGGAGTGTGGAACTGGGGGGCTGTGGGGCTGTGGGGGGGAGGGATGTGTGTGTGTGAGAAGGAAGATTTCTCCCTGCCCACAGGGAATGGGCAGGCCATGCTGAGAGGGTGCAGCTGGTGAGGCAAGCACCAGGGGCCACCCATGTCTCTCACCACAATCTTTGTCATTACAGGGACCCATTTCCCACAGAGGAGGGATCTAAATGAGGTTACCCCCACTCTCAGGGTCCCCCAGGGAGGCATCCCAGAGCTAGTACAGCTCCTTTGCTTGGTGGGACCATCTGAGGGGTTGGGAGGTGATGTCGGGCGGGGGGGGTCCCCTTTGCAAGCATCACAGAGCTCAAGCTGTGGCCTGCACAGCCTGGGTGTGCCCTGGTAGCCTCTCAGTGCCTAGAAGAGGCCAGACTGCCCGAAGTGTTGGCCCCTGAGGTGTGTTGGGCCAGGTACCCAGCTCTGCAGCCCCCTCACCTCAGACCTTGTCACAGGCCCCCAGCGATACCAGCAAAGCTCTCCTAGGAAGACAATGGCACCAGAAGTGCCCCAGGAAGCCACTCGCCTCAGGGCGACAGACGGGCCTATTTATATGAGGAACCACGGCCCTGTCACCCTCCATCTGCAACTTGCCTTCTGTTTCCCACGCCCACCCCAGCTGCTGCCACCTATATTAGGAGCCTGACAGATGGAGGGAGCGATGTCAGGGCAGCCCGAACCAGCAACGACCTGCCCGCACTTTTGGGCTGCCTGCACCTGCCGCAGAACCTAGGGGCTAGGGGCTCAGTCCCACTCTGATTCTGGGGGACAAACCAGGGATCCTATAGAGAGGGGGTGCAGAGGCAGGGAGCAAAGAAGGGGTGGAAGGAACAAAGTATAGACAGGGTGAGGGACCAGGGAGCAGGGAGGGGGGGTAGGATCTGAGAGGGAGATGTAGAGAGCAGAAGAGAGAGGAGTCAGGGGTCTCAGTAGCCCCCAGCTTTTACAGGGACTTGTGCAAAATAGGAAAGGCGCCCTCTGTGGGTTGATGAATTAGAATAAGGTTTAGTTCAGTGTGTCTCTTTGTGAAGAAAAAGACAGTCTCTTCCCAGAGGAACTGGCCCCATGCCGGGTCACCCAGCTTGGGGAGCAGGGCATGGGCCCAACTGCAGCCCACTCATGACCTGAACAGCTGCACCTGGCAGCCTGCTCCTGAGCTGCTGGCAAGAGGAGGGGCTGAGGGAGGCAGGCCTGAGCCGGG
>NW_015505025.1:5350246-5367742 GCF_001595765.1 Miniopterus natalensis
CAGGGCGGCTGCCCCCCACCTGCCCAAATGCCTCCTGTCCATCCTGGGAGGCCCTGCTTGTTTTTTAGACAGAGGAGGGGGCAGTGGGGACAGTGGTGGGGAAAGCAGTGGACAGGATGCACTCTGTCCCCTGTTCCAGCCTTAGGTTGGGTTTTGAGCTCATCGGGAAGAGGGGTGAGGGCCAGATGGCGAAGGAGCTGCTTCTGTGAGAGACCCGAGGCGTCTAGACGTGGGGAAGCACGTCTGGGCTGAACAGGGAGGGGACCACTTCCCATCTCTACATGGAGAATATCTGTGTCCTATTGAGGGTGCCACTGAATTGCCCTACGTTGAGGACAAAAAGCTTCCAGGACACGAGAAGGTGCTGCCAGCAGTCGGCATGTGGCACACCTTCGGGGGCTCCCTGGGGAGGGGACTTCTGTAAGACTCTGGCAGGCTGCATGGACAGATTTGGGCAGAAAAACCAAGGATTTAAAAGTTGATGTGACTATATTTGTACCAAGAAGTTGCTACAGTGACCGGGCTCCTGTGTCATAGCTGTCTACAGACCCACCTCCTCTTCCAGGCTGTGAGCTCCCTAAGGACTGGTCTGGGTTTCACTTGTCCCCATGTCCTAGGCCAGGGTCTGGCACCAAGGAGGAGCTGACAGGGATGGTTCCATAGCTCATGCCTGTCATCCTGGGCCCCGAGCAGAGTGGGAGCCAACCCTGACCGCTGGGCCTCGGGCCCCACCAGGCCCTTTCCCTGAAGAGCCCTGCTCCCAGGAGGCTGGGATCTCCCTCCCGGGCTTGGCTACTCAGGTGACCTTCTGTAGCCCCAACAAGGTGGAGGCATTACTGCACACTTGACCCAGGCCCCACAAGCACCTGGGAGGAAGGACAGAGGAGAGGCCTCTCCCCTTGAGAGAGCTCGGGGCCAGCCGGCAGCTCTGTACACCCGGGGCTCGTGTCCTGGGTGCCTCCGATACGTGAGTGACCAGACCTGGCCAGGCACTTCCTCCAGCTTCCTCACTGGCAAACTAGTATCATAAATTTGACCTTGCTACGCACCCCCTGGAGAAATGCTGGCTCCCCATTGCTTATGGAATGGGAGCCCATTGTCTTCTGTGGGCATCAAGGCCCAGGGGCCTGACCCAGCTGCCTTTCCGGCCTGTTTCCCATCTTCCTGCACTAGGACCCCACATTCCAGCCCTGGGGAATCTCTGCTGTTTCCTGCTCTTCCATACTAATTTTTGCTTTTCCCTCAATCTGGAACAGCGATTTTCAACCATTGTGCCACAAGAACTTTTAAAACATGCAATACCTGCCTGGCTGGGCGAGGCTCAGTGTTTGAGCATTGACCTAGGATCCAGGAGATTGCGGTTCGATTCCCGGTCAGGACACATGCCCACGTTGTGGGCTCAGTCCCCAGTTGGGGGCATGCAGGAGGCAGCCAATCAATGACTCTTTCATCATTGATGTTTCTATCTCTCTCTCCCCCCTCCCTTCCTCTCTCTGAAATCAATAAAGATATATTTAAAACAAAACAAAACAAAACAAAAAAACATGCAATACCTATTTAGTCAGGGGCACTGACCTCTTATCTCTTAGATTGTCAAATAAAAAAATGACAACAACCAACACAACAATAGCCGTCGCTGTAAATGAATCAAAATTATACCTACTTTTTGCCAGAACTGCAAAAAATATATTTTTTGGTGTGCCGTAGAATTTTAGTAATTAGTTTCTGTGCTGTGAGATGAAAAAGGCTGAAAAATCTCTGGTCTAGAATGCTCTTTTCTGTCTAGCAAAATTCTGCTCATCCATTAAGACTCAACTCTTTGACTTCCACACCCTGTACTCAAACCCTGTACGCTCTCTGTGTGGCTCTCCCACCTGTCATCGTCCCCATTACACTGAGAACCTCTGGAGCAGCCATGTCGCCTTAGCTCCACGTGCCCCAGACATGCATGGCATAGGTGTGCCGAACCCGTTAGCCAAGGGAGTGAGGTGGGACCAGGAGCTCTCTGAGCTCTGCTCCAGCTGCCCAGCTATGGAATCACACTGAGGATGGTCTTTGTGTACATCTGGGAGGAGGTGGGGAGCAGCAGTCCGGAAACAGGGAGGTGAGGGAAGCTGTGTCTTTGGGGGATGGCCTCAGGCCTTGGAGCTCCATTATGAGAGTCACAGGATTAGAAGGTGAATGCAATAGAATTGTTTGACTAGGAGTAATAGAGACAAAATATTAACAAATTAAACAAGGTAAAAGTGTATTCCTCTCTTGGGTAAAGTAGTTCAGAAATGACACAGCAGCTCTGCTCTAAACAGTCCTCAGGGACTTGGGGTTTTTCCCTTATTACTCTGCTCTGTGTGGTCTCCATTCCAGGATCACCTCATAGCCCAAGATGGCTGCTGCAGCTCCAGCTATCTCACCCTCATGCCATCGGCAGAAAGGAAGAAGGGGTTAATAAGAAGAGGCAAAGTGTGTATGCCAATAGTCTTTAAGCAGAATTCCTGAAAGCTTAGTCAGATGACCGCTCCTAGCTGCGAGGAAAATGTCTTTAGCCCGGCTGGGTGGCTCAGTTGGTTGGAGTGTCATCCTATAACCAAAATGGTTGCGGGCCCGATTCCCCATCAGGGCACGTACCTAGGTTTTGAGTTCGATCCCTGGTTGGGGCGCACATGGAAGGTGGGCACTCAGTGTTTCTCTCTCACATAGATGTCTCTCTCACTCTCTCAAATCAATAAACATATCCTCAGGTTTAAAAAAAAGTGTTTATACTCCAGACAGACAACTGGAAGAAGGGATAAACAGATACTGGGGTAGGAGTAGCAGACTTTTCCCAGGGGTCAGCTTCTGATTCAGTGTGCCCTCCCTTCTCCCCTGCTCCCAGCCCAATCTCCAGGGGCCTCATGGCATGGGAGTTTGTCCCTGTCCAGCCCCTCTGTCCCCTCTGCACATGACCCAATGGGGAGACAGTGCTAGTCTGCCTGCCTTTGGGAACCCCGGCCCAGGGTGAAGTGGGGTGGGGAGTGGGCGCTGAGCTAGTGGGCCAACCAGTCCGAGGGCGGCCTCCCAGGCCCTGCTGGCGTCTCCCCGCCCCCTGATCTCCAGACGCTCCTGGTGAGGGCAGGGTTGCCACTCGCCTTCTTTTCAGGGTCAGTAGTTATTAAGCACCAGCACACGCAGCACGGGACCAGGTGCTGGAGGTGCAAAGGAGTCCGAGGAGCATGCAGCTGAGTTAGGGAGAGAAGGTGCACACAGGCCACTGCAGAGAACTAGGAGGACACCATGGGGCTTATCCTCCAGGCCTGCAGGCCCTGGGCTAGTCGCCCCCCTCCTCCCGGGGAAAGTTCAGTAAGGCCAGGGTGAATACACCTATCCCTCATTCAATGACTTTAATTCATTTCTGAAAACACTGCCCTGGATGAAAGGCTATAAAATGAAAATTTTTTTCAGCCCTGGTCAGGGTGGTTCAGTTGGATGGAGCATCGTCCTATACATGGAAAGGTCGTGGGTTCGATTCCTGGGCAGGGCACATGCCCAGGTTGCAGGTTCACAAATGATCGATGTTTCTTTCTCACATCAATGTTTCTCTCTCTCCCCCTCTCCCTGCCTCTCTCTCTAAAATCAATCAATTTAAAAAATTTTTTCATTAATTTTAATGAAAAAATTATGGTGTGTTCTAGTCCATGCTCAGAAACTCAACTTCTCACAGATAGAAAAACACAGTGATTGAACGAGGAAATCAAGTTCATGTACACAGCAAACAATGACCTGAAACTCGTTCAGTACTATGGTCTGTACCAAAATGTCATGTGATGAAGTTTCTCTTTCCCTCACAAGAGGGGCGGTGCCCTGCCCTTGGGAGGAGGGAGGAGGGGAGGGCATCTCTGAGGACAGACTTTCAGGCAGTGCCTTTGGGGCTCCTGGGGGTCTTGCACTGAAAAATAAAGTTACAGCAGAGCAAAGCAACTTCAGGGCAAAGGAAAGGCCTACCAGAGAGCCCTTCCGAGCAGAAGGACACAGCTGTGGGGCAGCAGCCCGAGGAGCCGTCGAAGATGCCCCTTCCTGCACCGCCTGGTGCGTGATAACAAAGCAGAACAGTCTGGTCCTTGCAAACATGCATGCAGCCCTGGAATCTCTGCCCAGAGACGGCAGAGCCCGGGAAGCAGATGGTGTGTCTTCGTCTGAAACTGTAATGTAGAAATCTCTCTTTGTAGAGTATATTTAATTAGTGGGTTTGGGGGCAAAATGTTTGTACAGACAGACCTCGTTTCATTGCACCTCGCTTAATCATGCTTCCCAGATGTTGCGTTTTTACAAACGGAAGGCAAAACTCTCCACCAGCAAAAAGATTACTGCTCACTTTATTGCAATGGTCTGCAAGCAAACCCACAATGTCTTCGAGATGAGACAGGCTAGTCAGCCAGGACAAGCGGAATAGGGAGACAGACAGACAGTTAAACGCCAAGCAGTTTACAGCCATCTAGAAAATTGCAAAATCCTACCTTCCCTAACCAAGGACAATTAAGAGAAAATGGTTTGCACTTCTCCCAACCAGAAGGTAAACAGCTTAAATCGCGCTACTCCGGGAGACAGCAGAAATCAATTTAGTGCCATTTGTGTCAGCCACGCCCAAGGGCGATTGAAGTTACCAGAATAAGTCTCACTTTGGCACATCAGCATAAAGCTGATGAATATTCTATTGAGATCCTCCCCTAAGATCTCCCCTCAACTCCCAGCCTTTAAACTCCTCAAGGAAAGCCCCAGGGCCTGCTCTCCTTCCCTGGAGCATGCCCACGCCTTTCCTCCTCCACTGACTTGACTCTCCTAAATTCTAAGGTCCCCATGAGACTTGCAACCAGGGGAGCAATGGGCACCTGGAGGAGGCAGCTCGTCAGGGGCTAACTCCCGGAACCGGTCCCTAAGGCCCCCTTTTCTCTGACTTTCCTGTGAGCTAACATCAGCCCCTCCTCGGGTCATTTCTTTCCAATAACATTTCTAGAGAGCCAAAGCAGCCCCGCCGAGGCTCCCCTGTTGCTCCTTCTGCCCTCAGTCCTTCCTGTTCCACTGTCCCCAGCTTTCATAAACATACTCTCAAAATCACCTGGACTGTCGTGTGAAATCTTTCCTGCTAGAAGTCCAGGACTCACAGGCTGCAGGCCTGCTCCGGGTACCCCTGCCTGCTCGGGGCCTTTCCCTGAACAGAGGTAGGCTGCGTAACAAAAGCGGTGTGTGGGGGGGTTGCTGTCGGAGAAGTTGTATAAGAGCTGGTAGCGCAAAAGCCTCCAACTGCAGAGCCTGAGGCCCAGCCTGTATTTCCCCAGGACTTGGCTCCCGGGTCCCCAGCCTTGTTAGCAGGCAGCCTCTGCAGCTCACAGGTGCCCGCTGGAGAGCGGGGAGCTAGAAGGGAAAGCTAGCCCTTGGGGTGGTGAAGGGCGTTTGACTGGAATTCAGGAGAATCAGAGCTGGAGCTGAAGCCTTAGGTTCCCTGCCGCCCTCCACCCAGGGGCCACAGCTCCCTCCCCGCCTCCCAGCTAGTGGAGGCCCCAGAGGCGGACAAATTCTGTGAGCATGGCTGGCGTCTCAGACGTTATAAGATTCAAGCCAAAATATGGGACCGTGATTCTCTCATCACACAGGATTCTCCTTCCCCCACTGTCCCCTGTGCAAAGCCTGCTGTTTGCAGGGCCCAGGGTCCATTCCCTTATTTCACGGCCACAAACCCCCCATTTCCTTTGGAGTGCTGCCCCTCCTCACCCTTGGTCATGCTGCTTGGATGGGGTTGGCTCCTGGATGTCTGCAGCCTATCAGTGAAGCTCCCCAGCCACAGGAATTGGTGTACAAATGGGCACACGGCCTGATTCACGCCAGTGAGACGCAGGATGCTGGGGGATTCGGGGAAAGGAGCTGCTCTGCTTTCCCGAGTTGCCAGCAGAATTGTGCTCACTGCCACCAGGCTTGAAGGAGGAAGCAAGTGTGGCACCGGGAATGCTGACAGCCATCCTGCAGGGCCGGAGAGGACAATGTTAGAGAAAGGTTACCAACATTGAAAAAGAGAACAAGGTTCCTAGTAATAGCAAAGGGCTGCTGGATCCAGCTTCACCTGAAGCAGTTAACTTTGTATACTTTAAAATTCTGTGAGCCTTTCTACCTTCTAAGCCAGTGTTTTCTGTTACTTGCAACTAAATATTCCTTCCTGACACTCCTGTTCTCTGCTGCAGAAAGTAGCAAGGCTCAATTCTCCTGTGAAAGCTGGGCCCTGACACAGGTCACGTGCAGGGTCATTGATGGTGAAGAGTGCTGGCGCACAGGACACAGGGCCGGGAGGCCGATGGCATCTGATTCATGATGGACATCTCAGGCTGCCAACTGCTTGGCGACTCAGCGTCAGGTATTCAGTCTTTCTAGAGCCCGTGGCAAGAACCTGTTTCCTCGAAGGAGAAGAGTTACCCCTTCACAAGCTCGACTCCACTGGGACTTGCCCACTGGGGGTTGCTGCAGCACCGTGCCCTGCCCTGGATGCTCTGAGCACTGCTGGGCAGGGCTGAGGGCACACAGCCTGCACCGCAGCCCAGGCCCTCGGGGCCCTCCAAGCTGGATGTCGGAAGAGTTGACTCTGAGGCTGCTTTCAGAATCTGAAGGAGGCCCCCGGGCATGGTGCCCCCTCTTCAGAGGTAAGGGGTCCACGTTGCAGCCCATTCTCCTTCACCTTGAAGAGAGGGTTCCAGCACTCCTCAGACCTGGGGGACCTCACTGAGGTGGCAGGCCCTCAGTTATGTCACCCACAGGAACTTGTCCCACTGACCTAGTGCAGAGTGAATTCAGGTGGGGACCGCCTTACCTGAGTTCCAGAAGTGCCTCTACCTACAGACCATGGTGGCACTCCTGCCCCCAGGAGTTAGTGACCAGCACTCACCTGATGTCTCCTCCACCTCACTTGTGCTCAGCACTCCAGGTAAAGGGCAGCAGCTGAGGGGAGACTCACGGGGTCCTCTGTGCCTGGTCACAGCAGGTCGTGCTCAGTGGCACTGCCCACCCCTGCATTTGCGAGGCTGTGGGTCCCAGTTACAGGTACTCAAGGGAGCCCATTATTTGTTTTATCCCTAGGGACCCTTGATCAGTACCCATGTCTAGGGATCTCTGCTCCTGGAAGATTCCCATTGCCCCATCCCCACGGGCTCTCTGCCTGTTAGAAGACGGCCATCCCCCAATTTTCCCATGATGTCACCTGCGCTGGGCTCCTCCCACCCACCTTAAACAGCCCCTCCACCCGAACTCCTGGGGACGGAGGCACAGTCCACTGTAGAGATGGGAGAGGCACCGCTTAGCGAGGGGTTTGACTGTCATTGGTCATGTTTCCCGTGTGGCTGTGGAAACATGCTTGGCCTAGTGGGTGTCCGTAACTGACCGACGCCCCCGCGGCTGCACTCGGAGTTCTCCACGCTCCCCAGGTGGACCCACTGGCGGGGCGCCAGGCAGCCCGCCTGTGACACAAGGGCCTCTCCCACCAGCGGCTTTGGCTCCTCGGCCTGTAGCCAGGACTCTTCCTCCCCACCCTGCCCGGTCCCTCTGTCCTTCCCACTGGTCCGCCTGCGTGGTGATCTGCTGGCCCTCCCTGCTCTCCCTCCGTCCCCCCGCCCCCCGTGATTTTCCCTCCTGTTTGTTAATCCCATCGTGATGCCTGCTTCTGGGAGGATTAGGACTCACATGCCATACCTTCCGTGGATAAGAGGCTCATGGATGTTCGTTACGTTGTTCTTCATACCTCTTGTGTATCTGAAATCTGACAGCATCCTCGCGGGGGGTAGGAGGGAGAGTGCCCTGGGATTGCTAGGTCCGGTCAGCATTCCTGTCTCTAGTTGTTTCCCTTCCTTCCTCTAATTATGCCGGGGATTTTCTGGTCCTTTTTAGCCAATTAGTGCGGATCATCATTCGTCCAGATTCTCATTAGTGGCTTCTGTAAAATGTCAGAACTTCTGCCAACTGCCAGGGAGAGCACCCTGAATGCAGATTTCTGGTGATGAAATCACCACTCATACCAATAAACACAGCGGTCCGCACTTCTGTCCCCCCCAGCTTGATCAAGGCCACCGGAGTCCATTACCACACGCATTCCTCGCACCCTGGAAACATGAATTAGTGAATTCCTGCAATAACTCTTCTCTTCCCTTGATTCTGCATTGTGTCATCTGGATCACATGGAATCGGGATCCTGAATGTTCCAGAAGAAACAGTGAGGGGTGGGTCACGAAGGAGCTCAAGGGTGGGACAGTGAGCTCTTGGGGACAGTGTCCTCTGAGTCCTCGTAACCCTCTCAGGTATCGCCATTCCGGTAGGATACTAACGTCACCCAACAAGGCCCCTTTCGCAGGAGGGACGCGGTGAGGTGGATTCAACTGCCCCTGGGTTCAGCAACTTCACACTCGGCCTCCGAGTTCAGTCTCCGGCAGTCTCAGTCCTGTGGCCGCTTGCGGGCATGTCAGGCCCTGGGTTTGATTCTGTGTCTTGAGGAACATTTTGAATTGAGCCTGTCATTTTCTTGCTTTAAACGACCCAGCGTTAGGAACCACCATCCAGCCTCCGGTCCCAGCGCTCCTCACCCCTTATAACTTGGCGCATGCAGCTGCCAGGGCCTTTCACTCTCGGCTGGCACGTGGTCCCAGGTGGCGGAGGGTACAACACGGTTAGCTCTTCCTCACTGTGCACCGTTGGCATCCTCTGTTCTGTTAAATAACGGGAACCAGAGTCCTACTGATTTCGGCCCCATGGAGTTACGAAAACCAGTTCCAAGTAGCTCGCATATCCCTATGGCTTTTTCATGAATCCCACTCCTGGTACTGATTTTGAATAGAGATTATTTAGTTGTAAGAATCAAAAATTGACTGTGAAAAAGTGAAACAAGAACAGAGACTTTATTTATTTGTTTATTTATTGTTTATTTATTAGAATAGTTTATTGATTTTTTTTCTTAGAGCGAGAGGAAAGGAGAGGGAGAGAGAGAGGAACTTTGATGTGAGAGAGCAACATCTATCGGCTGCCTCCTGCCCGCCTCTCACTGGAGACAGAGCCTGCAACCCTGGCATGTGCCCTTGACTGGGAATCGAACTGGCAACCTCCTGGTGAACAGGATGGTGCCCAACCAACTGAGCCACACCTGCCAGGGCAAGAGGGGCTTTATTGAAGAGACAGTGCAGCAGGTCACAGAATGGAGGGAAAAGTTAGATAACGGGCCTCAGGAAGGACAGGACCCAGGGCAGCCATGGGGACCTGAGTAGCATGGCAATCTTTTTAGGCTCTGCCACAGATGCCTCAGCTCCTACCACCTTCCATACCAGTGTGCGTGTCTCCAATGGGGATGCAGATTCTTGGGAGAGTTCAATTGGGCTAGACGGGGTCATGGACCTAGCCTGACGGTGGGGGACACAGGCATAGGGATTGGCCACTGCCCAGGAGAACATGGCTGTCCGGGAGGCTGTGCCCCTCCCATGCAAGGAAATGATGCTGATCAGACAAAACCAGAATGTGGATTCCACACACCTCTTCCTTTCAGTTCTGAGCCTTTTCACATTCTGGCCCCTCTTCCTGGAGGGCTCTGCTCTCCTGTAGGTCCTGTCATAGATGTCACCTCCCCTAGGAATCTTCCATGAGGCTCCCCGCCTGGTGTAAGTCTCCTTCCTAAGTGATTTTATAGCAGCCGTCTGTCTCCCTGTATCGCAGCTATTTACTTGTCCTTCTTCTGTCTCACTGGGTTGTGAGCGCTGATAGTAGGGATTACGTTTGTCCCACTCCCAGCTGTAACCCCAGATCGACACCACCCCCCACTCTGGCAGGCCCTCGGTAGCTGTTGGTCGTGTGAGTGAAGGCTGAGGCCCGGCTCTTTCCCTCGCCCTCTGTGGCCTCAGGGGAGGCCGCCCCTGAGCTGTGGTTTTCTCACTCATAACGCAGAGTAGCAGCAGGCCTTGTTCAAGGACAGTTTGATGGCAAGAAACAGAAATCCACTCTAGCTAGCTCTACAGAGCGGGGAGTTGTGAGGAATCAGGGGTGCCCACGGAACCTGAGGCCTCCCCAGGAGCTGCGGGACATCAGGAACCAGCAGCCACGCGCTTCAGCTGCTCCCTCCTGGGGCCGCGTGGTCTCACATGCGCTCCAGGTTCCTGCTCTCGTCTCTGTTCGTGATGACAAACGGCCTGTCCCTTCAGCCTGTGTGCCTCGGGTCGGGCTCCCTGGGAGGCAGCTGTGAGATGAACGGTTTCAGGATGGACACCTGCGGAGGGAAGGGGAAGACACAGGAGTGGACAGAGGGAGAGCTGACACCATCCCCAAAATGTCCTCAGCTGACCTCATGGGAAACTCTGCACCTGGAATAGCGGGGGACCAGGCCTTTAAAAGCCCCTCCCCCATCAGCCACTGGGTGTCCCCTGCCCAGGAAGGAGGGCGTGGCTTCGGCAAGGCAGCCCTTGAAGGGGTGACAGCTGAGAGACACCTCGTGAGGGCACTTCCTGCAGCAGGGGGACTATGCCCCTCGTAAAGGAGGATCTGGGCAGCGCATCGCGTTTTCCCGCACCCCAGACTGTGCCCCAGGCTTGGTTCAAGTTCTTCAGAGAATCTGGCTCTGCTCGAGGTCAGGTGCCCACTCCAATGCCAGTGATCTGTGCTCAGCAGCTGCCAAGTTATGGGGACAAGCAGCCCTTCAGCTAGGGACAGGAGGGAACCAAAAGGAGGTGTAACATGAAGAGCCTCCAAACGTGTTCTCTACATGTCCAGTGACGGGTGGGACACATTCGCTAAGACCAGGGGCCCTGGATCCACGGGGCTTGTGCTTGAATCTAGGAGGGCATCCGGCAGCGAGTAACAGGAAATGAAGGTTAGAGGCTTCAGCCAGGAGGGCTCCCTTTGGCTCACCCAGAGCAGGTCCGGGAGAAGGTGGGTCCTGAGCTGGTACAGGGGCTTGAAGGTATCTCTGGGGACCTGGAATCCTTCCCTTTTCCTGCTCCATCATATTTAGCGTGTTGATTGTGTCCTCACGTTACAAGGTGACTGCCTCACCTCTGGCCATCACGTCTGTGTTCCCCTTAAACGAGGCGAAGGGAAAAGGGCAACGAGAAAGGAGTGGGGAAGAGGGGGCAAAGGGCTCTCCTCTAGCTGGCACTGCCACTCTACTTGGAGGGGAATGCCTGCTCCGAGGACTTTCACCTCTTGTTCATTGGTCAAAATGGTGTCACAGGGCTATTCCCGGCAGCAACAGGGGCTGGGAGGGTGATCATGTCAGCTTCCTGTAGGATAAGGGAGGGAGGGAAAGGGGCCTGGTGACAGCTTTTGGATGGTTCACCCACTGTGTATGCCACAGCCACCTACTGCCTGCCTGGCCTCGGGCAAGCCATTTAACCTCTAGCCTCAGTGTCCCCACTGCTAAAATGGAGATAGGCATGGTGTCTCAGCGACCGCACCAGGTATAAGGGAAACTCTCGATCAGTGTAGCCGGACTGGTAATGACGATGACCCATGAGCCTGGAGGCGGCATCTGAGGCACGGCGCAGAGTGCTGGGCAGGTTATACCCTGCGGGGCTCTGCCGGGGGCACAGCTCCCTGAGGTGTGGGGGACATGTCCTGGGGGGCAGCTGGGGCCAGGGCTTGGTTTCAGTTTGAAGCGTTTGGGGTCAGAGACAGGGGCCCCAGGAGTGGGGATGCAGCTGGGTGTGGCTGGGTCCCCACGGCCTGGGGTGGGGCAAGGCAGCTTTCTGCTCGCTTGGGGCTGGCAGCTCAGTGGGAGGGCGAAGGTGGTCTGTGACAGGCTGGCTGCGCCCCCCTGGCTGGCATGGCTTCATTTTGATGAGTGAAGTTTGGCACTTTTCTTCGCTGTTCGGGAATCATAGCCAATTGATTGTGAGCAACTTTAATACATTGACTCAATTTGATGAACAAAAGAGGCAAAAGAGAGGGAAATACGCCACAGGCCAGTGGTTAATCTCGGCTCTATAGCCCTGTCTGCTGGCGGCTTAAATAATTAAGTGCAGTGAGGGCTGGTTCTGGATGCTTCTCTCCAGTCCGGCTTATTCCTAGAGGGACCAGTGGCCCATGAGGTCGGTGCACTCTGCTTCCCACATGCAGGTGCCTTCGGAGCAGCGTGTGGGCCCAGGGCACACATGCAGCCCTCACACCTGCGGACCTGCACACACACACCGGCACACACTCCCATGTGTCCACACACTGTCCTGTCCGGCAGGAAGTCCTCCCACCCCAGCACCAGGCACGCTGTCACACCTGGACCCCCCGCCTCACCCACACTGGCTTGAGAAGCTAGCTTGGCCCCTCTCCACTCCCAGCCTCAGTTTCCCCCTCAGTAATATGGGCATTGGAACAGGCCTCTGAGGGCCTCGGGTAACTGGTGGCAAGCTCTTCATGAGCCACCCTGGCTTTTGACCAAGGCCTGCCTTGCATTGGCTCTCTTTTCTCTCCCTGTGACCTCACCACTCTCCTGTCAGCTGACTCGAATCTGTTGCCTCTGTTCTCAGAAAAAGACCCAGCTCCCGATGACCGGGCTGTATGCATGTGTCCTGTGTCTTCTCCCAAAGGACCCACCGCTTGAGCCTTTCTCTTTATCAGGTCCTGCTCGTAGGCACCTGGCGGAGAGGTTAAGAGCCCAGCTCTGGAGCCCCACTGCGGCGTCTGTGTGATCTTGGACTGGTTGTTTTACCTCTCAGTGCCTCAGTTCCCCACCTATAAACTGAGGCATACATTTGGGCCACTGGGTTGTTGAGAGGTTGAATGAGCATGTAAATGAGGTGGCACTGTGCCTGGCCCGGAAGTTTCAGCATTTTTGGGAACGGCAGTGGCACTGTGCCTGGCCCGGAAGTTTCAGCATTTTTGGGAACGGGTAAGGGGTCCCGTAGGTCAGGCAGGGTGTCTCAGCTGCGGCTGCATATGGGGAAACTGGGAAACTAACAACATATTAATATCCCTGACAAGACCCTCTCTGGACCACTCAAGTCAGGATCTCCGGGTGCGGTGGGGCACCAGGCCTGCGAGAACTATCCAGGTGATTCTACGGTGCAGCTGGGCCTAGAACCGCTGGGTAGAGAATTGTGTGGAGGCAGCAAGTGCGGGTGACATGCAGTTCAAATGGAGGCCACGCGGGATTCCCAGCCAAGCGTGACCGCCAGCAGGCTTCCTGGAGGAAGGGGCAGAAGAGGTGAGGGGATGGGGTAAGGGCAGGTGCAGCGGCTGAGGGTGGGAGGGGGCTCTGAGGCACAGGTGATGGGGGGCAGGCGGCACCCCCTCTGCTGCCTGCCTGCTGCCTTGCCCTCCTGGCTCCTTTAAGCTGCCACTGCTCTTCCGCTGTCCTGTCTCCCGGTGCTCCAGCTGTGCCTGCCTCCTTAATAAAGGCAGATTGCTGTTCCAGGTGTCCCCAGCACTCCTGTCCGGGCCATTAATATTCCAGGGAAGATGAACTCCCCTCTGCTCCCTCCCTTGCAACCGCTGGGCCCTGCCTGAGAGACAAGGGCCTCTGGCTCAGACAGAGGTGCCGCTGGAACCCAGGCAGAGGTCTGCCTGAAGTCGCCTCCGGAGCTCAGGTGCTGTCCTGCTTCTGTGGGCCCTTCCAGGCTTCACCTGTGAAAGTACCACAGGAACGAGAGAGAGAGTGCAAGGGAGGCTGAGTGGGGCCCTGGTTTGTGCTGGGACTGCATGAAATCGTAAGGGGTCCAATTCGGCCCTTCTATTTGCCTTAGAGAATGCAAGAGAGCTACCTACAGCCATGTGGCAGGAGTGGAACCGAGGATTTCTGACTTCTGGCCCAGTGATCTTTGCATCTAGGACCCCAGGGTCTACACTCCCTCTCCTGAGGCCTCCTGGCGTGGGAAAGAGGTGTGACAAGAACCGTGTCCTCTGGGGGCTGCTGGTGAGGCTCTGACCTCCTCACTGCGGGGCCTCCACCTGGACCTGCTGTCCTAGTGAGTGGGGGTGAGGAGGGACTGTGGGCAGGGTGAGATCAGTCACGCTGCCCCAGGGGCCCCAGGCCCAGCTCCCCTCCCAGAGGTGGCCTCTGGTGACTTCCCTGCCTGGCAGTGGCAGGGGCTCTGGAGGAGGAAAGTGGAGGCAGCAGAAAAGGGAAATGAACCCCTGAAGACTAATTTAAAGACACACCCCTCCCTCGAGTCCCACTTACTCTCTGCCAGCCTCCGGCTCCCAACCATGTGCAGTCACATATGTCCCCCCCTCCCACTTGCACCTACCACACAGCACACACCATATAAACACCCCCCAATAACACACAGCATACACCACACACCCCCACGTATGCTACACACGCACACAAGTGCACACAGAACTCATCCACTCCCGGATTTCAGTTAGCACGCTGATGCTGCCGATGCCCAGACCCGGCCCTGGACCCCCATCTCTGTGACAGGGTGGCCCCGAGGAGCCCTGCCTCCTGGTAGTCACGCCTCAGTCCCCCCTCCTCCCTGCCAAGGCGCCGTCCCTGGCAGGTGGTGTGGGCTGGGGGCTCAGTGGGCGCTGTCAGCGGGAGCCCCTACCTGAGCCTCTCACAGTGTGAAGGCTGGATCCCCAGAAGTGCCTGGGGAGTGAGCATTCCAGAGACCCGGCCGGAGCTGCAAGGCTTCCAACGCTCCCGCCTTCGAAGTCACGCCACATCACTTCTGCCATGTGGTTTGGGCCAGTGCAGGTTCAAGAGCAGAGGACGACACAGGGAGCTGTCCCAGTCTTGTCTTCCCCAGGTGTTCAGCCCAAGCCAGACACCTGGAGACATGCTAGACTCCTCCATCTCACTCCCTCAAAATTCGGTCACCATGCCCCACCCCCCATCTCTCCCTCTGCCTCCCCTGGCTCTTGTCATCCCACCTGGATTACTGCAGTCACAGCAGAATAACTTGTCCCCTCCTGTCTTTCCCTGCTCTAACCCATTTTCTGCACAGTCACCAAGGCCCCCAGCCCTGACCAGCTCGAGTCCCCCAGCGGGTTCTCACTGCCTCCGGGGTAGGTAAAGTTGCAGCCCCCAAGACACAGGCCCCCATGAGCTGCCTGCTGCCCCTCACTTCAGCTGCACTAACCTGTTCTTAGATCTCCACCCATGTCTGTGGCTTCTGGAACCTTCCAGCCAGGTTCCTGATGTGACACATTATTGCTAGTCCTCAGAACCTCCTATGACAGGGCAAAGTCAGTTTCCATTTTACAGCTGAGGAGATTGAGGCTCGGAGAGGTTAAAAACATGCCCAACATGTTTTGAGGTTGAGCAGGAATTTGAACTCAGACTGGCTTCTCTCCGTAGCTGGTGCTGTCCTCTCGAGCTACGCCCTAACTGACGATCTCCGTGACATCACACACATCCGTACTGTCTCCTCTTTACCACACAGCCAGTGTTCATACTTTCCTGCCCTCAGGGCCTCATTCTCTGCCTCACATTTTTGTGTTCTCACATTTTTGTATTTCCTCGGCTCAATATAAAGAATCTTCCCTGTTGTTTCTAAGGAAACCAGCTCCTCTATCCAGGTAGCTTTTACCTTTCCGGGCCTCGGGGCCTTCACACGTGTGCTCTACAACATGGGCCTTCAAAACACACTAAGAGGCTGGACATATGACATCATATTATGATCCATTTATATGAAATTTCCAGAAAAGGCAAATCTACAGAAACAGAAAGAAATTATTGGTTGCAGGGAATGGGATTGACTGTGTTTGGGCTTAAGGAGTGTTTCTGAGGAGATGAAAGTGTTCTAAAACTGTATTACGGTTGATGGCATAATTTACCACTGCTGTTCAAGGCAAATTCCAAGGAGAGGTCAGGACAGCCCGAGCTTCCTGCTGCCTTGAAGGGCTGTGAGGTAGATACATCCTGAAAGCTTGTCTACTGCGCAGTCAAGCTTCCCTTGGCACCGCGTTTCTAGTTTCAAGCCCCTAGTTACCACTCAACAGTACTTTTCTTACAGTCTCTCAAATCAAGAGGCTACGTGAAGGAACAGTTTGCCTGGAGACATTTCTACTGGTACCTTACCAACGAGGGCATCCAGTATCTCCGGGACTACCTCCACCTGCCCCCTGAGATTGTGCCAGCCACTTTGTGCCGCAGCCGGCCCAAGACTGGCAGGCCAAGGCCAAGGGTCTGGGCGGGGGGGATGATCTGTGACTCATAGGAGGGGAAGCTGACAGAGATACCTACAGAGGGAGAGCACTATGCCCCCCCCCCACCTGCTAACAAGAAAGCCCAGGCCAGGGCTGAGTCAGCAACCGAATTCCAGTTCAGAGGCAGACGTGGTCAACTACCTCAGTCAAGGTAGAGGGATTATTTTATGTTAAATAAACTAATTGCCACAAAATTAAAAAACAAACTCTTAAAGCTGTAAAATAATAAAGGTATTAGAAGAGTCAGATGCCCAGAGCAGCCTCGCTGACTCCTGCTCCCCGGCCCCCTCCAAATACAGCCCTGTGTGCCTGTCTCCAGGCCCCTGCTTTTCCAGAGCCCTCAGGTCAACTGGGAACTGTCTGTGATCTGTTTCATGCAAACCTTCCTCTCTGGGATGGAGCCTCCATGGGGAGGGGTCTGGCTCTCTTTTCTTGTAAGCAGTTTTATTGAGATATAATTTACACAACATAAAATTTATCCACTTACAGTGTAAAATTCAATAGTGTATTGAATTAGTATATTCACAGATAAGCACAGCCATCACCACAATCAATTTTAGAAGATTTCTATCACCTCGAAAAGAAGCCCGGTACTCTTTAGCTGTCACCCCCATCCCTTACTCCCCTCAGCCATAAGCAACCACTAATCTACTTTGTTTTTACAGACTTGCCTATTCGGACATTTCATATAAATCACATAATATGTGGTCTGTTGTGGTTGGCTTCCTTCCCTTAGCACGATGTGTTCAAGGTTCATCTGTGTTGTGGCGTGGAGCAACACTGCGTTCCTTTTGATGGCTCAATAATATTCCACTGTACGATATACCACATTTACTTTATCCATGTATCAGGTAAACAGCTGGGTTGTTTCCACCTTTGGCTATTTAAGTAAGACTGCTATGAATATCTGCCTACAAGTTTTTGTGGCCATATGTTTTCATTTCTCTGGGATATATACTGTTAACCAATTCAATGCCAGCAGGAATTTGGGGTGTGGTGAAGGAGACTCTAGTGCAAACAGCTCAGCTGTGATACAGCGTGGCTGGGAGGCAGCCCTGGGGCCCGGTGATCCGGGGGCGAGGCGGTCTCTGGCTGGACAGCTCTGCCCGGCTCTGTGCCAGTCTGCCCTGCTCCCCCGCGGGTCCGGTTTGCTTTGGCAACTTAGCTGGAAGCCCCGCCCCTGGTTCTGATTCGTGGGCCCATATGCAAATGAGGACTCCAAACTTTCGCACTCTGATTGGTCAGAACGCGGCTCTGATGGGTCGTTGAAGGTGAAGCTAGGGACACGGCTGCGCAGTTCCAGTGGCGCAGGGAGAGTCTCAGCCCTACCGGCTGCGACGGGGTTCCAGGGAGTCCTCGGGAGGGCCCGCTGGG
>NW_015505025.1:5391192-5402123 GCF_001595765.1 Miniopterus natalensis
CCCCAGCCCAGGAACAGCCCCTCACTTGGTCTTCAGCCTCAACTATCCAGGCCTTGAAGTGGCTCAGGAAAGCTGCTGCCCAGGACAGCGTGTGCCCTCGGTGCCAACACTTTCACTCGGTTGTGACATATCCAGACTTTTGGCAACCATTGTCCCAGAACTCTGAAAAGGCCTCAGCAGCTAGTTCACTGAGAGGAAAGGCCTGGAGCCCAGAGGCCTTCACCTGCCCTGCCCCACCTCACTCCCCTTGTCATATCCATGTGCCAATCAACTGAACTTGGCTCTTTCCCAACGTGTCCAAGAGTGGGGGGTGGGCCCGGGACCCCTGCCCCACCCAGCCCCCAAGACTTATCCCTCAGTCTTCTCTCTCAATCCAGAAACCCTCAGTCCCTCCCTCTCTGAGGCCACTAACAGGCAGCCCCTTCCTTCCCTGCTGGGGCCCCTCAGAGCCATCACCATGCTGAACTCACTACCAGTCTTGCTAAGTTCATGGCATACAGCGCAGGTCTCTAGGCAGCATTTGATATGGTCACAGGTGCTCTGTTGAGAGTCTTGACTTCTGGGACAGCAACTTTTCTTAATTTCTCTCTCTACCCCCAACCACCTCTGCCCTTTCATAATTCTCCAGAACCGGTTCTCTTCCTGTGCTGGCCCCTGAAGCAGCAACTTTCCTCAAAGTTTGAGGTTAATCTCCTTTCCTGGGTCCCTCCTCTCAGCAACGCCAACCATGGGGACCCCCACCTCTTCCATCTCTGGTCCCACCCTCCCCCAGTTCCACCTGGAGGTCCCAGAAGAGCCTCAGAATCTCAGGAGATGTCTTTTGAATAAAAGTACATTCAAATTTTACATTTAGAAAACCAACTGTTGAGGGTTTTCACAGCACAGACTGACAGAGGAGGCAGGTAGGCATGAGGAGAGCAGGAACGATAGGCCAACTATGAATGTCACCGGGATGGAAAGTCCCGGTGCCCAGCAATGGGCAAAACTAGAGAAATCAACTATTATAGACTAGGACCCGCCCCTAGGATGACCTTCCCTCCCCTAGCATGTCATCAGTCGTGTGGTTTAGACTCCCTTACACGACTCCCATACAAGGACTGGAGACAAGTTCTGATAGGCCAGCTTAAAGAGGGAGTAGTTCAAAATCCAAAAGTTTATTTAAAGTTTGTTTTGAGAACTAAGCTGCCCTGAACTTTGCCTCACCTCTTGCTAAAGTTCTTTGTAATAACAGTTGATTAAAATTTGGTTATTAATAAAACTCTTAAAAAGGAAGCAGCTAGCCTCTCCTGGCTCAAAGGAGCCGTTGCCAACACCCCAGGGCAGCTCCTTGAGCCACCTGC
The DNA here is from genome assembly GCF_001595765.1 of Miniopterus natalensis. The sequence continues at coordinate 5,392,533 of NW_015505025.1, forward strand.
TTGATTCTTTCAAGTGTACTTTTGCTTTGCTTGCTGAATAAGCCTTTGGTTGCACTCGAGTTCTTCGCTCTGAATTCTTTCTTAGCCAAATTCAAGAACTGAGGGCTGCCACCGCTGTCAATAAGACCATATGATGTAGCTGGTTCACTCCATAGAACCAGGCAGGCCGCTGGCAGAGCGAACAGCCTGTCCTTCCTGAGCACCCGTGGTGCCCATCATGTGGGCTAGGGCCCCCCACACCACCCAAAAGGTGTGTCAGAATTTCCAGAGGAGCGCCAGGTGCTGTATGTTTACCACCAGGGAACATAGATTTAAGAAGTTGGGAAAGCATACTGGAGAGGATTGTACCAGCCAGCAGGGACAAAGGCGGTAATGCTGATTATCAATAGTGGAAGGATGCTTCAGAGAGAAATATAAGACCTAGAAGGGGTGGGCACACACAGTTTGAGACCAGAGAGGGCAGCCAGGTCAGAGCTGGGCCTCCCACCAAGGGGCACAGCAGTGCTCGGGCTGCCCGGTGACGTTCGCCTCCTGACCTCGGCCAGTGCCTCCTGGCCCCCCTGGGAGCTGTCCTGCAGTCCATGCAGGTCGGCCTCCTGTGCCCGGCGCGGGGTGCAGAGGGGGTTGGAACGTGGCCCTGGAGAAGAGTGTGGGACAGGAGCAGGAACGGGGTGAGGCTTCTGATCCATCAAAACAAAAAGAAGAGGGAGCGCCCTCGCTCACGCTGCCATAGGGGCCAGGAAGCAACACTGGGGGACCTGGGGCTGGTCCTGGAGCCTTCCCGCCTTCCCCTTCTTCACCTCCTTTGGTATCGACTGGAATAATTTCCAGGCAAGGCCCACACTTGAGAGGACCTGTGTGCTTGAGCCGAGGGAAAGGCTGGGCAGGGTTCCTAGACCTTCCCATCCTGTCTGGCTTTGGCCTGTGCTGCCCAGGTGAGAAAGTGGGGGGTGGGGGGCAGCTGGGAAAAGACGGAGCAGGCAGGACCCTGGGGGCTGGATTTTAAGGAGGAAGAAATCTGAGACAGAAAGAAGGAGGGTGAAACTCATGTACAGATAAAAGACATGATCACCGCAAGCAAAACCCCAAAGCAGAACTGAATGTGTGTGTTTCTTCTGCACAGAGAAGGGCTCCCAGTAGCGTGGTCTATGCAGCTGTGCTGGGGGCTGTCTGACTGAATGGGAAATGGGGTACACAAAAACAATAATGACACCCAACGCCAGTAGTTAAGCTCCCCACCACAGGGGGGTGGGGGTGCAGAAGCTACAGCTTGGGGAGCAGGGAAGTAAATGGCAGACTTGAACTTCAGAGTGAACAAACATCATCGAGTGTGTGTGGTGGAAGCATGCCCTCCAGGCCGGCCTGAAGACAAGGAGGGGGTCTGGGCACCCTGAGCACGGAGGCCCCGGGAGGGTGAGGTCACCAGCGGAAAGCCAAACAGGACCTCGGTGGACACTGACACAGCTGGGAACTTCCACACCTGAGACCCACTGAGGATCTGTTTACTCTGCCTCAAGCCAGATGTGGGGAGGCATTTTCTAGTCCCGAGAAGGGTGCTCGGAAGCTCCATTATCTCCCCTGGAACTGCTGCTACTCATGGTGGCACCTGCAGGCCGAAGGAGAGCCTTTCGTCACGCGCACTCCGGTCCCTTTCCCAGCCCTCTTTAACCGAGGCCGACGGTGTCCCTCAGCCAGGGGCTCGGGCTGCTGCTCCCGCTTCCCGCCGCCTCTCTTCCCCGCACGCCCATCTCAGCTGCCTTCCTTCTCTCTCCAGAGGCAGCTGCTGCCGAGAGGCTGGGAGGAGGGAGAGCGAACCCCCCCACCCCCCTGCCTGCTGGCGGGGCTCACTGTTGTTCCAGACTTTGAGGGCAAGAGGAGGAAAAGTCATCCATAGGAATTCAGCTCCTCTCCATCCCTCAAAAGGCTTCTGCCTCCAGCTCTTCTGGAAGGACCCTCCCAGGCTCAGAGAGGTGCTTCCCCCAGCAGAGTCCTCCTGGTGTGGCCCCAGGCGTCCTGCCTGGAAGCTCTGCTGGACTCTGAGAGAGCCCAGCGCGGTGGCCAGTGCCCTGCCCATAGGCATGTCATGGGTGTGTGGGGAGACCCCACATCCCCCAACAGAGGGGACACTCTAGAAGAACAAGACACTCAAGTCCAATGACAAGGTCAGCAGTGTAGGGAATAGGTCAGAGTGTGAGCAGACTAACGGGAACCCCTGAGACATGGCAGAACCAGGGAGATGTGCCTGGCCTGCTTCCCTCCACATCTCATTGTCTTCCAGTCCCGCCTCCTCTCTGCATCTATGCCCTTCTTTCAGGAGTAGCTTCTGGCGTCTCCTGCTCAGTTTCCATCCATGCCTCTCGCCTCCCAGGCCCTTCTCTCTTTGGCACTGTATCTGGTCTTACTGTCCCTCTCTGGCCCTTTCTGTTTCTCTCCACTTCCACACAATGGCCGAGGGCCAGAACCCAGAGCTGAAGTCACAGAGGAGTGGCACAGTCCCAGGGTGGAGCCTTGGGGTATCTGGGGAGAGAATTGCTCCCCCTTCCGTCAGCCTTGTACCAGTCTGTGAGGCCCGAGGTGTGCGGGAAAGCAGGCTGGTTGCAAGGAGGAACCACAAAACACACTAGCTTCCCTCCTTCACCTCACCCGCAGCCTGCCTTTCCCTGGCGGCGCTCCTCTAACTCTTCTGAGAGAGGGACTGCTCTCCTTCCTATCACCCCAGGCCCTCCCAGCTCCTTTGCCTATCTTCCAGATCATTCTCCTTCCACAGTCATGCTTCCTCTTGCCCTTGGAGCCTCACACCCCATGCCACATGGCTCTCTTCTCCCCGTCTTCATCTATTAACACCATGGCCTCCCACTTCACCTCCCCATGAGGGCTTAGAGTTAGGCCTGGCACGTAGTAGGTGCTCAATAAATATTGGTTGATGAATGAATGGAGACTTCTGGCCTCAGAATCATGGGTTTTATCTTCGCCCCAACACTGCCCCCACCTAGACAATTTTAACAACTCCCAAGGAACTTGGCCCCACTCCACCTCTTCTGCACCCCCCACAGCCAGCCCTTAGGCCCTGATATCCCCTAAGGAGCCCGTCTCCACTCTCTACAATTCCCTCTCTCCATGGTGCTCGTCCCACCTGCAGGTCTGTTCCAAGTCATGCTGTTTGTGCCCCTCATGGCCAGTCCTCTCCCTTTGTGCAGGGCTGGCCTTGCTGGTCCTCAGCATGGGAATGACGTGACTTTTCGTGTTTTTCTGAGCTCGCACTTGAGCTCTGCCAGAGGAAAACTCAGAGGCCCAGGGCTATTCCACTGCAAAGGTTTTACTTAGTTGTGCTATCTGGGAGTCAGTTTACTAACCTTTTATTCCACTGCCAGACTTTACCTTTGCCCTCAAACCACTGTCCCCATCTCGGGCCTGCTCGCTTTCCGTGACACATCCACTCGTGGTTCACTGATGAAATCCCGGCCGTGAACGCGGAACTCCCTCTCCGGCCCTCCCTCAGCCTACCTGTGCCAACACCTCCCACCAGATAAAAACCCTCCCTCCACCGTGCATCTTCTAGCAGCCTCTTTTAAAAACGCCATTCACCAGAAAACTTCTGGGAAGATCTCCGAAGTCTGGAGGCTGCTCGCCTGTCCCTGGTACCACTCCCCGCAGTGCATCGGCCTCTCTGCAGCGCCCCTCTGAGTCTGAGCTCCCAGGGGGCAGGATTCCCTCGCCAGTCCACCCACGCAACCTGTCCTTTCCCTTTTATCACAGAAGTACGTGCTTAATCTAACACGCCACAGAGAGGGCCCGGGAGAGCAACTCTGCGCGCCCCCTCCCAGTCCCGCTCTCCACAGGAAATAGTGGTGAAGGTGGGGCTTGTCCGACCCCCCCCAACTTTTTCNTCCACAGAGAGGGCCCGGGAGAGCAACTCTGCGCCCCCACCCAGTCCCGCTCTCCACAGGAAATAGTGGTGAAGGTGGGGCTTGTCCGACCCCCCCCAACTTTTTCTATGCACTAATATATATGCAGTTTGATGCACACAAATAGAAGTTTGTTTTAAAAACAGAAACGGGGACCTGGCCGGCTTACAGGGACACCTAACCCCCTGGGTGTTCAGTGATGAACCGGCACCAGGGGCCAGAGGCGCTGGCAGAAAGTGGCCCTGCGGTTGGTCTGCGCCACCTGTCACTGGAGGGCGTGTCCCTGCTCTCATTCTACCTTCGAGGGAAACACCTCACTCACTGTGCACAACTATACTGCGCAGTGTGGCTCCTGCCTGCCTCCGGCTCGTTAGAGTCGAAACCCCCTCAAGAAGCAGCGTGGCCCAGTTGTATCACAGTTGCCGCAGGACATGGATCCAGTTCACGCGGGGTCGCCACGGTACCTGATGGCCGATGACGCCCTCATGGCCCGGACTCGACCAAGCCACTAGGCACACACGAGGCACTCTGTATCTAAACGCTAGAGACAATTCACACAGAAGAGCTACAGGAAACCGGTTTAATGTGTTCAAGGCAGCAGCTGGCTTGAGCATTATGCATGCAAATTACTCCCCATTGAATATATCATCATATGTAGCAAATATAGCTACTTACAACTGGTCTCATTATGGTAATGAATATTTTGCCTACAAGGGTTGGTGGTGTGGCCCCACCGTAAATGGCCCAGGTTCACATGATAACCAAAGAAGCGCAGGTGACTCCCCTTGAGGCATCAACGCATTCTCAAAGAAGTCGACTCCGTTCTTATTAACACCTGGAGTTATAGGCGAAATACTGAAATTCTGCAAAACAAAACAACAAACCCAGAAAACGGGATCCTAGGACGCATATTGTTCTATAGCTTGCTTTTTTCAATTAATGCATCGAAGTATTTTCACATCGGTGCCTGTCTCCCCGCACTCCTCGTGAGGCCGCATCGTTTCCATCATGGGAATAAGTGTGCCACAGATCTAGCTGCTCCCCAATTAACCAGCTGGCTTGCTTCCAATTTTTCAACACTGGGATGCGGCCACAGCTCTTCCTGTGTGTATATCGTCACAAGGTTATGTGCATAATATTTTTGCTGGAGAGAGTCCCCAGAGAGGAACACTTTTTATGTTTAAAATGACCCTCCAAAGAGGCTGCCCCAGCTCCCCTGCCCACCCACAGCACGCCTGGGCAGGGGCCTGGTGACCTTCCTCCGGACTTTTGCAGCCACAGCCCTGCCCCCACCTCCGCCTCCAAANGGATGCGGCCACAGCTCTTCCTGTGTGTATATCGTCACAAGGTTATGTGCATAATATTTTTGCTGGAGAGAGTCCCCAGAGAGAAACACTTTTTATGTTTAAAATGACCCTCCAAAGAGGCTGCCCCAGCTCCCCTGCCCACCCACAGCACGCCTGGGCAGGGGCCTGGTGACCTTCCTCCGGACTTTTGCAGCCACAGCCCTGCCCCCACCTCCGCCTCCAAACTCCGCTGCTGGATTTCTTACCTCTTCTCAAGCCTTCCTCCAGCCCTCAGCACTGGCCATCTTCCTCTGCCGCAGAGCTGACCCCTTGAATGTGGGTTCCTGAGTTCTCTTCTGGCTCCCGGGTGGCCTCCTTTATCTTCTTTGTGCTCATGGCCCTCAGAGGCCTCTTAAGTCCCTCCCTGCAGCTCCAGACCCCCTCCTTCCTGTGCTCCTCCCGGTGAGTGAGGGTCCACAGGTGAGTGTGAGGAAAGCACTCCTACGGCCCCCTCCATTCATGCATTCTACAAATATTTATTGAGTACCTATTAAGTGCCGGGCGTTGCAAGAAGCTGGGGAAAATGGTGAGCCGAACCAGGCAAGTTCAGTCTTGGAGGGGAGAGAGACATTAATCAAATAATCACACACACAAAAAATGCATGATTTCAAACTATGCTGAATGCTGCAAGGGAGTGGATCATGGAGTTGTCCCTGACAGCTTCCGGGCAAGAGCAGGGGCAGGTGCTCCCCAGGAAATGATATGGGAACCGAGATCTGGGCAGGCCTCGAGCAGATGAAGCCGGTCAGGAGGAGCTCTCCACATTGGCACAGGAGGCCCAGCCAGAGGGCAGCAAGGCACATTCCAGGCGCCTCAAGAAAAAAGACACAGTCTGGCATTGGGCTAAGGGCTTGGGAAGCCTTGGGGTGGAGGGGTGGGCAATGGGGCAAATGAGATGTGTGTTTTGTGAGATTTCTGCTGTTGACTGTGCTTGCATTTCTAGCCACAGGAAATAACAGAAAAACACTTATTTCCCACGCTTTGCCCCTCTTGGACTATGGTACCTCAGATTTAGGATGCACTGATGGGGGAGAAGGAAGCAGAGCCTATCACCTGCCTTTCATTGATTATCTCAGTTATACCCCTATATTCTGTCTTTGCAGGTGCACCCCTTTCCCTCTGCTGGATACTCAAAATCTTCCTACAAGTCACTGGAGAGAGAAAGCTAGATCTGGGCCACAGTAGGCGCAAGGGTTTGCTTTGACTAATCAATCTCCCTTCTGTTCTGCCAAGCCCACCTCTGGTGTCCAGTCCAGAAGCATGTTCTCCCACCTCTGGGGATCTGTGCAAGGCAATACTTTCTCATTACGTAAATTGGGAAGGCTCATATTTTTCCATTCATTGGTATTTTCTGCTCTTGGAACTGGGCGCCTCTCAATAGAAACTAAAAGCGTTGATCCCTGTGGATTAAACAAAGCAACTTTACCTGGCCATTGGCCACTAGTCCCATTATCCACCTAACTTAAATCTCGACAAATGGTGGTCCAACCACTGGCTGTCCCAACTACCCAGAGGCATCCACGGGTAGGACCCTAAATGACAGAATAGGTGACATGGAACCCCACCCCAGCCACCCCTCATTCTTTCAGCCAAGAATCACACACTATCTGCCCAGAGGCTGCACTGACCTCCAGTGAGGTACTGAACTCTCTCCTTGCCTCCTCTAGAAGGGTTGCCCTGCCTCTACCCCCAAAAAGATTTACTCCCCCCCCACACTGAAGGTTGAAATATGTGAGGTGACCCTTCCCTTCACAGCACCTCATTAGTCCTGTATTTGATGTCTCAACCCCCCNACTCTACCCCAAAAAAGATTTACTCCCCCCCCACACTGAAGGTTGAAATATGTGAGGTGACCCTTCCCTTCACAGCACCTCATTAGTCCTGTATTTGATGTCTCAACCCCCCTCAACTAACACAGGAAATGCCAAAGTGGGGCTACTTCTCTGGCCACCCACCCCCTTGTCTGTAGCCCAAGGCCCATAGTGTGAGATCTTAAAAGTTCTCAAAGAAATAGGCCAAGAAGTTGCCACCTCCTTGCACAGCAGCCCACACACCTTGGTAGCCCACCGTGACATCACTGTGGAGTTCACCTCTGTGCTTCCACACTAATTGCTAGCCATTCAACCTTGCCTCTGGGTCTGAGGCACCCGCCCAGCTGGGTCTCTAACTCTGAACTTGGAGTAAAGAGTGGAGTCCCCAGAAGGGGAGCATCTATCTGGGAAACCACCCTTTCTTTCTGGATTTTGATTCTGAAAGTGTGAAATAAGAGGCCAGCAGCTCTCTTCTCAACCCCAGAGATCTCCACGTAGTTACATTCATTTCATTTCAAAGACCTCTGATCAGAAAGAAAATGATTATTGTAATAACAGCACTGAGGGATTCTGAAACAGAGCCCGAGCCAAGCCTGCAGGAGAGCAAAGCTTTCAGGAATTAAATGCCCAGTTAATTCACTGAGAGGCGTGGGTGAGTTCAGAATCCCTTCACCTGGGCAGCCACATGGCTCCCACCAGAGCTCTCCCACCTGCTGTTCGGGCCCCCGCCAGATGCTGTTGCAGGTGTTACTGCTTCCCGGCCAGGTTAGATGCTGGCTTGGTGTCTAAATGGCTTAAAGTGCCAGTGGAGATGGCACTCAGTGACCTGAGTTCACCAACAACCTTGGAAACCCTCTTCTGCATGAAGGTGCAGCCCCTTAGGGGTAGCGCCTGCTGCTGGGTACAGAGCCCAGGCCACACCCAGCAGATTCTCTACTCCAGACCTTAAACTCAATATCCGATGGAGAGTAGACATCAAAGGGTATAAAGTACTTTTCCTGTGCATCTTCTCAATTCCCAGCTGGTCTCAGTGAGCTGCAAACTATTCACTCAGAAGATAAGATGAATTTGCTTCTCCCTGGCCCCTGACCAGGCTGGTGAGGGCAGTTCCTCTCCTACTCCATGGAAGTGAACCAGGCCACCTGCCTGGAGAAGTCAGCACCCACCCCAGAAATGTAACTACAAGGCCCCTTGGTGGGGTCCCCCGAAGCTCTGATCCTTCCAGTTAAAAGCAATGATTATCTGCTAAAGAAACTCCAAAGGAAACTGTGAGAAAAGAGGCAAGGGGTTTGGGAACCCCCAAAACTAAGTGGGTAGGGGGATATCTCCTCTGGGTTGGTCTAAGATCTTCCCATCACTGACCCCCAACTTCTGCCCCCTCTCTAAGGGCCCAAATGAGGACTCTAGTAGCACCTCCAGGCTGTATATGGGACATGCTGCTTTTCCCAGTCCCCAGTCCCCAGTCCCCAGTCATCTGCCTGCTGCTGGTGCTGGCGGTGGTGGGTGACGGGGTTGCTTGCAGTGCTAGGAATCCATAGACACCCCCAGAGTGGCTGTGGGCCGAAGCAGTGGCTGCCCAGGCAGCTACCTCCAGGGGTGTTGCTGGGCTGGGGATGGGCGGCAGCTGTCACACAGCCGGCATGTTGGGGACAGGGACAGGGACAGGGGCAGGGTGATGTGTGCAGGCTGCAACTAAAGGACAGAAGAAGAGAATCTCTGTGGACTTCCTAAACACCTCAGTTTCTTCCCTGTCAGGGGTGGTTCCAGAAGCCAGGGTGGCCTCGAGCTGGGGGCTGGCAGAGGGCAGGGAAGAGAGATCCCGGGCTCAGGGCTCACGGCACGTTCTCTGCATCGGGGTAGGGTTTTCAGTTCACATTTCTTGGCAAAGAAACATCTCAGCGTACTTTTTAAGCTGCCATCCCCTCCTCCCAAGCCTTCTAGTTAATATCTACTATGTGAATTATTTATTGGGAACATATGTTAGAGTTTAAACAGCATTGAATGGAGATCCTTTGCTAATCAATTTAACAGGTTCACGCATTACTACAAGCCAAATTGGAGATTTTCCTGCCCCTGGAAGCCTGTGCACCTACAAGCCTGTGTTGTGAATTATTTACAGCTCGCTCCGAGCCTGCTGCCTGCTCTTCTTATTTCCCCCTATCCTGGCCAAGCTGTCTCCTCCTAATCTGATCTGGAGAAAGAAGTGCTATCCATCCTTCCCGCTCCAACCAGAAAAGACAAACATCAGTCCTTGGGTAGTTCTGAATGGTGACTCAGTGAGATCGGGACATGCCACTCTAGGCATCAAGCCCGCGCTTTCACGGGGCATGCCTGGGATGGAGAAGTCAGCCTGAAATTCTAAATGAACAAGGGTAGCAAAACTAAAGGACCCCATCTGCCTCTCCCCAGTGGCTCTTGTCACTGGGGCAGCTAGGGGGCCAGGAGGAGCTTGGAGCATGTGTCAGTCCAGGCCTGGATCTACAGCAAACTCAATGTCCGGGCTGGTATGTGCTGGGGCAGTTTAAAAAC
>NW_015505025.1:5407509-5425781 GCF_001595765.1 Miniopterus natalensis
AGAGGAGAGGGCCCGCCGCGTTTCCCTCCCTGCGCCCTCGCCCCGGGTCCCAGACAGGGAGCCGCCCCGCACCCCTCGGGCCCCTCCCTCCGTCTCTGTCTCTCCCCCGCTGAGGTCCCATCGCCGAGGAGACCGAGCCGTGAGGCGAAAAGTGGGGACGGGAAAGTGATTCCAGCCCAGCAGGTTCTAAGAGGGACCTGGAGGAAGTGGGGTTTAATAAGCTAAGGGGTGGCAACCCCTCTCCGCCACTCCCCGCCTCTCCGCATCATCACTTTTCAATAACGACCTTTTTAAAGATCCTACGTGCATCGGCTATTTTCTGAGGCATAGGAAAGGCGGCTCTAAAATTATACCACGTGTGTTAGCGTGCATCCATTCAAACAGAGAGTTTCACAGCCATCCACGTTTTCCCTGATGGCCCTAATCCTGCAGTCGCCTCTTGCCCTCCCACCAAATGCGTCTATGACAGTCCTTGAGGCAGGAAGTCCTGCTAAACTGCAAGGGAAGGCACCCTGAAAGGGGAATGGAAGGGGGAGAAATCTGTTTTCAATCAGAGCTTGGACTTCAGAGCAGAGGGCGAGACTGAAAGATGTCAAGAAACCAAGGTGGAGGCCTCTTTCCCTGGGTGTGCAGTAATTAGGTCAGTGGGGTGGCCATGTCAGAAGCCAGAGGGCAGAGGAGGCCTCCCACTAGGAGATGCAGCTGTCTCTGGTGGCAGTGGCGGTGACAGAGGGTGTGTGTGGAAGGGGCAGTGCTCTGCTGGGCTTCACCCTGTGTGTGTGTGTGTGTGTGTGTGTGTGAAGCCCAGGTGGGGAGCCAGAGAAGGGGGGCTGGAGTCTGAGAGGGAAGATTCACACTCCCAGATTCTTAGAAGAGCCCGTTTCAAATCACCTGCCCACTGGCTCTGGGCTCCATTACGTCACATCCCGAAGGGGAGTGTCCTTGGAAACCTTGGTAACTATAGGAAGGAAGCTGAAGCCTTGTGGGAGGGCTAACCTAGGATCAATACTAGATAATCAGGCTTGGGGGAGTGGGGATGGGAGGCCCAGCAGGAGGGCTTCAGGATGCAGGAAGCGCTGCGGCTCACCATGACTCCCCTCCGGAGCCTCTGCCATCCTCCTGGATGGATGGGTCAGGAAAGCCTCCGCCTGGAGAAGCCTTGCGTTTTGGCTAGCTCACGCCTGGCTTTAAAAGCAGAGGGCAGAACTCCAATGGTGCTTCCAGAAAGAAATGAGAAGCTAAAACTAGGGACCAGAGCTTATGAAATCTTTGAAGAATCTGTATCTTGTCATTTCTAAGTGTTTCTGTTTTGGTCAACTCCTTTCTTTGTAGTTAAACCCTTGACACAGCAAGGAAGGTGGGGAGAGGAAGACTGTCTTCCCAACAGTTAGTCTTGAGCGAAGCCAGATCCCTATCAAAAACCAACACACACACACACACACACACACACACACACACAACCACGAGAAAGAGGGAACCCTTGGGGCTTGCTGTACACAAAGGAATGGTGGGTTGGAGGAGTGTAGGCAGAAATGGGGTGGTCTTGGGTTTAAGTACAGAAAGTCCCCGGGGATATCACTGGGGGCAGGCTATGTGTTCCAACAGAGAAATCTGGGAAGAGAATTTTGCAAAGAGGTCTGGGTGCCAAGAGGGACAAGAGAAAGAATGAGAGGGTCTGGGCAAGTGATTTGTCCCAACAATCAGCATACAGTCTGACCACCCCAGATGGACTGTTTGCCCCTCAGGGGCTGGGGATGGGTCTTATTTTCTATTCCCGGTAGCATTGAGCTCAGTGTCTGGCACACTAAGTAGAATTTTATTTCATTTGCCCTAAGTGGTATATTTGCAAGCTCAGTTCTTCCAGATCTTGGTGTATTCTTTTCTTCCTCTCATGTTAAAGGGGTTCGCTGAGCCCTCTCCTGGCTCAGGGAATTGATCTCATAGCACAACTTCCTTCTGGAATTCTCTGGAAATAGAGCTTGCCGGCTTATGGGCTATTTAATTCCATTTATAATTAATGCTGTTGTACTGTAGAAGCTCCAATCCTGGGAGCACCACACTGTTCTTTGCTGGTCCAAAAAAACCACGTGGGGGACCAGAGGGGAAAGACATAGCCTTTATTACTTACACAGTGGGGAAGACTCAATGTCGGGTGAGTTATCAGTTACCGCACTGGGCCAGGGCGGGATAAAGGCTTAACTAGCAGAGCGGAGGGGAAGGGAGCTGAGCTGGGAACTGCCTTCCTGCGGGCTAAGGACAAACAGAGCCTGGTGCGGCTTGTTTAGCCGCCAAGGTCGTGGAAACCCGGGTCTGCTGCTCTGCTCCTGTGGCCGCCAGCCCGCAGACACCTCTCCACTCACTGGGAGGGGGATCGGGCTATACCCTCGCTTGCCCCCACAACTGTCTAATAAGATATGTGTATACACTCTAAGAGTGGCTGAAGTGCTTGCTCTACAAATGAAAGATGCTATAATTTTCCATACAACATCTTTGATTATAATAGATTATTCTCTGCCAAACTGGAAGGGCTTAAATCACGGCAGGCTGCGGAAAGGGAGTTCCACGGAGCAGAAGCAGAGGTTTACAACCGCGTGTTCAGCTCGGCAGCAGGAAACTCACCCCCTGAACTGGGGCTGCCTGAGGCAAGCTGGCCAAGGCCTCCTCAGAAACAGCCGCAGCCCCTCTGCCCGCCCGTGCCAGGTGTGTGTCTCCAAGCTGTGCACACCAGTCTGGCTCAAACCCCAGGGTTAACCAGCACAGGAGCCAACGGATCGTGATTTTACCTTAATGATTCAGATCGCTGTTCTGCCAGAGCCTTGGAGCCTCGCCTCAGGGTGGCCATTAAGAACATTACTTCCTAATTCAAGAAGCTCAAAGCAGACTGCTTTGGGGGTTAAAAAAAAGAAGGTGCGCCCTGGCTCCTGTGGCTCTGTGGTTAGAGCGTAACCCCCTCACCCCCGCCAACACCAAACACCGAAGGGTCACAGGGTAAATTCCCGGTCAAGGGAAGTTGGTTATACCTGGGTTGCAGGTTCGAACCCGACCCAGTTGAGGTGCTTTAAGGAGGCAGCCAGTCGATGTGTCTCTCTCACATTGATGTTTCTCTCTCTCTCTCACTCCTCCTTTCCACTCTCTCTGAAAATCAATGGAAAAAATATCCTCAGCTGAGGATTAACCAAAAAAAGCAACAGCAAAAAAGAGGGACCTGTACTCATGTCTTGATAAATTGTGAAATCTCTCCCCACATGTCCATGTCCCACACCTTCCCCTAGTACCACTACAACTTCTGGCACATAAGCCTTTCAAAGAATAAATAATAAAAATCGTATTGCTTCGCAATGTCCCCTAATGTTAAACACACACACAATTATACACTTAGTGTATTTTTTCAGGGAGGTGAGACTCCATAAGATTCCCCTGTAGAACCATAAGGGGTCACACTTTGGCGTGTGGTTCTGTGACCTACACTTGAAATGGGAATAGGAATTTACGTGAGCAGCCTTTCAGCGTTGCCTGAAAGAACCGCTCAGGCGCTCACCCGCCTCAGCCTGGAGCGTGGAGGGAGGGCCCTGTCTAGACCTGTGACTCACCCTGGACACTGCACTTGTGGTTTTTTAAGGAAACTTTTTATTTAAAAAATTAAGATAGCACTGTTTAAACACTTATCATTTTACCACCAAGGCTGATGCAAACCATGACACAATTTCCTTCCTTGGGGGCTGTTTCTGAGCTCTGTGTGATGCAGCTGAGCCACGAAGAGCCAGTTCTGACCCCTCGGTCTCCTCTTCCCTCTGCCCGCCTCGCCCCCTCCCCCCTCTTCACCCAGAGCTGGGTGGCGGGGTGAAATATGAAGCTTGTCTGGCTCAACCCCCTTATTCTACAGATGAGGAGCTGAGGCCCAGAGAGGAATTGCCCTGGACCTCCACCCTCTACCCTCGCTCCTGATGCTGTTCAGCATGACTGGCACCAACCCTGCCCCTCCCTGGTCCCGTATCCTCTCTTATTCTTTTCAGAATATTTTTGAGCAGGTGGTTGCCACCCTCTTACATTTGGCATGGTAAAGGCAGGCCTCTTTCCCTTCCTCCAGACCCCCCTCACCCCACCACTGTGAGGACTGTGACACTCGTCCCCATTGGTCCTTCCATTCATCACAGACTCAGCATGGACTGCTTTACCTTTCACCACCTTGTATCCACAAAATGGGCTGACACAAGGTCATCAGAAATAGATCGGGAGAATGGGAATTGACAATTTACTATGGGAAGTGTATTGAAGAAAAGCCCTCTTCTATCTGAATAATTACAGGAGTAACACTTTGCCACTGTTTTGCTTTCCTCTTACTCAAGACACAAAAAAACTCAGGAAAAATGTTATATTATAGGCTCATGAGTACCATTCAAATCCCCTAATAGTTGTCTTCATTTGAAAAGCCAGCATTTCATTAAAAACAGCGTGTTGCGTGTGACACTTGACAATACATTGTCGTGTGCACCTGTTCTGTGCTCTAGCGTGGCAGCACTCGGAGGGACTCTGGGAGCCATGGGCTTGGTCCCCGTAACTGTACAAATGAGGAAACAGACACCCTGAGAGAGGAAGGGACTTGCCTGAGGCCCCTGACTGACTAGCACTGGAACTGGGACTAGAATGCAAGGCCGGGATTCCCCAGCCAGGGCCCACCCCAATGAGTTGCTGGGTCAGTTCCCAGGAATCTGAGGTGTCGACAGAGAAAGAAAAAGACCAGGAAACCATTTCTAGCATAGTTGGCCCAGAGCAGAGAGTAAATCACCAGAAATGGCCTGGGAGAAGTATAAAACGAGAACAAAACAGGGTGATAGTTTGTGATGTGCAGTGAAAAGATCTGGGGAAGCCGAGCAGGCAGTGAAGGCTCATTTGCCCCTGCTCCGTGGCCGGTTAACCATGCGGAGCAATCCCCTCTCTACCTGGTAGCCGCCACATTTTGGAGATCCCCCTGTCCCCCACATCAAAGTGGGAAAGTGAAGACAGCCATCCAGGCCCCACACAGCCCTTGTGAGGGCATCTGCCCTCCCAGCCACAAGGCCCTAAAACTCTTACAATAAAATTAATTTCCACTGTACAGCACCCTGCACATCGCCGAGCAACTGTCCCACCCATGATCCCATGTGATCCTCACAGAAACTCTGTGAGGGGCTTTCTATGGAGATACTAAGGGACTGGCTCAAGGTCACACAGCTAGTCAGTGGCAAATCCAAGACCTGGATCCATGACTACCTATTTCAAGATCAAAGTCTTTCTCAAACCCACTCATTTTCCTTCCTGGGAACAGAAGACTGAAATTCAAGGTATAAGTGAAGGCCCTTCCCCACTTCTAACCTTCTCCCCACTCAGAAAGCCCCAAAGGCTGGAGCTCAGGCCCAGGTCAGAGGGAGCCACTTTAACTGGCCCGCTGAGCCTCAAGGCAGAGTGGGGCACCTCGGGGGGAGGCCAGCCACTCCCCCAGTGCCAGGTCCCGTGGGCTGTGATGAAGCCGACTGCCTCTCTGCCTCGCTTCACCCCATCAATTCGGGTCACCCACGAGTCACCGAGTTTGTGGAGCTCATGGTCTGCCCTGCCTCAGGGACTGTCCATGTGGGCTAACCAGGTACCCTAGGGGATAAGATAGCTCCTTCCCCACTTACTGCCAGGCGTGAATTCTTCTTAAAGGTGTCCTGCACAGGGTGGTGGTGGTGAGAATGTCCCTGTCATATCCAAGGAGGGTTTGGAAGGTGCCTGAATGTGGAAGGTGGTTACTGGAGCAGAGAGAGCATTGGGTATCTTCACATTTCAGGGACTCTTTCTTGGGGTGACTTGGGCTCCCTTTTAGCTTGGTTGAGGGAGAGGGCAGAAGGGCAAAGGGCCAGAGATGAGAACTCTGGGCCTCAAGGCTAGTGCTGGCTCCACCACTTAATTCCTCAGAGACGTCCCTCCTCTGAAACCCCATTGCCTTTCTTTGCCCATCTTGAAGAGCCCTTGGAAAGCTCCAATAAGATGATGGATGTGACAGGACTTTGTAAATCTCTAAGTGCCCTTGAGTGACATTGGCTGAGCAAAGAGGTCACCAATGGCCTGTCTCATGCACCATCAGTCTTGAGGCCACTTATGGTCAGTCAGTCCTGTCAATGCTGCACATCGGGCCCTGCACACCCTCCGCCCCTTGCCCAGCGCAAGCCTGAAATTCAGGGAAAGGACATCGACCACACCAGGCCCAGGTGCCACTGAGGAGCGGGGGTCACTGGTCCACAGTCTGGCCCCAGACCTCCGCCCTCCACAGGTGCCCTTCCTTTAGCTCACCCTTTCCCAGGATCCCGCAGGGAGGGGAGGAGGCGGGGGGGCTCAGAGCCCTGCTCTGTCTCCACCCTACTCATCTACCGCATGCTCAAACCTTCCTGGTCCCCACTTGTTCTCAAGAACTGGTGCCGGCAAGGACTGCATTCCGCTCCCCACACCCCTGCTGGCATCCCCGGGAGGCCGGGCGGCAGCTGCCCTGGGCCTGCCTCCGGTGCCAAGCTCTTTTTCTGTCCCTGGAGCCCAGGTTCCTCTGCCTGCCCGGGCCTCCTTATTTCACCCAGGGCGTGAAATCTCAGATGACTGATACTTAAAAGGACAATTCTTTGTCATCCCAGAGCACAGAATCTCAGGCGTGTGGATGCCACCACCGGGGGTTTGGGCCACAGCCTCCCCTTGTTCTCCAGACACCCAAGTCCCCTCGCCTGAGCCCCACCCCGCTGGTCTCTGAAAGTTACTTCTCTCTCTCTCTCTCTGCCACACGCCCATCGCCCATCAGGCTTCTCTTCCCTGAGCGGGTTGACATAAGCCAGGTAACCAGGTATAAAGGAATCAAGTTTTAAAATAACTTACACAAGGAATTTGGGGACCAGGGAATTTCCCAGGGGGTGACAGTTGGCAGTGTGGTGGCTTCTTGGGAAAGGCTGTCACGTCTCCCACACCCTGAGAATGGCTGGCGGCTTCCTCCCGCTTCCTGTTTAAACACCCGCAGAGGCTTCGGGAGGGAGAGCCGGCCACACCCCACGCCTCTGCAGCGGAACTGCTGGGAGAAACCCCAAACCATTTCTCCTTGGTCTGAGCATATTTTTCCAAACTCTCCAAGGGGAAGGACAGGTTTCTATGGCCCAGAGTCCAGAAGTGATCTCCTGGAGTTTCCTGGCACTCTGGTTAGTTGGCATCCTGACAAATCACCTATTACTTTCCATTACCCTGAAGTTCTGCAAACAGGACTCTCCTGTCACCAGATGTTCCCCAGCTGCCTGTGGGCACCAGGCTGACCTCCTCCAGCACCATGCCTCCGGAGGTGGGACGTGGCTTCTTCAAGCGGAGGTAGTTCTCATTGCTCATCTTGACATGAAATTGCTGGCTTGCCTTAGGGGCCTCCCGTTCTCTGCTCAGACCCCAGGGGTTCCTCCATCTGTTTCTTCACTGAGTGACCGCTGTGTGGCGGAGCTGCCAGGAGTTAGCCACGGCGCTTCCTTCCCTGGCTGTTTGCTGGGGGTGTGGCCCAGAGGCCCAGTGTGCTTGGCTCAGAGGGCCCCCCTTCCCTGTCCCTGTCCTGATGAAGCTTACGGTCTGAATATTGATAAGACAATGCCAGCCCACGGAGGGAATGGCTAGAAATCACGCATGCTGTGCTTATGGGGTCAAGGTGCAAATGCCTGTGTGCAAGGATCCAGCCCCGTGAACCCTTAGTGCCAGATCGAGAACAGAAGCAAACTTCAGCCTAGGCCAACTCCGAGTCAGGGCAGGCTCCTCATTAGTGGGACCTGGATTAACGAGTCTTTCTCGGGCATTGACAGTGCAGGTGAGGTGCTCACTGGATGGCGCTCAGCCGCTCCCCACGCAGGCTGCCTGGCTCTTTTCCTTCCAGAGCCCGCTTAGCCTCCTGCCCTGCTCCCCGCAGCGTCCCCGTGTTCATGTTCAGCCTGACATTTCTATTGATGTGTTGATCTCTGCTAGCCCAGGAGCATTTCTGCTGAACATGCTAGCTGCCCAGTGTGGGGGTCAGAGAGTGTGGCTGACCAGAGCTCCCCCAGTGACAGGGTCCAGGGCAGGGGCTACCAGGGGACAGTGGCCTCAAGGCTAGGGCTTGGTGGGAGGGGCATCTGGAATTGGGATGGGGATTTTGATGGGAAGCAGAGCGGTTATTTGGGGGGATGACAGTGGGCAGAAAGCAGGCTGCTTTGCCATCTGCAACTCCCCGAAAGGGAGAGAGGGCACAGACCCACCCAGAGACTTTCCAGCCCAGCCCCGAGCTAAGGGACACTCGCCAGTCTCCTCATCTGCACGGGGAAGCTTTTTTTCTCCTTTCTCTTCTTCCATGGGCCAGGGGAGGTTTACAGTAATATGGGAGAGTGCTTTAAAAGCTGTAAGATAACAAAAGAACGAATGGAAGCTAGGATTCCTCACTGCCACCACCCAAGCCTCTGAGCGTGGTCTCGACAGCAGGGCTCTCTCCTGAGCAGCCGACCCAGGCCAGCAGCTACAGGTCCACAAGGTGGGCCCGAGGCTGTCCGGGCCAGTCTCAGCCCCACAGCTCACACGGAGCTCGGGGGGCATTTTCCTCCTGGCCGCGGGGCTCCCTCCCGTCCTCTAGCTGGTGGAACTGTGAGTCATCCTGGCCACTTCTCATTTTTGCACATATTTCAAAGTGGCATTTCACCAAAGGCAACGTGCAGGCCGAGGGCAGGCGGATAAGGGGGAGCTGCTTCTCTGTCTTTAGCTTTTCTTTTTTTTTTTCTTGGCTTTTTCAGCTCTAGACACCTGCTTGCATGGCCCCGTCTGCCCATTCAAGGGGACCTTGGCTGGCCCTCTGGGATGGTTGTGAGACATTCCTTCTGAGTAAATAAGCCACTACATTAATTCC
Organism: Miniopterus natalensis; assembly: GCF_001595765.1. The sequence continues at coordinate 5,416,403 of NW_015505025.1, forward strand.
AGCGCATTCCAGCACACAATCCAGCAAGATGTCAGCAGCTTGCACATCAGGAAATGCACCTTCTCAGCTTAGTGGGGTAGAAGGAAGGTAGGGCCCGAGTCCTGGCCCCAACTCGGCAGTGACACACCATCCAAGCTTTGGTTTCCTCTGGGGCTCGTTCCAGACCTGTCCCAGGGTCTCTTTTTCAGCTCTGATGCTCTAGGTTTTAATTTTATGACCCAGTCATAAAATTTCAAGTGAACTTCATGAGGAATGATAATTCTTCAGTCGGAATTGTCCATGGGAGCTCCACCCCAGCCCCCAGGCGGGTAGGGTCAGAAAGAAATTTGAGTTCGCCTGGACCACCTCTCCTGAGCCCTGTGCTTGCCACCTGCACACAGGTTCACCAGCTGCGCTGCCGATGGCCACTGCCTCCTGGTGGCCTCTGCCCCAGCCTCATGGAAATGAGCTGGGGGCAGGAGCAGTAGAGGGGGCCGGAGAGAGTGCACCCACTCCAGCCTGGGAGACAGACAAGTGCCTTGGGTCAGCACAGAGCAGTATCACAGTGACCCGGCTGTGACACCATAGGGATGATCAGATGGGAGCATTTGACTTTGCCTGGGGAGCCAGCAAGGCCATGGGCTGCTTCCTGAAGCTGGGCTATGGCCAGGTGTGGGCTGGACGGAGGGGTCAGCCAGAGTGGGAGGCGAGCAGAGCACGAGGGGCCTTTTGGATGTTCAGACCGATGCAGCCCCTTCTTCCTTCTCTGGGAGCCCTGATATCCCCTGGGATGGGATGGGATGGGATGGGATGGGATGGGATGGGATGGGATCCAGGCACTGTGAGCTAGGGGGCTAGGGGCTCAGTGAGCTCAGGGTAGGAGATGACCCCAGAGGTGGTGATGGCAGGCCTGAGGAGAGACTGGATGTGACAGGACAAACTGGCCCAATGGGTGGTGGGGCCAGCGGTGGGGTGGGAAAGCTAAAGGAGTGAGCTCTTAGTGGGGGTGGGGGTAAAAATGATAAGCCTCCTTCCCGCTCTGATCCCAGTGCCCAGAATGACATCATGGCTAAGAGTGTCACATCACCTATGTTAAGAGCAGCACGAGACATATCTCCAAATCCCAGCCTGACAGCACACAGGTCCCCATACCTGACAGAGGTTTGTTTTTCAAATGATTAAAAACATTACAAATTTAATGAAAGGGAGGTTAAATGTCATCACATTATGAGAAAACATGTTTTAATGTATAAGGTAGTTTGCCAAGCATTCCGGGTTTATTTTAATTAAAAACAAGATTAGACACTTAAAAACATGATTTCTTGAGGACCAAGGTCTAGAATGTATGTGCCCTGGTACAAATTCTTGAGGGTCGAAAGGTGGCCCACCTGGTGCATATTCTTAGGCCTAGAGAAACCGCCTTTGAAGAGGTCTTTTTCTCTGTGGGGTGAAAGACCACTGGGTTGTTCCGTTAGGATCCCCCCAAGATGAAGAGTCCTCAGGCCAGAAACACCCAGGGTCTCCTTATTCAGCAAAAGTGTGAGAAGTCAGGTCATCCCTGCAGTGGGAAGGGAGTTCTCGGTCATTTTTAAGGCTTCCCGAGTCTTCCTTTGCTGTCCCCACCTCCTCTGGCAGCTCCCCCCACACACACCCCAGCAGGGGAGACAGGCCCAGTGGCTTTCCATTTGCTCTCCCACTGGGGCCCTGCAGGTAATTCTCGAGCTTTTCCCGAGTGCCAGCTCGGATGAACCATCCCTCACNTGTTAAGAGCAGCACGAGACATATCTCCAAATCCCAGCCTGACAGCACACAGGTCCCCATACCTGACAGAGGTTTGTTTTTCAAATGATTAAAAACATTACAAATTTAATGAAAGGGAGGTTAAATGTCATCACATTATGAGAAAACATGTTTTAATGTATAAGGTAGTTTGCCAAGCATTCCGGGTTTATTTTAATTAAAAACAAGATTAGACACTTAAAAACATGATTTCTTGAGGACCAAGGTCTAGAATGTATGTGGCCTGGTACAAATTCTTGAGGGTCGAAAGGTGGCCCACCTGGTGCATATTCTTAGGCCTAGAGAAACCGCCTTTGAAGAGGTCTTTTTCTCTGTGGGGTGAAAGACCACTGGGTTGTTCCGTTAGGATCCCCCCAAGATGAAGAGTCCTCAGGCCAGAAACACCCAGGGTCTCCTTATTCAGCAAAAGTGTGAGAAGTCAGGTCATCCCTGCAGTGGGAAGGGAGTTCTCGGTCATTTTTAAGGCTTCCCGAGTCTTCCTTTGCTGTCCCCACCTCCTCTGGCAGCTCCCCCCACACACACCCCAGCAGGGGAGACAGGCCCAGTGGCTTTCCATTTGCTCTCCCACTGGGGCCCTGCAGGTAATTCTCGAGCTTTTCCCGAGTGCCAGCTCGGATGAACCATCCCTCACTTGTCCGCAATTTACTGTTGTGCCCTTGAGGGTAGTCAGAGTCTGGTTTCCGGGGCCTGGTTGTGAAGCGCTGCACACACATCCTGCCTCGGTCCCTGCAAGCTTTTCTCCTCAGGCTTCCCTGCGCTAACTGAAGCTGCAGGGGGGTGGAACCGGGCAGGGGTGTGCACAGGCTCACAGNCGCTAACTGAAGCTGTGGGGGGGTAGAACCGGGCAGGGGTGTGCACAGGCTCACAGGAAGCAAAGAGGGGCACTAAGGGGGTGGAATTGGAGAAGAGGGTCTCAGGGGTCCAGCCAGGCCTCCCCTCTGGGGCAGGGGGATGTCCCCTCTCAGGACCACTTGCTAAACGCCTAATGCCGAGCACTTCCCAGATCAACCTTCTGAGAAGCAGAATCCATGAACTTTGTTTCATCTCTTCGCCTCAGGCCACATCTCAAGTTGACTGTCTCAACTGGCTGCCCTTGGTCAGCTGGGACCAGACATGGGGCATAACTATGGCTCTCTCGGGGCAGAACGGTTGTCTTTAGAGGGAACCACGAGCATGCAAAGCTGCAACTGGCCGGTCTATTACATATTTACTAATTTAACGGACGCCTACTGAGCACTGAGCACATGCCAGGCACTGTCCTAGGTCTGAGTGTACCACGAGGTCAGGGCCCAGCCTGGTCCCCACCATTCTCTGCCCAGCACACAGCTCTCTGGAGTCCGGCAGACTCCGCTCTAAGAGGTAGGAGAGGGGCGTCTGTAGGTCAGAATCGCATGGTGGACGGAGCAGAGCCCAGAACTCATCCCACTCCTGCTGCTTGTTGTGGAGGAAGAAACTGAGGGACAGAGAAGTGGCATAGCCAAGGGCTCCTGGCTGTGGTGCTGAGTGTGGCCTCGTGTGTCATCCTTTCAGGGAAGTGTCCACCAGCTTTCCCTTGAGTCAGAGGGGGAAAGGGGAGCCCTGAGCTCCTGATTCTGCAATTCTTCTGCTCTTGCATCTTCTCCCGGGCCTCCCAGACTGTACCCAGCTCCAGCTAATGTCGATAGACAGGGTGGGAAGGATGCTGGAGAACCAGGGGCCCCAGGGCCCCAGCCCACCAGCTAAGGAGCCCGGGGCCAGCCCCGAGCCCTCTGAGAAGCCAGATGGGCTGCTCCCCAATGCCTCCAGCTTCACTGTCAGTTCTGGGGCCACTCCTATCACCACGAATTGATAAATGAGTTTTGAACTCTGAGGGAGATTTGCTTAAAACCGGACACCCCCTGCCCTGGAGACGCAGCTCCCTGCCCCTCAGGGCACAGGAGATGTAAGCAGAGATCCTTTCCAGGGAAACCAATCACTTCTTCCTAAGCCCCAAATCATGGGTCTGGCTGCAGCCCAGCAAATTCCCTCCAACTGGATATTTCTTAAGTTCCATTCCAGGCCGGCTTGCTTTCTGTGCCCAGGTCCCTAAAGCTGCCACTATCTTTACCCTGAGGCAGGACTGTCCCTCGCTCCCCCCAGCACCTCCTGTCTCTTCGCCACTCTGGTGCAGCCACACCACCGGGATGGGCCACCATTGAGAGAGGGAGAGGAACGAGAAGGGGTCTGCCCTGCTCGGGGGCCTGGGCCTGGGAGCCCCTGGACCGCAGCGGCACAGCAGGAAACTCTCGAAACACGCCGCCACCTCCCAGAGGTTTCGGCCGGGGAGTCGGGGCCACGCTGAGCTCTCCTGTCCTGAGGGGTGGACTGGGGGAGAAGAGGGGGCCTTCCTCTCACCATACCACCAGTCTCCAAATGACACACACACACAAAGGGGCGCAGGGAGAAATTATGTTAGGGAATGGTTGTCTCTAATTGCTACCAAACTTTTGCAAAACAAGAAACAACAGAGATAAGCAATAGCTAATTACGTACATAATTGTACACACCACTTGTTAATTAAGCTCTTACTCCTCGAACCTGACAGAATCTGCTCATAAGGTGACAGCGTGAGGGACTGTGGCATATGGTGGGCCATCTGCAGCACGAGTGCTTTCTCGGTGAAACCTCCCTGCCCCGCAAAAAGGAGGAGATGCTAAATGTAGTTTTCCAGAGCAGAGAGATTTATCTTCATTCTGTGCCGAAAATGAGTTGCTGGGACCGGAGCAGAGATGAAAGATGTCAGGCAGAGCCAAGGGGCTCCATCCCAGACTGTGCCCCTGCTGCTCGCACCCCACCCTGGCCTCTGCCCCTGCCTCTGCCACAGACGGCTGGGCCAGGAGCTTTCTGGGGACCCCTCTGGTGGTGCATCTGTCTGAGAACATTCCCAAAGACACAGGATGCACAGAGGAGAGGTGGCCTGGCCCAGGGCTGTGACCAGCTCCTCTCTGAAAGGCTCCCCTTCTCAGTGGGAGTCACAGACCTGTGGAGCAAAATAGTATCATTTGAATGTGTAATCAATATAAATTATTAATGAAATATTTTGTATCCTTTTGTGTGTGTTTGTGCAGAACCTTGAAATTCTCTCTAGTTTATACTTTTAATGCATCATCATTCCGACCAGTCATATTTCAAGTGCTCAGTACCCACATGCGGCAAGTAGCTACCAGGCAGGTCCAAGGGCTCTGACGCCCTAACTTCAGGGAGCTGAAGAGCCTGACTCCCATCTCTGCCAGAGGCTAGGGAACACCCCCTTCTGCCAAGGTAGGGGGGGGAGCAGAGGGGTGCCAGCAGGGACTTGGGACAGTCTCAGCTGGCAGCCATTCCACTGTTCGGGCTTCTGGTCGCAAAGGCCGTCGACCTCTCCGAGCCCACTTCCTCAGCTGTAAAATGGAGATAAATTACCTACCCTCCCCGTCCTGGGTTGATGTAAGACCTGGCAGGATGATGCAAAAAGTATGTTAAACAGTGTAAGGTTCACATATGCATGGGGTTGTTGTTGTTAATAAGCCTTGAGCCCCATGAGCTGGCACCTCCACTCTCAGCTAACCCTGGCCTGCCTCTGAGCTGCGAAGCACATAGCCCCGGGGGGCGCCAGCCCTGGCCCTCCAGCCTGGCCCTCCAGCCTGGCCCTCCAGCCCTGGCCCTCCAGTCCTGGTCCTCTAGCCTGGCCCTCCAGCCCTGGCCCTCTAGAATGGCCCTCCAGCCTGGCCCTCCAGCCCTGGTCCTCTAGCCTGGCCCTCCAGCCCTGGTCCTCCAGCCCTGGTCCTCCAGCCTGGCCCTCCAGCCTGGCCCTCCAGCCCTGGTCCTCTAGCCTGGCCCTCCAGCCCTGGTCCTCCAGCCCTGGTCCTCCAGCCTGGCCCTCCAGCCTGGCCCTCCAGCCCTGGTCCTCTAGCCTGGCCCTCCAGCCCTGGCCCTCCAGCCCTGGTCCTCCAGCCTGGCCCTCCAGCCTGGCCCTCCAGCCCTGGTCCTCCAGCCTGGCCCTCCAGCCTGGCCCTCCAGCATGGCCCTCCAGCATGGTCCTGCAGCCTGGCCCTCCAGCCCTGGCCTTCCTGCCTGGCCCTCCAGCCTGGCCCTCTAGCCTGGCCCTCCAGCATGGCCCTCCAGCATGGTCCTGCAGTCTGGCCCTCCAGCCCTGGCCTTCCTGCCTGGCCCTCCGGCCTGGCCCTCTACCTGGTCCTCCTGCCTGGCCCTCCAGCCTGGTCTTGCTGCCTGGCCCTCCTGCCTGGCCCACTAGCCTGGCCCTCCAGCATGGCCCTCCAGCATGGTCCTGCAGCCTGGCCCTCCAGCCCTGGCCTTCCTGCCTGGCCCTCCGGCCTGGCCCTCTACCTGGTCCTCCTGCCTGGCCCTCCAGCCTGGTATTGCTGCCTGGCCCTCCAGTATGGCCCTCCAGCCGGGTCTTTCTGCCTGGCCCTCTAGCCTGGCCCTCCAGCCTGGTCTTCCTGCCTGGTCCTCCAGCCCTGGCTCTCCAGCCCTGGCCCTCCAGCCTGGTATTGCTGCCTGGCCCTCCAGTATGGCCCTCTAGCCGGGTCTTCCTGCCTGGCCCTCCAGCATGGTCCTGCAGCCTGGCCCTCCAGCCCTGGCCCTCCAGCCTGGCCCTCCAACCCTGGTCCTCCAGCCTGGCCCTCCAGCCTGGCCCTCCAGCCTGGCCCTCCAGCCCTGGTCCTCCAGCCTGGCCCTCCAGCCTGGCCCTCCAGCCCTGGTCCTCCAGCCTGGCCCTCCAGCCTGGCCCTCCAGCCCTGGCCCTCCAGCCTGGCCCTCCAGCCCTGGTCCTCCAGCCTGGCCCTCCAGCCTGGCCCTCCAGTCCTGGTCCTCTAGCCTGGCCCTCCAGCCTGGCCCTCCAGTCCTGGTCCTCTAGCCTGGTCCTCCAGCCTGGCCCTCCAGTCCTGGTCCTCTAGCCTGGCCCTCCAGCCTGGCCCTCCAGTCCTGGTCCTCTAGCCTGGTCCTCCAGCCTGGCCCTCCGGCCTGGCCCTCCAGCCTGGCCCTCCAGCCCTGGTCCTCCAGCCTGGCCCTCCAGCCCTGGTCCTCCAGCCTGGCCCTCCAGCCTGGCCCTCCAGCATGGTCCTGCAGCCTGGCCCTCCAGCCCTGGCCCTCCGGCCTGGCCCTCTACCTGGTCCTCCTGCCTGGCCCTCTAGCCTGGTATTGCTGCCTGGCCCTCCAGTATGGCCCTCTAGCCGGGTCTTCCTGCCTGGCCCTCCAGCCTGACCCTCCAGCAGCGAGACACTCCCTCCATTCTAAGGGCCGTTCCAGTTCTGCTGCTCACTCTCTGAGAGTCTGACACAAGTGGCCCCACAGAAACTGGCAACTGGAAGGGGGGCTGCCAGGGAAATGGGATTCTCCGAGGTCCACAGGTGGCTGGCCTCCTGGAGACAGCTTGTTGGGGACCCAGCAGGGTTCTCAGCCCATGCCTCCACCTCCAACTTTGCTCCTTTCCACCTGCTTCCTCCTCAGGATACTTCACCCCTGGGAGAGTGTATGTGTGTGTGTGTGTGGGGGGGGGTGCTGCCTTGGTCTCATGATCACCCCTGGCCCTGTCAGTGAGGTCACATAGTACAAAGCATGGTGACCTGTGTCAAAGTGGGGGAAAGCGTCCTTTCCCCCTAGTTTAGAACTGCGGTCTGCTCAGACTTAGGCCAGGATCCCAGCCTTTCTCTCCTGGACCCAAAAGTGGGGGATCCCCTCTGCCTCTGCTGGGGGCATCCCTTGTGCTCATCAATGACTTTTTCTCTCCATAAGTAGCTGAAACCCCTTGTCAGGCAGTAGAAAGGTAGCTGCTGCTTTTAGGCTTATCGCCTCCCACCCAGTCTGCCTGTCTTGCTGGGCCCACTCCCTGTGCGTGCACCCGGCGGGCTCGACGTCCCTCTCCCACCACTGCCCAGGCCCTTTTGCCAGTGGTTGATTCTCCCTCCCATCCCCGTCATTTTACAGCTAAGGGAATCAGGCCCTGAGGCAGGAGTAAATTGTGGAAGGTCACCAAGGCTATGTGAGGACAGAAGAGAAATGCAGGGGACTGGGGCCATGAGCACCAAGCAGATGGAAATGGGGCTTCAGGAAAGAGGGGGCAGGAGGGGAAAAGCCGGTTTCAGGGCTGGGCAGGTGGTTCTAGGACAGAATAGTAAGTCCCCAGGGAGGGGCAATGGCTGCTGTATTTCTAAGAAGGTATTGTTAAGGGCCAGAGCTCCTTTTGGACATAGCTTTCCTGACCAGCTGGGATGTCTTAGCAGAAAAAATGTGGAGTTAGGATTTGGTACGGGGTGGAAGGTGGGAAGTGGGAAGTGGAGGCCGGAGAGCGGAGCCGAGGGAAGCTCAGGGTCAGGCCCAGACTGCAGACATGGTCTTCTGCCTGGAAGCTCAGCTGAGAGGCTCTGGGCTGGGTCAGCTTTGCCAGCACAGCTGCCGGTGGAATTGAATTCAGCACAGATCCCAGGCCGAGGCCCCGGGACATTCACGGGAAGACCACAGACCCCTCTTGAGGGACACATGGTATCCAAACCTTGGCATCTCTTGGCTGAAGGGGTGGAAGAGAGGAGCACCCTTTTGCAGCCTTTAAAATGAGAGTGGTTGCAGAGGTGAAGAAGGCCATGTAGGGAGGAGGCGCAGGGGTGCATTCTGGGAAGATGACCCCAAGCAAGGGAGTGGAGGGATGGACAAGTGAGGGGCACTTGATCCAGGCTTGGGATCCCTCTCTTCCTCCCACCTCATCCCTGCAAACAGTTTCATATATCCTCCACGGGGTGTGGGGGGGCCTGATGGGGGCCTGGGATGGCAGACAGGGCACAGACTTCCCATGGACCCTCCCAGCACTCNGACATCTCCTCAGCCAGCCCAGCATGGCCACTTGCAGCTGGCCCTGGCACCCCTGGGAGGCTCAGACAGTCTGCCAGAACCCCATCAGGAGCTGCCACAGGTGCAGCTGGACCACCCTGCAGAGAGGAGGCCTCAGTTAGGAGCTCCGGAAGCCAGGCCCCTCTCTTTGGGGCCAGCACCCAGGCTGGCCGAAGGATATGAAGTCATTCTCTCTTTGGAGCACCTGCCAGCTGCTCTGGGCCCTCAGCTAGCACCCCCCTCCCCTTTCTGCACTGCTCCAGAGGTCGTCCAAGCCAGGTCTGACGGGTGAGAAGGCCCCCGGCTGTCCCCTGCCCAGCCAGTGGGAAAGGCCCAGGTAGGAGCCAGTCAGCTTGCCTTCAGGACCTCAGTGGAGCTCCCACCACCCGGCTGGACCTTCTTAGCTTCCTCCCACTCCTACCCACCCACCCCACCATGGCTTCTCTGGCAAGCTCCAGAAGCAAGAAACATTTGCAGCCCTACCGCTCCGCCCTGAGCACCGCGGCCCCCCCAGCCTGCTGACGGAGCTGCCACAGCCCTGCCTCGCTGTGGGTCCCTCGCCCACGTGCGTCTTGTCTCCCGCACCCTTTCCCTCTGTTGAAGCTGCTCATGAAGCTCCCGGGCTAGCGGGCCCCCCACGGCCCTTTTCTCGGGTGAGCGTTCCTGCTCGGGGCCCCTCCACACCTTCATCTGCTGCTGCTTTCAGTGGAAAACCTGGGCTGGCAGGAGGGCGGGGGGGGGGACCAGGCAGGAGCCAGGG
>NW_015505025.1:5434045-5447890 GCF_001595765.1 Miniopterus natalensis
AAACAAACAGGAGGGCAGTCTAAGGGAGCTGTGGCACAACATGAAACATAACAATATTCACATTATAGGAGTGTCAGAGGAGGTCGAAAGTAAGCAAGGGTTAGAGAACCTGTTTGAAGAAATAATGGCAGAAAGCTTCCCTAATCTGGTGAAAGAAAAAGTCACACAAGTTCAGGAGGCACAGAGAGTCCCAAGCAAGAAGAATCCAAAGAGCCCCACGCCCAGACACATCATAATTAAACTGCCAAAAATTCAAGACAAAAAGAGAATCTTAAAGGAAGCCAGAGAAAAGCAATCTATTACCTACAAAAGATCCCCCATAAGGCTGTCAGCTGACTTCTCATCAGAAACTCTACAGGCCAGAGGGAATGGCATGAAGTATTCAAGGTAATGAAAAGCAAGGATCTGAAACCAAGACTACTCTATCCAGCAAGATTATCAGGCAAGATAGATGGTGAAATAAAGAGNTCAAGATAGATGGTGAAATAAAGAGATTCCCAGACCAAAAAAAAAAAGGCTAAAGGAGTTTATCACCACCAAACCANGCAAGATAGATGGTGAAATAAAGAGATTCCCAGACCAAAAACAGGCTAAAGGAGTTTATCACCACCAAACCAGCATTACAGGAAATGTTAAAGGAACTGCTGTAATTAGAAATAGAAATAGAGAGAGAAACATAGGTATAAAGAAGTAAAATGGCAATAGCTAAGTATCAATAATAACCTTAAATTTAAATGGATTAAGTGCCCCAATAAAAAGATTTAGGGTGGCTGACTGGATAAAGTGCCGAGTTGGCATGACCTTATTAAGCACATCATTTTTAGGGACTGCTGTGTTTACTCCTTTAAGTAAGGGGTTAGGTTTTTAGCACATGTGGGAAGAGGATCTCCTAGCCCAAAATAGTAATCCTAACTGCCTGCAAAGATGAGTGTTGCTGCTGAGATTTCTTAGAGAGTGGGGACAAATCTGATCTGTATAACCATCAGAGTGTAGAGGTAAAGAGAGGGCATTATCTTCCCCAGTCAATGTCAGGGTAAGGGAAAGAAAAAAAGCAGCTTGATCTGTCATCTTGGGCAGCAGTCTACCTTGATGTCAGATACTTCTCTTCCTTGTCAATTTGACTCAATGTTCTCCAGCATCTGCACAGAATCACATGTCAGGTGGAGCCTTCTTTAGCTGTGAGATGTGTATCCAAGGCTTAATACCTTCTCATTTTGCAGCACTGTCACTGGTCAGGAATACTTGGTAGTGTCCCTTCCAATGGGGCTGTCTTCCTCTGGTGACATTTCCAGAAAACCCAGTCACCAGGCTCTAAACTGGGAACAATAGGATCCTGACTTGGGATCTGCGAAGGCCTCTTTGACCCGTTGATGATAGACTTGAGTATAAGTCATTAAAGACTTACAGTAGCTGGTCATAGTAGCATGACACAAGGATCAGCAGAAGGTTGTACACCAGTGACATTTGTCATCCAGTGACTATCTTAAGTGGAGTGAGTTTGTGTTTCCCAAAGAGGATTTCATGAACAGTCAGCAAGACCAAAGGCAACACAGGAGAGCCCAGTAGTTCGGCAAGTTTATAAATTTTAAGTTTGAGGATTTCATTAGTTCTCTTGACCTTGCCTGATGACTGAGGGTGACAGGCACAGTGATAATTCCAAGACGTTTGCAAAGCCTTCATTAAGGCTCATACCATGTGTTCAGTGAAGTGAATGTCTCAGTCACTGGAGACTGTGGGAGGCAGACCCCAAGTGGGAAACACATTTTCTAACAGTTTCTTTGCCACCCTGAGGGCATCAGCCCTGTAACAGGGGAAGCTTCAACCCATCCAGAAAACATAACAAGAACATGTTGATAACACATGCTAAGTGGCAGTTGAATGAAATCAAGCTGCAGATGTTCAAAAGGTCCAGAGGGAGGATGTCTGAGGCCTCCAAGGACAAAATTAGTTTTTCCAGGATTATGGATCTGGCAGGCCAGACATTGTTGGTAGGTTGCTTTAACACTTTTGTAGAAGTCTCCCCACCAATGTCTGTTCATAATTTGAGTCACCTTAAATGCATTGTGGTGGGTGAAGAAATGCAAAAACCAAAAAATGGGGTTTGCCAGGTCCCAGGCCCCACCTGTTTGCTTAATATACAGCCATTGTTTACCCTCTTAATTTCTCTGACCCAGGGGTAGACCATTACAAGGACTTCAGGATAGCAAAGTCTGGCATCTGCATGTATCTTTTATAGATACTGTTGCTGCTGCCTTTTTAGGTTTAGTCCTTTTGGTGTGAGCCTCAGTCTTGATGACAGACAATATCTTATGCCAGGACATATCAGAGACTTTCAGGAATTTCACGAACACTAATTATAACATATACCTATATAGACACAACATAAAGAAGGCTCAATGTCACTTCTTACTTGACAGTACTTTTCATGTACAGGCAGACTGAAGATATTTCAGGTTCAGTTCCAGACCACAGCAATAAAACAAGTATTGCAATAAAGTCACATGAATGTTTTGGTTTCTCAGTGCATATAAAAGTTATGTTTGCACTATGCTGTAGTCTATTAAGTGTGCAATAGCATTACATCTAAAAAACAATGTACATACCTTAATTTTAAAATACTTTATTGCTAAAAAAATGCTAACCATCATCTGAGCCTTCAGCTCGTTGTAATCTTTTTGCTGGCGGAAGTTCTTGCCTCAGGATGGTAGTTGCTGAAGGTTAGGGTGGCTGTGGCAATTTGTTAAGACAATTAAGTTTGCCACATTGATTGACTCTTGTTTATGACCAATTTCTCTGTAGTACGTGATGCTGTGTGATAGCATGTTACCCCTCTTGAAGCAGAACTTACTTCAAAATTGGAGTCAATTCTCTCAAACCCTGATGCTGCTTTCTTAACCAAGTTTATGTAATATTCTAAATCTTTTGTTCTCATTTCTTCACAGCATCTTCACTAGACTACGTTTCATCTCAAGAAGCCCCTTTCTTTGCTCCTCCATAAGTAGCCCCTCATCCATTAATGTTCTGTCGTGAGATGGCAGCCAGTCAGTCACATCTGCAGGCTCCACTTCTGACTCTAGTCCTCTTGCTGTTCCCACCTCATCTGCAGTTACTTCCTCCACTGAAGTCTTGGACCCCTCAAAGTCATCCAGGAGGGTTGGAATCAACTTCCAAACTCCTGTTAAGGTTGATATTTTGGTCTCTTCCCATGAATAAGGATGTTCTTAATGGCATCTAGAATGGTGAATGCTTTCCAGAGGTTTTCAATTTACTTTTCCCAGATCCATCAGAGGAATCACTGTCTGTGGCAGCTATAGCCTTACGAAATGTATTTCTTAAATAATAAGACCCTAAAGTCAAAATTAGTCCTTGATCCATGAATGTGTGTTAACAGGCATGAAAACATTAACCACATGCATCTTCCATCAGAGCTCTTGGGTGACCAGATGCTTTGTCAACGAGCAGTAATATTTTGAAAAGAATCTTTTTTTCTGAGCAGTATGTTTCAATGGTGACCTTAAAATATTCAGTAAGTCATGTTGTAAACAGATGTGCTGTCATCCAGGCTTTGTTGTTTACTTCATAGAGCAAAGGCAGAGGAGATTTAGCATAATTCTTAAGGGTCCTAGGATTTTCAGATGGTAAATGAGCATTGGCTTCAACTTAAAGTCACCAGCTGCATTAACCACTAACAAGTGAGTCAGCCTGTCCTTTGAATCTTCGAAGCCAGGCATTGACTTCTCTCTGGCTGTAAAAGTCCTGGATGGCATTGTCTTCCAATATGAGGCTGTTTCATCTACATTGAAAATCTGTTGTTTAGTGTAGTCACCTTCATTAATTATCTTCTGGATAATGAGCTGCAGCTTCTACATCAGCACTTGCTGCTTCACCTTGTACTTTTATATTGTAGAGACAGCTTTTTCCCTTAAACCTCATGAACCAACCTCTGTGAGCTTCAGACTTTTCTTCTGTAGCTTCATCACCTTTCAGCCTTCATAGAATTGAAGAGCATTATGGCCTTGCTCTGAATTAGGCTTTGGCTTAAGGAAATGTTGTGGCTGGTTTGATCTTCTATCCAGACCACTAAAACTTTCTCCATATCAGCATGAAGGCTATTTTGCTTTCTTGTCATTCATGTGTTCCCTGGAATAGCACTTTTAATTTCCTTCAATAACTTTTCTTAGTTCAAGAGGCCTATCTTTCAGCCTGTCTCAGCTTTCAACATGCCTTCCTCACTCAGCTTAATCATTTCTAGCTTTTGATTTAAAGTTAGAGACATGACTTTTCCTTTCACTTGAACAGTTAGAAGCCATTGTAGGGTTATTAATTGGACTAATTTCAATTTTGTTATGTCTCAGGGAATAGGGAGGCCTAAGGAGAGGAAGAGAGATGGACCAGAGTACACACATTTATCGATTAAGTTCTCCATGTTATATGGGTGTGGTTTGTAATGCCCCCAAACAATTACAATAGTAACATCAAAGATCACTGATCACAGGTCACCATAAAAAATATAATAAAAATGAAAAAGCTTGAAATATTGCAAGAATTACCAAAATGTGACAGACATGAAGTAAGCAAATGCTGTTGGAAAAATGGTGCCAATAGACTTGCCTGACACAGGGTTGCCCGACAGTTTCTATTTGTGAAAAATGCAACATCTGCAAAGTGCAATAAAGAGAAATCTAACATATCAAATAAGCCTAATTAGTTCAACAGTTCCCTTTTTATAAGGAGAGAAACAAATCCTGTGAGATTTTCTAGGGGACCTCTGGAAAATTTCAAAGTTAGTTTGGGGTCAAAAAGACCTTTTTTTAAGAATTTGATTTTGGGAAGTTTGTCAAAAATATCAAAGGTATGAACGCTTGACTAAATAGACCCACAGATCATTATGAAACAATACTTCAAAGGTAAATACAGAAGGTTACATAGTTCTGAGCAAAACTTAGCTCCCTATTAAGGCTATTCAGTATTAAACAAAGGCCTGATGAAGACAGTGTGAAGCACAGCTGATAAGACACAAAATCTTTGCTTTCCAGGCAGAAAACTTCGTACAGTATCAGGAGCAGAACTATAATCCAAGAGAACTTTGTCCTTTTAGCAGATGAAAGAAAATGAAGCTTTAGTTTTACTTAAGCATAATTATACTACTGATATCAAAGCTTATTTAACAACCTTCATATCAACAATTGAATTTTTAGTCAACTTGACTACACAGGTAAAATTCTCTTTCTCTTTTCAACTTTTTTTATATGTTTAGTTTGTCCTTCGTAACCAGATGTTCTAGTTTAGACAAAGTTACTCTCAGTTCCCTTAACAAAATTGCATCTCCATACCTCATATACCTTTTCTCAGCCAAAAAAATATGTTCTACTTTCCTTGCATACAGAGTTAGTTCCCATATTACTTTTAGTAGTTTTTATCAATGTAAGAAATGTCCAAACCTGTACAGAATTCTTATAAGAGTTTATTGAGCCAAACTGATGACGTGCCAGGAAGCAAGATCTCAATGCTCTAGTTCCTTTTATATATTTGGAATTAAGGAGGGAATGTGAGTAAGATTACATGAAGACGGAAAAAGCAAGGGTGTATGTGTGTGTGCGTGCGTGCGTGTGTGTGTGTGTGTGTGTGTGTGTGTGTGTGTGTAGATCTCTGATTGGATTACAAGATAGTTAACAAGATTACATGCTCCCTTGGGGGTATCTACACGGAGGAAGGGTCTGGAAAAGAGTTTTGTTTCAGGCATTTCAAAGGATCGTTAACCTAGAAGCACAAGAACAATGGACAGGACTTGCTTAAGGCAAAGATAAACCTTTTATAGGCCTGACTACTCACCACGACCTGCCCGGGAATTTATGATCAAATTAATGCAGGCATTCCAGAGGTCTGGGACCCGAGGGTCTGCAACCTGCAGTGGGTTCTTGGTATCACACAAGAAAGAATTCAAACACAAGCCAGCCTAGAGGTTAAAGTAAAAGAGTTTATTAGTGAAGTAGTGAGGCAGAGAGTGGGCTACTCCATAAACAGAGCAGACCCTTCTTATTGGGATTTCCTTCTTTTATTGGAGCTCATTTAATTGAGGGGTAGGGCATTCAATAAGGGAAGAAATATTCAGGATTTTTCCAGAAAGTGGTGGAGAATTCTCAAAAGAGCCCCATCAGCCATTTTGTGTCTTTATATGGGCTTTCCATTTTTAATCATGGTGGCTCTCGGTGTGTCGTTTAATATGCTAATGTATTACAGTGAGCATATAATAAAATTAGTTGCCGTGCTGGATCGAACTGGTCTCTGCCAGTTCCAAGCCGTAAGTCCATTGGGGGCTGGTCTTTCTTCTTGACAGCTCCTGCAGCTTTCATTGCAGCTGTTCTGCTACATACCAGAATTCAAGATCATCCTGTGAGGTTACTTTTAGTCACTGGGCTTATCAGATTTATTACAGAGCTCCCCCCTTTTAATCTTATTTTTCAATTACAGTTTATGTTCAATATTATTCTGTATTAGTTTCAGGTGTACAGCATAGTGGTTAAGCAATCATATACAAAATGTTCCCATAATATTTCTAGTACCACCTGGCGCTGTACATAATTACTATAATAATATTGACTATGTTTTCTATGCTGTAGTTTACACCCCCATGACTATTTTGTAACTACCAATTTGTACTTCTTTAATCCCTCACCTTTTTCACCCAGTCCCTCAACACCCCTTCCCTTTGGCAATCATCAGTCTGTTCTCTGAATCTATGGGTCTGTTTCTATTTTGTTTATTTCAACGGTGCCCCTTTTTTGTTTATACTTTAATTACATATATTAATTAGATTTAACCCTTAGAAACCTTAATTTCTAGTATAAATTAAGAAGTAAGCATTGTGAACTGTCATTTACATTAGCATTTTGTGGATTGGCAGACATGCTTTTAGAATTTCTAGAAACATGCCTTCTAATAGAAACATTTTCAAATGACATAAGATGTGTTTACTAAGAGACCCAAATTTATCTCCAGTTTCTCTGAAGCAGGAAGCTCAAAGTAAATCAACTTATGTTTAGCAATTAGTGTTTCACTATGTATCTTATTTGAAAATAATCTAGGAGATTAAAGATGGGGGCAGACTGAGTGGAAGCTACGCTGACACTCTCCTGGGACCAAACTGGAATTATAACTAAAATACAGAAAAACCACCCTGAATAATCAACGGCCACTAAAGAAGAGCTGGAGAGCACCCCCATGACCAAGGAGGAAAAGTGGAGACCGCACAGAGACTGCAAACACACCCGTTGGGTCTCTGAGCAGCACCATGACTACCAGCGAAAACAGCACCTTACAAAGTCAGCGTAAAGGGACCCAGATGAAAGTGGTTGACCCATTTTCTAAGAAAGGTTGGTGCTATGTTCAATATAAGAAATACTGGGACAACAGCCGTCATGAGAACTCAAGGAACCAAAGTCCCACCTAATGACCTCAAGCGTTGTAGTTTTGAAGAAGCAGAGGAACAAGTTAAATACCACCATGCACAAATAGGTATATTTGGAACATGTGACATTCTACAAGACAACTGGCCTAGTATCTTCAAAAAGTCATTAAAAAAAAAAAAATCAGGAAGGAAAATCTTCTACCCTAAAAGGAACTGAAGAAACATAGCAACTAAATGCAATGCATAAATCTTCAATTGATTTTGATTAGAGGAAAAATGTGGAACAATGTTCATTATGGCAATATTTATAAGAAAAAAATTGTAATTGATCTAAACATAAAGCAGTAAGAAAATATTTAAAACAATTGTAGTATTTCATAACTATTTGTTAATAATAATAATCACAACTAACTTTTAAAACTTAGAATAATGTAGTTGAAGATAAATGATATTTTTATAATATAATACTAATAGGAAAGGGTGGGTAGAAATCTGTATATAAAATATAGGTTTAATATACAATATAAGAGTCTATCTGCAACAAAAAAAGAGAAAAGAATCTAGATATCAACATGTTTCCATTATTTTATTTAATAAAACTCTTAAAAGTTTCAGGTTACTGAAAAGATTTAGGGAAACTATTTGAAGAGTTCATCCAAATTTTTTTTATTCTACTTACATGTATTTAACTTGCTCTTAACAACTATGTTTAGAGTACTTATGAAAATTTCATCACACTGTACTGGCATCTGGGGTTCTTGGGAACTCCTGATTGGAAATCAAGAGCGTTCTCCACACATTCAAAGACAGTGCTCAGGTGAGAGGTTTACCAGCTCCTGTGCACAAGAGTTAGTCCCAAGTGGAAGGAAAGACGGGCTGGTCCTCCAACAAGGCTGGGGAGCAGTTTTAAAGAAGTGAGGCAGGAAAGATGACGTCTAGGGTGACGTCTAAGCGTGTGGCAGTGGGGACTCTGGCGCCTGCGCAGTCCAACTACGTGTTTCTTCATGTGGCATGTCTCATTAGCATGTCCCTTTGCCTGATAAAGAAGTACCTTTCTGTCACCAGTGCCATTCTGTCTGGCTGCTGACTGGTCTCAGGGGTTCAGGGGCAATGGACAGAAACTCTAATCTTATTCAGAGAGGCTCAGCCTGTCTCAATACCAAGTTATTTATTTTTTTTTACTGACAAATTTTGTAACAGAGATAATGTTAAGGGACTAAAGGGGTCCAGACCCCTGTGCGCATCAAAGCGCAGTCAAACACAAACAGGAGTCTGCAGCAAAGAAAGTGGAGGCTTATTAACTGAGNAGAAAGCGGAGGCTTATTAACTGAGGAAATTGGGCCGAGCGCGGAGCCCAGGTAAGCGAGTGCTCCTAGGCCTGGCCCCCAGGGGCTTCCGGGAAATCACTGCCGTACAACCGGAGTGCAAACTGTTTCTGTGGTCAGCAGGCCTGAGGCTGAGGCTTTGCTTTCAAGACAGTTTGATACTGACCGAACCTGACGCCCTAAAGGCTTAATAAAGAAGGGAGTGGAAGATCGGGTCCTGTTAAAGAAATGGAGTTTCCGCACGGCTACTGGGGCAGGTTAGCAAGAAATCAGGAAAAGTCCCCAGCAAGTGGCATAAAGAAACTGAGACAAATGGCTGAGCAAGTGGCCAGGCTGGCTGGGCGATGACCACCAGCCGGTGAATCACACGCCTCCCTTCTCCCCAAACAAAGACACCGGAGAGCGGGGATTGAAGTCACCGCCGCCAGGAAGGCAGACAGCGACACCGAAAGCCAGTCGGAGCCCGAGGATCCAGGATGAAGGTGAAACCAGAGGAGAATGACCCCGGCCCCGCCTCGTGCTGATGCTGACAGCACATCCTAAAGGGGACGCGGGGCCTCTAGGAATGTTCTGTTGAGATCCTCCCCGGGAGCTCCCCTAAAATCCTCACCTATAGAAAACACGTAAAACCCTCAGACAAGGGAGCAGCCTGGCTCTCCTTTCTTCAGGCGGGTAATTTTGCTTTTTGTATCCTAAGCTTTGATAAACTCACTCTCGCTTGTACCTGGACTCGCGCCTTGAATTTTTTTCCTGCGCGGGTCAAGAGCCTGCTCGTCCCAGACTGTGCGGGGCGGGGACTCGCCCCCGTGGGGGACGGTGGCGGGGCCATCTGCCCCTCTGCGCGCTCTAGTTCGCCCTGTGGCTTTCTGCAGTGGGTGTGGGGTGAGCCCTGCCGTTCCGGAGCCTCGTCAATGCCCCGACTGACTGACCCCTGGGCCGGGGGTAACCAGCCCACGCGANGACTGACCCCTGGGCCCGGGGTAACCAGCCCACGCGACGGGGCCCACAGGGAGTTAGGGCCGGCTGCCCCGACACCCAGCTTTCTATAGACGTACCTTCTTCTCAGACTTCTGTTCTGTTTATTGGGGACCTGACTTCCTCGACTTGCTTCAGAGACTTTCAAGGCGCCCTAATTGGGCTCCCAGAAAATGCTCCTGCCCCGACTCATACCATGTCCTGGCGTTCAGTTCAGCCCCTTTGAAATGTCATCCTTGTGTCACGGTTTGTCTCCCGTCACTGGGTTTCTTTTTCTGGCTCAGGCCCACATCCTATGCGCCTCAGCTTTACCTGGCCAGAGGGGAAACTCACGTTCTTCCAGGACATTCTCTGGAGCCCCTTCCTAGCCCCGTCTGCCCCCCCCATCACTTCCTGCGCCCTTTCCACATTTCCCTTTCTTGCCAACCAGGCTGACTTTCACTGGGACTGGTCCCTTAACTGGACTGACACTTCGTCCCTGGCCCTACACCCTGGTACCGGAGGTCCCATAACCTGCCATCAGCTGTACCAACTGGGTAAAAAGAGACAAAATGGGTGGCACCGAAAACGTTCCCCAAGATTCCCTCTGGGGTGTCTCCTTAACAACTGGGCTACCTTTAAGGGCAACGATAAAAAGAAACAGTGCCTCACTTTCTGTTGTTACACGGCCTGGCCCAGTATAGACTTGGGGATAGCGAGGCCTATAAGTGGCCTCTTGAGTCATAACACTGTTCTCCGATGAACTTGTTTTGCAAAAATGAAGGCAAATGGAGTGAAACGCCTTATGTCCAGACGTTTATGGCCCTTTACCAAGGTAAGGACTTAAGAGGGGCTTCTAGAATGTGTGCTGCGCAGTTTCTGGGTTAGATGAGTTATAAGACACCTTTCTCTCAGTCCCCCCGAGATGCCAGCCTCTGCCCCTAGGAGATCAAACAATACCCAACCCGGGGGTGGAACAGCCTGCCTTCCAACCTGCCTGTCCCCCAAAGTAACCCCGCCACCTTATGAACCCTCCCTCCGCCCCATCTGCTGCTGAACTGCTGGCACCTGGCCCTGTTCGTAGCCCAGCACTCCTGGGAGCGGGACTCAGCATCGCCGACCCCTAACGTGTTAGCTCTGCGGGAAGGAGCAAAGAGCCTGGGGGGGATCGTCCAGTGATTCTCTCTTCTCGGTGTCTGACCCTGTCCCCTGCAAAGAGAAGCTTGGTTGGTTCTCCAAGGACCCTGGCAAATTCACAGAGGGGTTTAACCACTTTGACTCATGAGCTGACTTGGAGTGATTTATAACTTGTCCTCTCCCACTGCTGCACTGCAGGTGAAACGCAGCACATAGTAGGAGCTAAGAGGGCCTCTGCTGCTGAACTAGCCTGTGGTCACGCTCAGCATCGCATGTAGCAGCCGGGGGCCGGGGGGAGAGGCGACCCCAGATCAGGACCCTAACTGGGTCTATCAAACTGGGACAGATGAAGGACAAGAGGGAAGGAACCTTTTCATGATAACCTGTCTCATGAAAAAATGCACTGTTAAACCTGTTAATTATGATAAAGTAAAAGAGGTTACCCAGGGAAAGGATGAAAGCCCCATAGTTTTTCGGGGCGATTAACAGAAGCTTTAGAAAGTACACAGACATCGCCCCTGAGTCTGCACTTCTTGGGTTGATTAGAAGAAAATTACAAAAACCAGCCTTGGGACCCAACCCCATTGAGCAGCTAGTAATGCCGGCCTTCAGTGCCTTTAACAAGTGAGAGGGAAGGAAGAACAAGGAACTGCCCGACAAACAAAAATCGAAACAAAAGGCTCACTTGTTAGCCTCAGCTTTAAGTCCTACACAGCTCAGGGTTACCGGGCCCCCAGGCCTCAACAGACACCAAAGGGGTGATGCCATTCCTGGGGACAGGAAGGACACTAGAAGAGGGAGTGCTCACAACACGCTCAGACTCAGCTGCCCCCAGGACCATGCCCGTCTGCAAGAGGGAAGGCCATTGGAAAAGCGAGTGTCCCAGGCTCTGAAGGGAAACTAGTGCCTCTCAGCCAATGATGACTGAAACCCCCAAGGACTGATGATGCCTGAGGCCTCCCACCGCCCCCACCAACCATCTGGCCATCGCACCAGAAGAGCCGCTGGTGACCCTTGACCTGCAGGTAAGCCCATTACATTTTTATTAGATATGGGGGCCACTCGCTCTGCTTTATCTCACCAGGGAATCTTTCTCCCCAGACATGTTTGATCACTGGGTGAACGGGCGTCCTTAACACTGCCACGTCACTCGCCCCTCGGCTGCAGCCTCGGGAGCCTCACCGGAGCCATGCCTTCCTTGTATTTCTGGTGCCCAGGTCTAGGAACTACCATAACCCGAGGAGCACTAGCCATAGCAGATAAGGAACCCTCGTTGCTGTGCCTGCAGGCCAGTCTGACTTCTCGCCCTGGACCAGAGACTAATAATATCCAGAATCTGCCCTCGTCCAAGTCAGCCCCGAGGTGTGGGAACCTAGGATATCGGGCAGGACAACTAACGTACCCCTGTGAGGGTATCCCTAAAACGAGGGTACCCTACCCTAACTGGAGACAGACCCTCTAAAACCTGAGGCCAGAAAAGGGGCTGAACCCCTCACTGAAAGATATTTAAAGCACAGGCTCCTCAGGCCCCGCCAGTCCCCAGGCAATGCCCTGTTGTCCCAGCACAAAAGCCAGACGGAGAGGACAGGCTTGTGCGGGCCCTAAGGGCAGTGAACAAGTGTAATTCCTGCACACCTAGGGTTCCAGGCCCCGAACTGTCCTAACTCGAATCCCGGAGAAGCCCACTGTTCTACTGTCTGAGATGTAAAGGAGGCCTTTTCGGCTTCCCCTTTACCAGACTCCCAGTACCTGCTCACATATGAATGGACTAACCCCCAAACTGGGAAAATTTGCCAATATACGAGGACTGTGCTCCCTCCAGGCTTTTGCAACAGTCCCCATTTGCTTGGAAAGGCTCTGGTAAAGGACCCTTCTGCTATACGTTGGTGACTTACTGATTTCTACCTAACACAAGGACTCTTAAAAATTCCATCCTGGCATCAAACTTCCTCGCAGATAGAGGGCACAGGCTCTCCCCAAAAGGCCCAAATGACCTCCCATTGGGTCCAATATCTGAGGTGCCTACTTACCCCAAGAGCCCGGACTCTGTCATCCGAAAGAAAACACGCCATACGGGCCCTGGGAGTCCCACAAAGCGAGCGATAGCATTGAGGCTTTTTAAGAATAGCTGGCTTCTGCTGCGGGGAAGGTGGACACCAGGTTTTGGGCTAATTGCTAAGCCTGTATATGAGGCTCTGAAGGGGGACAACAAAGGACCTGTAGACTGAGCCTCTGAATGCCACCAGGCCTTCAAGGAATTAAAAGCCAAACTAAGCAGTGCGCCCACCTTCGGGCTGCCAAATTTAGAAAGACCTTTCCCCCGTGTATAGCCGAGAAACAAGGAACAGCACTTGGAGTCCTCACCCAAGAATTGGGTCCAATTCCAAAGCCAGCAGCCCACTTTTCAAAACAACTAGATCCCATAGCAACCGGCTGGCCACATTGTTGAAGAGCTGCAGCAGCCACCGCTCGCCTAGCAGGAGAGGCCAGTGAGCTACCCGAGGACAGCCACTGAGAGCACAACCCCTGCCGAGTGCAAGCTGTGCTAGAAATAAAGGGACATCAATGGCTCACGGGAAGGCTAAGTAAATACCAGGCTCTCCTCCTAGACTCTCCCGAGTTAACCCCAAAGGTTTGCCAAACCCTCCCTCCTGCCTCCCTCCAGAAAGCGGAGTCACACACCACTGCACAGGAACTCGCGAACAAGTATATTCCAGCAGGCCTGACGCAAAGACGGGCCTTCACCCAGCCCTGAAGCAGGTGGTTTGCAGATGGCAGCAGCTCCACAAGCTGGGGTCGAAGCTGGGGTACGCCATCGCCAGCCTTCAGGAAACGACAGTGGCAAAACTCCTGCCCCCAAGATCTCGGCTGAACCAGCACTCGCTAGGGCCTGACCATTAGGAAAAGCCTCCGACTTAGAATCTGTACCCACGCAAAGCATGGGTTTCTAGTGTTACATGCCCATGCTGCTGTTCGGAAGGAAAGAAGACTTTTAACATCTTAACAACTCCCCCATGAAAC
>NW_015505025.1:5447924-5480544 GCF_001595765.1 Miniopterus natalensis
GAGGACTGTGCTCCCTCCAGGCTTTTGCAACAGTCCCCATTTGCTTGGAAAGGCTCTGGTAAAGGACCCTTCTGCTATACGTTGGTGACTTACTGATTTCTACCTAACACAAGGACTCTTAAAAATTCCATCCTGGCATCAAACTTCCTCGCAGATAGAGGGCACAGGCTCTCCCCAAAAGGCCCAAATGACCTCCCAATGGGTCCAATATCTGAGGTGCCTACTTACCCCAAGAGCCCGGACTCTGTCATCCGAAAGAAAACACGCCATACGGGCCCTGGGAGTCCCACAAAGCGAGCGATAGCATTGAGGCTTTTTAAGAATAGCTGGCTTCTGCTGCGGGGAAGGTGGACACCAGGTTTTGGGCTAATTGCTAAGCCTGTATATGAGGCTCTGAAGGGGGACAACAAAGGACCTGTAGACTGAGCCTCTGAATGCCACCAGGCCTTCAAGGAATTAAAAGCCAAACTAAGCAGTGCGCCCACCTTCGGGCTGCCAAATTTAGAAAGACCTTTCCCCCGTGTATAGCCGAGAAACAAGGAACAGCACTTGGAGTCCTCACCCAAGAATTGGGTCCAATTCCAAAGCCAGCAGCCCACTTTTCAAAACAACTAGATCCCATAGCAACCGGCTGGCCACATTGTTGAAGAGCTGCAGCAGCCACCGCTCGCCTAGCAGGAGAGGCCAGTGAGCTACCCGAGGACAGCCACTGAGAGCACAACCCCTGCCGAGTGCAAGCTGTGCTAGAAATAAAGGGACATCAATGGCTCACGGGAAGGCTAAGTAAATACCAGGCTCTCCTCCTAGACTCTCCCGAGTTAACCCCAAAGGTTTGCCAAACCCTCCCTCCTGCCTCCCTCCAGAAAGCGGAGTCACACACCACTGCACAGGAACTCGCGAACAAGTATATTCCAGCAGGCCTGACGCAAAGACGGGCCTTCACCCAGCCCTGAAGCAGGTGGTTTGCAGATGGCAGCAGCTCCACAAGCTGGGGTCGAAGCTGGGGTACGCCATCGCCAGCCTTCAGGAAACGACAGTGGCAAAACTCCTGCCCCCAAGATCTCGGCTGAACCAGCACTCGCTAGGGCCTGACCATTAGGAAAAGCCTCCGACTTAGAATCTGTACCCACGCAAAGCATGGGTTTCTAGTGTTACATGCCCATGCTGCTGTTCGGAAGGAAAGAAGACTTTTAACATCTTAACAACTCCCCCATGAAACGCCGTAAAGAGATGTTGAAACTCCTGGCAGCTGTAACACTCCCCCGGGAAGCTGCAGTAATACGCTGCCGGGGCCACGGAAGGGGCCACGGATATGGTCAAGGGCAGCGCCCTGGCAGACCGGCCGCTGAGACAGCAGGCGGCCTTCACCAGCCTCCCCGGAGGCAGCTGGTTCCCAGCCTCTCTCAGCCCCGGTGGCCTCTCCTGCACCACAAAGGAGGGCTCTCGGGCCGTAGAGAATGGGTGCTCTAGAGACCCTACAGGCTGGATGGCAAGATTAATAAACTCTTATTACCTCAAAACTTTAAGTGGAAAGACTTCAAAATGCTCCACGCTGACATCCACTGGGGAGGGATGCACTCGCAACCCTCATTTCCCGATTGTTTGTAATACAGGGACTTCCTGAAACTATAAAAACAGTGACCCAAGGCTGTGTACTCTGCTCCGAAAATAACCCCCAGGGTCACTTCCCTCCTGCTCCTCTCTTAACACCAGGGCACATACCCCGGGGAGGACTGGCAAATTGATTTCACTGAGATGCTCCCTAAAGGGATTTAAATATTTGCTAGTATTTGTAGACACTTTCACTGGATGGACTGAGGCCTTTCCCACCAGAACAGAAAAAGTTACGAAGGTGGCCAAGTACCGATTGAAAGAAATGTTACCTAGGTTTGAACTGCCAGGAAGCTTGCAGAGTGACAGTGGACCCTCCTCTGTAGCCAAGATCACACAGCAGCTGGCTCAAGCTCTAGGAATCAACTATCACTTACACTTGTCAGGAGACCTCAATCCTTGGGTAAGGTAGAAAGAACTAATCAAACCCTAAAAAGGACTCTAGCCAAGCTATGCCAAGAGGCCTGCCTGAGTCCTGGGTGTCTGTCACCCATAAGCCTCCTGAGAACAAGAGCTGCACCTAAAGGAAAGTTACAGGTGAGCCCTTTGAGCTCGCCTATGGTGGTCCTTTCTCAGACCTGACCTGTTAGTAGGTGACGAACCCCTCCAGCTGTTACCTAACGCCATCGACCTAGGACAGGTGCAAAAAACATTACAGGATATGGAAGCACAATCCTGCTGCCCCCGTAGGGACTGCCAGCACGAGCCAAACCAGGGACTGGCCTGTTTAAAAACCTGGAACGACAGCTGTCTCGAAGCCCAGCTACAGCCCAGATGGGAGAGCCCGCCTGAGGTCCTGCCTGGCACCCCAGCTGGAGTAAAGCTAGCTGGAATAGCCAGCTGAGTTCACTTGTCTCCAATTAAGCCCATTTCTTGTGAGTCCCCACAGAAACGGCAACCTGACACTTTACTTCTGTGAGCCCGTCGAGGACCTCAAACTCCTCTTTAAGAAACAAGAACTTGCCCTGGCCAGTGTGGCTCAGAGGTTGGAGCATCCACTCGTGGTTGAGCGTTTGATTCCCTGTCAAAGGCATGTTCCTGGGTTGCGGGTTTGGTCCTGCATGCGGGAGGCAACCAGTCACTGTGTCTCTCTTACACTGATGTCTCTCTCTCTCCCTCCCCTTCCCTTCTACTCTCTAAAAATCAATGGAAAAATATTCTCAGGTAAGGATTAACAAACAAACAGACAAACCAAAAAAGAACCCCTGTCATAGATAAGTAATGTGGCTTCAGTTTAATTTTTTTTTTATGTTTCTGACACTTTCTACTAGCCTGTCCATATGCCCAGCATCCTCCCCCAGGAAAAGAACTGTTCTGTCCTTACTGGGTTTAATTCTTATAGGACAAAGTCCCAGGTCCTTGTTGGCATTCAAATTATTCAAATTTTAAGCAACAATGTATGTATTTCTTGTTTTCTTGGCCCTACTGTACCCAGGATCCCTAAGAGGAGAATGGGAAACCAACACACTAATAAACTTTTCCAACATCAGTGCTCCTGGAAATCACCTTTCCAATTGCTGGATCTGCCAGAGACAACCAACTGCAACAACCCTCCCTCCTTAGCTTCAACCTGCTGTCCTCAGCTTGAATCTAACTCTATTATCAGGGTCCCCCAAAAGATCTTAAAAGGCCAGCCCCTTTTTAGTGAACCTGCCACCAGTTCCTGGTGGCTTTCCTTGCACCAATCTCACCTCGGTGGTTAATCAGACTAGTAACTGGTCAGTACTGATGCCAGACCCTTAAAGAACCCTGTTGTCATTGTGTTACATCCAATGGATGTATCAATAATCCTGAAATAGATAATTCTACCCCATCTCTAATATATCCAAAGATTGGCAATGTTTCCTGCACCCCTAATCAGATACACTGGTGTCCGCTAGGCCACACGGGCCTATCAGGTATCTGGAATACTAATTCTCAAAACGACCCCCAGAACACCTGCAATTATTGGCTAGGAAAAACCGATATCAACTGGAAGCTGCTTTACCAGATCCCCACAGCACATAGAGCCCCCACAGGGCCAAGGAACCCTTCCTAGGAGGAGGACCTCTCTCCCCTGGTTGTAGAGGTCACGCCAAATGGGGTCTGGCCTTATAGGCCTGGTTTTCAACAACATATCCCAGGTGGGCAAGTGCCCCTTCTGGATACCTCTTTCTTTATAGGCACCCCAAAATAGCTCACCTTATGATGACAGACCTTATACCAAGGTCTACCAGCATCATCTGCTCTAGCTTTTCCGTGTGTTGATAATACACAGTTTCAAGACCAGTGCACCTTAGGTTTTCTTGACCCCTGAGGGAATTCTGTCACTGTTCATAATGCCACCCACCCTCGAAATAAGAGGGTCGTCGGTCTCATTACAGCTGGCATAGGGGGCAGTTCGCCTATCAGGAAGCCACCTTAAGAAATTTAATGCACAGTATGGCTGTCCTAGCAAAAAGTACTGGGAACACCCTCAAAAACTTACATTTCTCTATATTCTCTTGCTAATGTGCTGGACAAGATTAGCCCTCAGCACCTATAAGCAGAAGGGGGTGTGTGCCATCAACACCTGCTGTACTTACACTGACTTCAGGTCAGGTGGAGGGGGCATCAAAAAAATGTATGACCAGGCTACCTGGCTTCATAACTTTAGAAAGGGAAACCCTCTGCCAGCTCAATCTGGGGTGCTGGAAAGTCTTCTCCCTTCCATTACCTGGTTTTTGCCAATTGTACCTTTTAATAGTTATAGTTCTCATCTTTGGACCATGTCTTTTTACCCTTCTTGTCAAATTTGTAACCACTAGGATACAGCAATTTCATATTAAGATGATGATGCGTGATGATGGGATTTCAGCCCATCCCTAATTTAGAAGAATCATCCCACAGCCTCTCTGTTCCAGTCTCAGATCCCATGCCCTTGTCTCCCCTAGATCAGGCAGGGAGAGACTTCCATGCCCTGTGCAGGCAGGGATCACAGCACTTGTCTGTAGGAAGCAGCTACTGAAGATGGACTCTCACTTCCTCATCACCCCTAAAGATTTCGGGGGTGGAAGCCTCTGAGGGGGAAATAAGGCAGGTTAGTAAGAAACTAGGAAAATTCCCTGGCAAGTGGGATGAGAAAACTGAAACAACAGCTGAACGAGCTTCCAGAACAGCTGAGCATTTTACAGCCAGCTGATGAATCACAAACTTCTATTTCCCCTAACCAAAGATACCTAAGACCAGGTGGTTTAAATCACCTCACTCAGGGAGAGAGATTAAAAAAAAAAATGGAGCCAAACTAATGCAAGGTAAAAATGAAACTAACCAGAGAATGACCCCTGACCCCACTATACACATCAGCATATTAAATGATACACCAGCATATTAAATGGTGCTATTGATACATCAGCATATTAAATGACACACCTGGATATCTAATGAATATTCTGTTGAGATCCTCCCCCGGGACACCTCCCCTAAAATTCTCACCTATAGAAAATAGATAAAAACCTTAAAGACAGCCCTAACCAGGTGGCTCAATCAGTAGTAACATCATCCATACACCAAAATGTGATGGGTTCAGTTCCCAGTCAGGGCACATACTCTGGTTGTGGGTTCAGTCCCCAGTCAGGGATCCTACAGGGGGCAACCGATCAATTTTTCTCTCTCACATAGATATTTCTCTATCTCCCTTCTTCTCTCTGAAATAAATTTTTTTAAATGTAAAAAAAACTCAGACAAAGGGTACGAGCAATGGCTCTCCTTTGAGCACACCCATGCCCCTTTCCTCAGGCACGTACTCTCACTTTCTTTATCCTAACTAAGCTTTAGTAAACTTACTCTCACTTTCACCTGGATGTATGCCTTGAATTTTTTTCCTGCACAAGTCAAAAACATGCTCGTCCCAGACCATGCTGGGGCAGACTTGCCTTGGCTCAGACCGGTTCCAGTGACAGCTACAATAACATGAATTTATTTAACTAACAAACTCAGGTAGAATTAAGTTGTTTATCTGCATTCAAAGTTAATAACTCTAAAGACATATTTAGTTTAATTAAACTAACAAACTAAAGATTATCTTAAATCAGGACTTGGGAGCTGAGGATTTGACACTGCATGATATTACTTTCTCTAGAGGAGTTATTTATTGAGATATTTTCAGCAATTTATTTAAGACGAATCTGATTAAGTGTTAAGAAGATGATGCTTCTACACAGTTAAATTTGAGAAGCACAGATGATACCAATGTTGCTGGTGGCAAAAAACTTGGACACACATTCATGCACAGAGTGAAGATGATGTGAAGATACAAGGAGAAGACAGCCATCTACAAGCCAAGGAGAGATGCATGCAACAGATTCTTCCCTCACAGCCCTCACAGAACCAAAATCGCTGACACCTTGATCTGGGGCTTCTAATCTCCAGAATCGATTAAAAAAATAGGAGGTGACAGCCTCCTTCCAGGCCAGGAGGTATCCTTGGAGCCATTACAGAAGCCCAGTGGGCAACCAGGCCCCTGCAACTGGAACTACAGATGAGGAAATTGGATTTAAGCAATGGAATGATCAGCAAAAGATGAGAGGCCAGGATTAGAGTAAGTCAGCACCTGTACAACAACTTGCACAGTGTGGTCAGAGTTGAGCCTGACAGTCAGCAGCCTGAGGGTTGGTCCCACACACAAATGGGCCAACATCAATCAAGACCCAGTTACAACAGGAGGTCCCACATAATCCACACAGGGACATTCCTAGAGCATCCAGCTCAGGGGGTCAAGGAGACTGCATCACTGGGTCCCATGGGACACTTAATACATAAGGCCACCCCACGAAGACTGGGAGGCACAGCAGTTCTATCTAATATACAGAAACAAACACAAAGAGACAACTAAAATGGGAGGCAAAGGAACAACACCCAAAT
The DNA here is from genome assembly GCF_001595765.1 of Miniopterus natalensis. The sequence continues at coordinate 5,454,417 of NW_015505025.1, forward strand.
GAAAGAAAAGGAGGATTCTCCAGATAAAGAGCTAAATAAAATGGACGAAAGCAATTTATCAGATATAGAGTTAAAAGTAATGGTTATAAGGATGTTCAAAGGAACTTAGTGAGAATTACAAGAAACTTAGTGGTAACTACATCAGCATGAAAAAGGAAATATAAACCATGAATAAGAACCAGTCAGAAATGAAGAATATCATATCTGACATATAGACTACATTGGAAGGAATTAAACGTATATTGACTGAAACAGAGGATCGAATTAGTGACTTTGAAGACAAGGTAGAAAAGAACACCTAATTAGAGCAGCTAAAAGAAAAAAGAATTAAAAAGCAGGAGGATAGTTTAAGGGAACTTTGGGACATGAAACATAACAACATCCACATCAGAGCTCCCAGAAGGAGAAGAAAGTGAGCAAGGAAAAGAGAACCTGTTTAAAGAAATAATGACAGAAAACTTTCCTAACCCGGTGAAGGAAAAAGTCACACAAGTTCAGGAAGCACAGATGAAGTACCAATCAAGAGATCCACACCAAGACACATCGTAATTAAAATGACAAACATTAAAGACAAAGAAAGAATCTTAAAGGCAGCAAGAGAGAGACAGAAAGTTACTTGCAAGGGAGCTCCCATTAGACTGACAGCCGATTTCTCAACAGAAACACTTTGGGCCAGAAGGGAGTGGCATGAAGTATTCAAAGTAAGGAAAAGCAAGGACCTGAATCCAAGAATACTCTACCCAGCAAGGCTACCATTTAAAACTGAAGGCAAAATAAAGAGCTTCCCAGACAAACAAAGGCTAAAGGAGCAGAGTACCACCACCAGCATTGCAAGAAATGGTAAAGAGGCTGATTTAAGAAGAAGAACAAATCAAGAGAGAGAGGAACACAGGTATAAAGGAAAAAATGGCAATAAACAAAGACCTATCAAAAATAACCTTAAATGTAAATGAATTAAATGCTCCAATTGAAAGACATAGGGCAGCCCGGCTGGGCGTGGCTCAGCGGTTGAGCGTCGACCTAGGATCCAGGCGACCGGGATTCAGTTCCCGGTCAGGGCACATGCCCGGGTTGCAGGCTCGATCAGTGACTCTCTCATCATTGATATTTCTATCTCTCTCTCTCCCTCTCCTTTCCTCTCTCTGAAATCAATAAAGATATATTAAAAAAAAAAAAAAAAACAGACATAGGGCAACTGAATGAATAAGAAAACATGACCCACATATATGCTGTCTACAAGAGACCCACCTCAGAACAAAGGACTCACCCAGAACTGAAAGTGAAGGGATGGAAAAAAATATTTCATGCAAATGGAAATGGAAAAAAGGTTGGGGTACCGACTCTCATATGACAAAATAGACTTCAAAACAAAGGCCATAAAAGAAACAAAGGTCGCTACATAATACTAAAGGGATTGAAACAACAAAATATAACCCTTGTAAACCCAATATAGGAGCATGTAAATATATAAAAGAATTCTGTGTGGACTTTAAGGAAGAGATTGACAGCAATACAGTCATGTAGGGAATTTTAACACCCCACTGACATCATTGGATAGGTCTTCCAGACAAAAAAATGGATAAGGACACAGCGACTTTAAACAACGCAATAGATTAGATGGATTTAATTGCTACTTACAGAACATTTCATCCCAAAGCAGCAATACATTAAAAAGATTATACACCATGATCAAGTGGGATTTATTCCAGGGATGCAAGGCTAGTACAATATTCGCAAATCAATAGATGTGATATTTCACAAACAAAATGAAGGATAAAAGCCACATGATCATATCAATAGATGCAGAAAAAACATTCAACCAAATCCAGCACCCATCTATGATAAAGACTCTCAGCACAGTTGGAATAGAGGAATCATACCTCTCATAATAAAGGCCATATACGACAGACCTACAGACCTCATCATACTCAGTGGGAAAAAACTAAAACTATTTCCCTTAAGATCAAGAACAAGACAGGGGTGTCCGCTTTCACCACTCTCATTTAACATAGTCCTGGAAGTCCTAGCCACAGCAGTCAGGCAAGAAGAAAAAAATAAAAAGCATCCAAATTGGAAAGGAGGAAGTAAAACTGTCATTATTTGCAGATGACATAATAGTGTACATAGAAAACCCTAGACTACACCAAAAGTGCTAGATTTAATAAATGAATTCGGCAAAGTAGCAGGATACAAAATTAACATCCAGAATAGATGACGTTTTTATATACCAATAATGAACTTCTAGAAAGAGAAACTAAAAAAAAATACCATTTACCATGGCAACAACAACAACAAAATAATAAGATACCTAGAAATAAACTGAACCAAGGAGATAAAAGACCTGTATTCAGAAAACTATAGGACATAAAAAAAAAGAAATAGAGGAAGATACAAACAAGTAGAAGCATATACAGTGTTCATGGATTGGAAGAGTTAACATCATTAAAATGTCCATACTACCCAAAGCAATCTGTAGATTCAACACAATCCCTATTAAATACCAATGGCATATTTCTCAGATGTAGAACAAATATTCCAAATATTTATATGAAAACAAAAAGACCCTGAATAGCCTCAGCAATCTTGAGAAAGAAGAACAAGTTTGGAGGGATCAGAATATCAGATATCAAGTTATACTACAAAGCCATTGTAATCAAAACAGCCTGGTTCTGGCACAAAAACAGGCACATAGACCAATGGAACAGAAAAGAGATGCCAGAAATCGACCCACGCCATTATGCTCAGTTACTATTTGACAAAGGAGGCAGGAGCATACAATGGAGTCAAGACAGTCTCTTCAATAAATGGTGCTGGGAAAACTGGACAGGTACATGCAAAAAAATGAAACTAGACCACCAACTTACTCCATACACAAGAAAAACTCAAATGGATAAATACTTAAATGCAAGTTGCAAAACCATAAAAATCCTAGAAGAAAATATAGGCAGTAAAATCTCAGACATCTCATGTAGCAGTATTTTTTTAAATATGTTTTTTATTGATTTTAGAGAGAGGGGGAGGGAGAGGGATAGAGAGATAGGGACATCGATGAGAGGGAAACATTGATCTGCTGCCTCCTGCACGCCTTCTACTGGGGACTGAGCCGGCAACCTGGGCATGTGGCCTGACTGGGAATCTGGTGACTTCTTGGTNGGATAGAGAGATAGAGACATCGATGAGAGGGAAACATTGATCTGCTGCCTCCTGCACGCCTTCTACTGGGGACTGAGCCGGCAACCTGGGCATGTGGCCTGACTGGGAATCTGGTGACTTCTTGGTTCATGGGCGGATGCTCAGCCCTAAGCCACTCCAGCCGGGCTCACGTAGCAGTATTTTTGCCGATACATCTCCTAGGGCTAGAAAAACAAAGGAAAAATAAACAAGTGGGACTACATCAAACTAAAAAGTTTCTGCACAGCAAAACAAACCATCAACACAATGAAAAGGGAACCCACTGTGTGGGAGAACATATTTGCCAATGATACAACTGATAGGGGATTAATTTCCAAAAAATATAAAGAAATCATACAACTCAATTAAAAAATGGGCTGGGGACATTGGTAATACTGTCAACAATAAAATAAAATAAAAAGTCTTTTTTATGCTGGCAAAGGACCTGAACAGACACTTCTCCAAAGAGGACATACAGATGGCCAATAGACATATGAAAAAATGCTCGGTGTCACTAATCATCAGGGAGATGCAAATTAAAACCCCAGCCCTAGCTGGTTTGGCTCAGTGATTAGAGGTCGGCCCAAGGCCTGAAGGGTGCCGGGTTCAGTTCCAGCCAAGGGAACGTACCTCAGTTGCAGGCTTCATCCCGGGCCCTGACTGGGGCTTGTGCAGGAGGCAACCAATCGATGTGTCTCTCACACTGATGCTTCTCTTTCTCTCTCCCCCTTCCACTCTCTCTGAAAAGCAATGGAAAACATATCCTCGGTGAGGATTAAAAATAAATAAATAAATAAATAAAAATAAAAATAAAACGACAATGAGGTAGCCCTGCCTGGTGCTGCTCGGTGGTTAGAGCATCAGCCTGTGGACTGAAGGATTTCCAGTTCAATTCCTGGCCCCAGTCAGGGCATGCTCGGGAGGCAGCCAATTGATGCAACCAATCAATGTGTCTCTTTCACATCGATGTTTCTCCCTCCCTCCCTCTCTCCCTCCCTCCCTTCTACTCTCTCTAAAAATTACTGGGAAAAATATCCTGCTTCAGGGAAGTAATTATCAAAAGAACAAAAGGGGCAAAGGTTAAATTTAAGGAACTGAAAAACAATATATCTCCTCAAATATTAGACTATCTATAGGTGTGTGTTATAGACGTGTAATATTTTTCTATCTCTGGATGGTATTGCCAAAATTAGTCTGTAGAAGAGCTGTATTAAATTGGGTTGAAGGGCCAAACTCTCAGAAATACAGAGACTTACCAAAACATTTTTTCAAATTCACGTGATTTAAAATAATCTCTTTAAAAAGTTGTTGTCAGCATTACGAATGGCCCTCATTTGACTCCCCTTTACCCCCCTTCACCTGGCCCTTGGCCCAACGAGGCTTTCACCATCCTGTCTGTCCATGAGCTATGCATATGTCTATATGTTCTTTGGTTAATCTCCCCCTGTTCCTCCGCCCCCTTCCCTCTGAGATCTGTCAGTCTGTTCCATGGCTCCATGGCTCTGTTTATTTTGTTCATTAGAGTCCACATATGAGTGAGATCATGTGATATTTGTCTTTCTCTGACTGGCTTGTTTTGCTTAGCATAATACTCTCCAGGTCCCTCTATACTGTCCCAAAGGCTAAGAGATCCTTCTTTTTACAGCTGCGTAGTATTCCATGGTGTGACTGTCNTCCTCTATACTGTCCCAAAGGGTAAGAGATCCTTCTTTTTACAGCTGCGTAGTATTCCATGGTGTGACTGTCCCGCAGCTTTTTTACCCACTCATCTCCTGACGGGCACTTGGGCTGTTTCCTGATCTTAGCTATTGTAAATCATGCTGCTATGAGCGTAGGGGTGCATCAGTTCTTTCTGATTAGTGTATCGGGTTTCTTAGGATATATTCCCAGAAGTGTGATCACTGGATCAAATGGCAGCTCCATTTTTAATTTTTTGAGGACCCTCCATACTCTTTTCCACAGTGGCTGCCCCAGTCTGCATTCCCACCAGCAGGGTACTAGGGCTCCCCTTTCTCCACCCTCGCCAGCATGTGTTTATTGATTTATTGATGGGGGCCACTCTGACGGGTGTGAGGTGAAACCTCATTGCAGTTTTTTTCTTTTCTTGTATTTTTTCTTTTCTTATATTTATTTTATTTTAAAATATGTTTTATTGATTTCAGAGAGAGGAGGGGAGAGGGAGAGAGAGATGGAAACATCAATGATGAGAGAGTCATTGATCAGCTGCCTCCTGCAAGCCTCTGACTGGGGATCGAGCCCAAAACCCAGGCAGGTGCCCTGACTGTGAATCGAATCGCAACCTTCTGGTTCATAGGTCGATGCTCAACCTCTGAGCCACACCAGTCCGGGTTGTGTCACATTTATAATCCAAAGGCATAGGGATAAAATGCAAGTTCCTTCAAGAAAGACCTTAGTTTCTCAAGGCCCACATATACAAGCCTTTTAAGATAAATGGTGGAGGTTTCTGGACTGGTGGACCTTGAATACTTTATGGAGCCATGCCTCTGGCCCTTTAAGACTAGATTTACANAAAAAGGACTGGTGGACTTTGAATACTTTATGGAGCCATGCCTCTGGCCCTTTAAGACTAGATTTACAAAACAAAGAAGATTCTTTTCAATTTCTCAAAGAATTGAACTGCCACCCAAATATCAAAGGACTGACACTGCCATCCACCTNAAAACATAGAAGATTGTTTTCAATTTCTCAAAGAATTGAACTGCCACCCAAATATCAAAGGACTGACACTGCCATCCACCTACATCAGAATGTTTTCTTTTCCTCTGTGTACATTTAGCTTAGTGAAGAAGACCTGAAAAATCCAATTAAGCTTTGAATATCACCTTCCAATTTGGTCAAATAGATGACCAAGCCTTTGGAAGCCTCTGCATTCCAGTGTAAACAGGTGGCCCACTCTGCTTGTTGACTTAGTAGCGTTGCTTTTAAGTGCGCTACTTCTTTTGTTTTGTTTTTGTTTGTTTTTTATCCTTTCCGGTGGATATGTTTATTGATTTTAGAAGGAGAGGAAGGGGGAGAGAGAGAGAAATCTCCCGGCTGCCTCCTGCACAGCGGGGAGACCTGCAGCCTAGGTGTGCCCTGGCCAGGAATCGAACCTGCAACCTTTGGTGTACGGATGACACTCCAACCAGCGGAGCCACCGGCCAGGGCTTAAGTGTGCTTCTCAAATGATCTCTTCTATTTGGAATGTTCTTCATAACGGCCATGCTAATTCTAGGTTGTTTTTAGGAAAAGTTTGCCATTTTGCTAGGCCTCCGCAGCTTCCAGGAATACAGTTTTTAAGCATAAACAGGTGTGCTGGGGGTGGCACACTCAACTCCCCGTAGATAAAGGATCCCATTTCTTTTAGATAGGCCTTTGAATTTCTCGGAGTCACACTAATAATATGGGGAGAGGGGAAAGGACTGAACCTGTAGACTCCGAAGAATGGGAACTGGGACTGATTCCAGACAAATGGGAACTGGAGCTGCCACCAGCAGTTCCCACTGTGGGATCTAGGGATCTAGGGATCTGGGGACAAAACCTGAAGGGCCAGGGCTTCCTGTTAGCTTCTGAGATGCCCACTTAGCAATAGCCTTTACTACACAAAACAAGACAAACATGCACACCTATGTATCAGCAATAACCAAGGGGTGTTACTGCATCCTGAGCACAAGAAACCTTGGGTGGGGAAAGAACTGGGTCAATAAACCCCAAGGAATGGGGACTGCAGACTGATTCCAAACGAAGGAGGACTGCGGCTACACCATCAGCATTTCCCAGCACAGAATCCAGGGCCAGGGCTAAGGGCTGTGGTTTTCCACCCAGGCCGCTGCAGTCTCAGTGGCTAGGAGCCTGACTCCAGGATGGACTGTCAGCACAGCTGAGCTCAGGCAGAGATCTCTACCAACTCTGGCTCGCCTGCCTGTAAAGGAAAGCCAATTAAACGGAGAGACTGGACGCAAAAAGAGCGCACTCAACCGAGAGAAACTTACCAACGGTTCCTGGAAATGGTGGAAAAGACAGGAGACTGGGAGTGTTCATGGAAACCGCACCTGTGTTTCAGTTGTCACAGAAAGCTGTTCCAATCCCACTGCTGTCGCCAACCTGTTACAAAACAAAATTCGACCACGTAAATTTGAATATTTAATTTAATTTATTAAATGACTCATGAATCACAAAGCATCTCAACTGCAAGCAGAAAGATACTCCAAGGAGTTCTATGAAATGGAAGGCTTTCATAGAAGGGGGGTAAGGAAGTCATTAGCAAAAGCATCATGAAAATTCACTGGAGGAAAGCAAGAGTTCAGGGTGATAGGTGGCTGCTCACTGGCTGAGCTGTGGCATTTTGCATTGGCTGGGCTTGTTGTTGGGCAAGAAGAAAGTCTTTCTTCCTCTCGCCAGGGTAGTGAAGTAAATATACCTTCCTGTTGGGGACATAAAGTAGGTATATCGTTTCCTGTTTGGGATAATTGATGATGATTGGTAGGGAGCAAGAGCTCCCTCTGCAGGCCTTCTCGACTCCAATTGTAGTTGAGGTTTTCGTTATTTTCACATTTGGAAAAGTGGCACTGATGAAGAATGTGCACCATCACCATCTCTGGCCTGACCCCTTTAATCAGACATCCACATGGCTTAGCAAACAAGGCCAATGGATCTTGAGGCTGGTGCAGAGGGTCCATGGCCCTTGACTCCCTCAGGATCCTGGCAGCCTCTGCCTATCTCGGGCTCCCAAGAAGATTCACATGGCCATCACACATGCGCAGCTTCATCCTGGCCTCAGTGGGGCTGGGGCCTCTAACGGAGGGGGCTCTTCTTAGTGCTGTGATGGTCTCTCATGGCTGCTTAACACTCTGCATCCCTGACCTGACTGGTTCCACTGCCCTCCTCCTCGCCTGACCAGGGCTGAATGCTTCATCAGTGTTAGATTGTCAGCCTTCCCTCGGCCCTCTCCTCGGAGCTCCCAATCCCTGGCTCCTATGTCCTAAATATCCTGGGGGTGTTATCAGGAGAGGCCAGAGGCCGAGAGGGGAAATGTGGCAGCTTGGCCTACGCAACCTGTATTCCAGCTGCTTTCCATTCCAACATGTCAAATAGAAGGCTAGGAGCTACAGTTTCCAGCTCCCCTGCAGTTAGGGTAGCAAATGTGATTTAGGGTCACCAGGTTAGATGCACCTCCATAAGATCTGAATTTGGAGCTAAATTATGTGGGGAAAGAGGGTGTGGGACACCCATTTTCCAGGTGTGGATAGTTAACAGAAACAGCAACTGTAGCAGCTTCTTTTGAATTCAGCAGGTTGTTTCCTGACCTGTCAGTTTTCTTACTATGGCAGACGTGGTGTGGTTCTGGAACCAATGGCTGGGGGAAGCTTCCAGACTCTGCAGCTTCCTGGTGCCGGGAAAGGCAACAGAACGGCAGTGACAGTCGCCCAGCTCTGCCTCAAGGCTTCTGGAATTGCTCCTGGAAGCTCAGCCTAGAGCCTATTTCATCAGTCCTCCCGACAATCTGTAAACTAATTCTGGTGGTAAATCCCTTTCTGCTTAAACGAGCTACAGAGAGGTCTGCTCTCTCCAGTGGCACCCTGGTTGAGGCAGGGAGCCATGCCTTCAGGTGGAGTATGCTCCTGCTTCTGGACCCTTAGCTGGAGGTGGCGGGAAGAGCTTCAGGAGCCCAGCACACAGGATTTTGGGGAGTCCTAAACGTCTGCGGTTCTCTGTAGGAGGTCTTTGTGCAGACAGCTTACCCGTGGCAGGAGCTGTGAGCAAGCCCCTGCCTGGGGGAGGGAGCCGAGAGGGGCCTGTGGCAGCAGGAGCCCCTGGACCAAGGGCCGGACAGAGAAAGGACTGAGCTCTGCTGAGCAGGGTCGGAAGGGCTTTTAGCTGCAGGTGGCAGAATCGTATGATTCTTGCTTAAGCAGAAAGAACTTATCGAGGGGCACAGATAGCGCACAAAAGCACTGGAAGATCCGAATAAGAAGTCTGGCTGAGCTTCTCAGAACAACTCCCAACATCACACCTCAGACCGGGCTGCCAGTGGANAAAGAAGAAGCCTGGCTGAGCTTCTCAGAACAACTCCCAACATCACACCTCAGACTGGGCTGCCAGTGGAGCTGCTGCCTGTTGCTTCTGGAAGGTGCCAGGTCAGGAAGCTGCCATCAAATGACTGATGTCATGATCGACTCCCGTAAAGTGGACACCTCACGCCCTTCTTCCCTCCCCTCATAACTCTGTTCGAAATCGAAGTCTCATGTGAGTACATCAGACGGCAGGATCCCATCATATCTGGAACCCAAAGGAGACTGGGAAATGTAGTTTGCAGCTTTCCAGCCTCCCAGTGCAGAAAAGAAAACACAGTGGGGAGTGGACATGGGGATCGAGCTAGCCAAGCCAATGTCCCCCACACATCCCTTCCACTGTCTCTTCATTCCCCGTCTGTCCTGTGGGGGGTTGTGAGTAGGGAGCAGGGTGCAGCTTCTCTGGCTCCTTCGTGTGATTTGAGCAGTGGCCCTGTGTACGTTGGTCATGTGATGAGGGCTATGGGACCCCAGAACCACTGCTAAATAGTTTAAGCAGAAAGGCAATACATTATGGGATCACTGGTAAGTCGGAGTCACTGGGAGGACCAGGACCAGGTTTGACAGCTGTCCACAAGGAACATTGTCCAAAATCACTCTGCAAAGCAGAGACCCCTGCCATCACAGCAGCCCATCGACCCCCTCTGAGTATGTGACACCTTGGACCCTGGGAAACAGCTTTGCCTGCGGCTGCCGGCTCCCCAGCAGACTGCCCAGCTGCTGCCTCTCAGGTTGTACTTATGCTCAGTAGAATGTGGGTCACAGGACTGGGCCCTGGCTGCAAGAGAGTCTGGGAAAGCAAGTGTTGGGATTCCATCGTGGGAGACAGGGCGGGGGCGCCCCCAACTTCTTAGGGTCTGAGTGACCAAAGAAAATGACAAACATCACCTCCAAACCCCCAAAGTTTAGACCAGATGGGGGTTACACCAAGAAGCCTGGCCGCTGGGCGGGGGTGGCTCCTTTGCCCCTCCAGGCTGGCCTGTGGCCCTCCATCTTCCAGCCTCCTCTGCTCCCGGTGCCAGCGTACTGCCTGGCACGTCGTGGGTGTTGGCTAAATGTTTGTGAATGGAGCTGAATTCTGCGTGGTGAATCTGCCTGGCTCCTGTCAACACAACGCGGGCGTTTGCCTGGCGAGGGGGCCCAGCCTGTTTCCATCCAGACTCTGCGGAGAGTGAGATCTCGCATTTGCAAGCTTCTCACTGTCACCATGACCTTAAGACAAGGCGGCTCTTCAGGGAGAGGAGGGGAGGGGGAAACAGCGACACAGTACAAGAGCAGCGGAGGCCTATCAGGCACCCCACCGGCTGCGCGCACCCCTGGAGTCAGCGCCCCTCCGGAGCTCAGCCCTGGGCAAGCGCTCACCCTCGCTGTGCCTCAGTGTCCTCCCCGCGCCGTGTGGACCGCACAGCAGTGTGTGGGGCTTACTTAGGGCAAGAGGAGCCTTCGGGACCGCCCGGCTCTGAGAGAATAGGGGGCTGCCAAGGGCGTGGGCTCCTTTAACCCTCACCGGTGGGTGGGGTAAGTTTCATCATGAGCATCTCCCCTGCGTTGCCTGAGGTCAAAGGGCGAGTTAGTGGCAGAACCTGGGGTTAGGGGGCTGAACCAAGGTTTATCGATTCCAGAGGCTCTTACCCCGAAGCCAGAGAGAAAGGGGACAAGCTCAAGCTTGTGCCTGCTCCCCTGCCCATCGATGCCAAGGTACCTACGATGTGCTTGGCACCATGTGGGAGCCTGGCGGTCACAGGAAATGGGCTGCAGGCCACAGGAGGCAGCACAAGTGGGCATTTATACTTGTGGTAAGAGGTGAGCAGAGGTGGTCCAGGGACCTCCTGGAGTTGACCTCTGGGCACTTAGTCCAGCCTGGGCACCAGGATGGCTTTCTGGAGGTGAAGACACTGGACTGAGCTTTGGTTTAAATTTACTTTATTGGGGTTTAACTTATAAATGATTAAATGCACCATTTTGAGTCAACAGTTCGATGAATTCTGACAAATGTATCTACCTGTGTAATCACCACCCACAGTCAAAATATAGAATATTGCCATCACCCCAGGAAGTTCCCTCCTGCCCCTTTACAGCCAATATCTCCCACCCCACACCAGGCAACCACTGCGGTTGAACTTTAAAAGTGAGTAGGAGGAAAAAAAGATGATCAGGACCTTGCTAAGCGTGGGGGACAGCAAAGGCACAGAGCAGTACAGCGCCATCACAACTGCAGGGAGCTGCAGGCAGTCTCTTGTTAGAGTCAAAAGAGCAAACCCGGAGCAGCAGGTGATGAAGGCAGAGGTGTGAGGAGGGGCCTGGCATAGAGGGCCTGGCACACTCAGAAGAAGTTGGAGTTGGGCCTCATTCTCTGAACCAAGGATCACAAAACCCAAAAAACCCAAAGTAGTCATGTACAAAAGAGAAGAGAAAGCCTAGTGGTGCTAAGGGGCAAAAGGGAGTGGTGGGGACTGTGGCCCACTGAGAACACAGGCTCTAATGGGAGCCTCCCCTACTCAGTCCCTTTGCACAGTTGCCTGCAGAGATTTGGGCCCAATGGGGCTGCATCTGGCTTTGTTTTGTTTTTCGAGTAAAGCCAGAAACCAGATTCATGTGTGCAGCCTCCTGATTTAAAAGATGAACAATTTAAATTTCTCAGGAATACTGTGCAGGCCGGTGCTAAGAAGATCCTGACCAATCATGGCTGCGGCCTGTGTTCAACCTGTGGCCACCAGGTAAGGCTGTGCTGTGGGTGATGGAAGGGCTTTAACCAGGAGAGTAGAGGCTTCAACTTGCGTCTTATAAAGGGGGCTCTGGAAGCTGCAGGAATAGCTGGTTTAAGGGGTGCTGCCTGGTGGCTGGAGGTGCTGGAACACTCCAGCTGGGAGACAATAAAGATGTGCCCAGTGGAGGCAGAGACGTAAGATGATGAGTCTGAATTTGGGGCTCACACCCCCATCCTGTGCTCACAGGGACCTGCATCCTCCATTAGCCTCGGTGTGGGGACCACTACCCAGCACACGATCTGCCAGATCATCCCCGGCTCCCGGTGTGAGATACCAGGCAGCGTGCAGCTCCTGAAGGGCAGGGGCCATGCTTCCCTCCCTGCTCTCGGGACCCCAGACAGGGCCTGGCACACAGTGGGCCTGCTCTAAACACAAGACTCAGGAGCAACTGCAGTAAATCCTGAGAGAGCCATACAGTCAGGCCGTTGACCGTGTGTGCCCAGAACCCCTCCTCTAGGCCAGGCTCTGGACTAGGCGCAGGGAACAGAGCAATGAAGACAACAGGTCCCAGGCCAGCCCCCAGAACAGCCAGGAACGCGTAGTCCAGGTGAGGCGAGTGACTCGGTGGCCTGCCCGCCTGGAGCACGGGGGAGGGGAGAACTCGGGGCAGCAGATTCGTCAGACACAGAGGCGGGAGGGGTCAGCGCTACAGGAACGGAGTAGGTGGGACAGAGCTGGAGGCATCAGAGAAGCAGGAGGGCCTCCGAGAGCAGCCTGAAGGGACCCAGCCAGGGGGAAACTCAGGGGGAGAATGTCCCAGAGAGAGCGGCACCTTCAGAGTCCCAGCGTGGGAGTGTAGTTGGTGTGGTTGAGGAACAACAGGGGCGAGGGGGAGCAGGTCCTGAGGGGCCCTGGAGGCCAGGAGAAGGCCGACTTGGACTCCAGTGAGCGGGAGCATTGCAGGGTTTGGAGCGGGGAGTGGCATGATCGGGCTTGGTTGAGCACTCCGCTGAGTCAGGGCGAGGGCAGGAGCGGAGAGGCCACCTGCTGCAGTCCCCAGGGGAGACAGGGTGCAGCAGGACAGGGAGCGCAGTGGGGGTGCTGAGAGCTGGTCAGACACCTTACCTTTTGAGCTGGAGCAGCGGGCTAGCGATTGATTGGGTGTGGAGTGTGAGAGGAGTCAAGGGCAGCTCCAAGGAGCAGGTCCAACTAGAAGGTGGAGCTGCCATTTAAGAAGAGGAAACTTAAGGTGGAGGGGACTGTGGGGGCGGAGGGTGCAAGGACAGGGACAGTGATGACACTGGCGGGCAGGCACGGAGTACCGCACACACGTGAGGCCCACACCCGAGCCCTCTGCGTGCATCGTCTCATTTAATCCCAGCAACCTGAAGAGGAAGGTGCTGGTTTTGCTCCACATGGCAGGATGATTGCTTGGGATATTCCTCGGCATCCCTGCTGCCGGTCTTTACTCCCTACACACCCTTCCCACAAAGCAAAACAAAACAGGCAGCCTGATCCCAGGCAGTGGAGACAGAGAGCAGAAGCTGCCTGAAGGCCCAGCTTTTCCTGCCTTTTGTCAGAGTCCAGCTCAAAGAGGAGCTGGTGTCTGGTGGGGGTGGGGAGGGGAGGCAGAGCCACTAGTCAGGCTGCAGAGGGGCTGGGAGAGGTTCACAGCCTCCCCTAGAGTCCCCAGAGCAGTAGATCACAGCCGGGAGAAACCACAGGTTCCCCCACGTTCCAATGAATGGAGACACCAGACAATTGCACAGGCTTGGTGGGGAGCTCAAGCCTAACTGAGAAGGAGGTTCCATCTGAAACAGTGAGACTGGGTATGGAGGTCAGATAATTCTGGTTATAAATGACAGAAAACCTGGACAGTGTGGCTTAAACCCAGCAGTGTGCAGGAGCTAGCCTACACGGATTTGTTAGAGCCAACTGTGTGCATCTCTTCCCAATTCCACGTTCAGTGGCATCCAGCTGATAGCTTGAACCAGCCATGGTAGGAGTATTTACACTATGGGAATCGGCAAACACTATACACCAGACTTTCCCCTGGAAAGCCTGTTGCTAAATATTTAGTAGCATACGATTGCTCAACACTTTTCCTCAAAGCATATTGTGACATTTACTAACTGACAGCACTGGGACACCCTGGGGTAGGACTGACTGTGGGGCACCCAAATGTCATCATCAGGGTTCAGACTTTCTCTCCCCATATGTACCGAGGTCCTTTACCACCCGGGGTGGTAAATGGCTGCCAGGTCCTAGAAGTCCCAGTTTAGGGTCCCCAGATGTCCCAGTAGAAGCCTGGTAACCGAGCCTCATGGGTTCTACTAGATTACATGCCCACCCTGACCCAATCACAATGACCAGGAAGGAGAACATGCTGATGGACCAGGCTTGGATCATGAGCCAGGTGTGTGTGTGTGTTGTGTAGGGGGACTCCTACACAAACTTACATACTTAGAGAGGCAAAGGGCTGGTTCCTCAAAGGAAAACCTGCAGGTCGTGGAGGAAGGGGTATGGATGTGTGCCCACTTTCCCTCTTGGGGCTTCTGGGCTGGCCACTGAGGTCCCTGTAGGACCAGAGCACAGGAAGGCTGCAGAGCTCTTGGGGCTGGGACCAGGGCAAGAAGAGCCTCTGCTGGAGTTTTCCAGAGGCCTCCCAATGAGGTCCCAACCAGGATGAGGGCAGGAGTATGGGGCTTGGGGCTGAGGTTTGAGTCCCCACGCTGATTTTGGCAGAGGTTCACAAGCTCTGTACTGGGCACTCAAGAGTGGCTTGACTGAGACCTCTCCCAGGCAGCTGGGGACCAGGCTGCACCTTCCTCAAGCCTTGTTCCTGAGGCCAGCCTGGGTGTCTCAGGCCAAGACAAGGCTGAGGACAGAGGATGGTCAGTGGTATAGACACGATGCTGCATGGGGTCCCCAGTGGCAGGATCCATGTCCTTGTTGGGACACTGGGGAGGCTCTGGAGGAAGCAGTACAGGATCATTGAGCTCAGAGATGCTCGGGACCATCTCAGGCGGTATTTTCCAACTGTACATTGCCTCTGAGAATGGGAGAATTGGTTCGTGGTTTACTACCAGCCATTTTTTAGAAATGAGAGAGAGAGAGAAAAAGCCCTGGCCGGGCAGTTCAGTTGGTTGGAGTGTTGTCCCATACACCAAAAGGTCCAATTCCTCGTCAGGGCACATTCCTAGGTTGTGGGTTCAATCCCCCATCTGGGCACATACAAGAGGCAACTGATCGATGTTTCTTCCTCTCTCTCTCCCCCTTCCTCTCTCTAAAATCAATAAACATATCCTAGGGTGAGGACTGAAAAGAGACAGAGAGAAAGAGAACATAAAATATCAGAGTAAAAGACATGTAGTAACAGAAAGCATCAGTTCAGAAAATTTTGGCTCAGTTTTAGGTTTTAAAAATACACATAACACATGTCTTTGGCTCAGAGGATGGGGTTGCTAAGACTGGGACAGGGTGGGGGGTTCCAGACACTGCCTCTCACTGCACACCCAGAAGGGCCTGGTCCCCTCACTCCCACCCTTGGCCCTGTCCTGGGCCCGGGAGTGTAAATTGGCCTGGCTTGTTGGGGGATGCTGGGCCCTCTCTTGCCCTCTCCAGTGCTGGAATACTTCTGGAATAGGTGGCTCCTACCTGGGGCGTCTACCAGGACCCAACCCCGTGTCATGTAGCCCAGGTGGGTGTGGGGGTGCAGGGATCAAGACCTGAGACACACAGGCAGCTGCAGATCCCCGCCACTGTGGGCTGGACGGCTGAGCCTGGGCACTGCCCTCTGACGAATGCCTAGGCATCCCCTCCCCACGGCACTGTCCCTGGCAGCTCCAGGGTCCCCTGAGGGCTCGGTGGGAGCAGAGGGAAAGCAAGTGTTGCTCCTATAACTTCGTCTTCCTCAACTGCCTCCTGAGCCTTCAGACCCTCTTGAGGGGACCCAGAGGCTCCTGTCAGCCACAGGTCCAGTTTACCCACCATAACAGCCACCTCCTTCCTGTGGCTTTCCAATGGGAGATGGAGTGGGCCGTGCGGGTGGGGGCAGCCTCCTGCTTCCCTGTGGGGCCCCATGCACACTTTTCTGTGCATTTCTGGCTGTGCCTGCTCCCAGAGCCGGGGCACCAGGCGCTCTAAGGATGCCCCAGATGCCCTGGAGCCAACCTGCTTCTCTGGAGATGGTCCCTCTGGCCCTGGAGGTCCAGGCTTGGCCCAGGGGCGGTCTGAAGTTTAGGCTACTCCTGCTCCTTCCCACCCCCACCCCCCACGCCCAAGCCCCAGAGCTCAGCCCCACCCAGGCGAGCCTGCCCTTCCACAGCTCACAGCCGCAGGGATGCCTCTCTCCAACCACAGTGATCTCTCTCCAGCCTGCACCCGGCATCCTAGGGCTGCACTGGAAAGATGGGGGTGGGGGACCAAGAGGGAAATGTGAGCACAGGGCTCCGCATGGGGGCCAGGGAGGGGGTCTCCTACTCCTCCCTCCTGACCGCCTGGGCTACTGCCCTGTCACAGCCTCCCTAGGCTACTAGGGAGCCAAGCAAAGCAAACTGGGTTGGGACTCCGAGACCTCAGAAATCTGTAATCCCTCTTCTGTACATCTGCAGGGAGTCTAGGGCTTCAAGGCATTTCTCATCCTTGATAACAGTTAACCCTCACAACAGGCTCCAAGGCCAATGGGGCAGGAGTGAACTAGCAACCTTCATTTACAGGAAACAGGCCCTGAGGGGAGACATTGGTGGCCTCTAGGCCCCTTCCTGACTCCCTGAGCACCTTCCCCCTCTGAGAGCTGCATCCTCCCAGCCCCTGCCAGCTGTGCTGCCTCAGGCAGGACTTCAGCCTCTCTGGGCATGTTCACTCCTGCCCCATTGGCCTTGGAGCCTGTAGTGAGGGTTAACTGTTATCAAGGATGGGAAATGCCTTGAAGTCCTAGACTCCCTGCAGATGTACAGAAGAGGGATTGCAGATTTCTCATTTCTGAGGTCTCGGAGTCCCAACCCAGTTTGCTTTGCTTGGCTGGCCCAGTGTAAGAACATGTTTGAGTGCCTTTAGGCAGAGCACTCGCTGCCCAATCTGGCCCAGGCCTCCCCACCACCTCTCTTAGGCGGCCAGCTGTGTCCTATGGCTGACTTTGTGTCTGGCTCTGAGTCTGGTGGTATCAGAGTCCTTACTCCCAACTGGAAACTTCTGGGGGTCCTGCGGGTCCCACCCAGCAGGGAAACCAAACAGCTGAACCATACAGCTGGCAGGGGGCCCAGCAGGCTGCCTCTGCTGCGTGTCCTCCCTGTATCCCCACCCCCTCCAAAGCTTAGGTACCCAGCCTCCCGGGCCTGTGGCAGGAAGGGGCCACAAGTTTTGCCTCCAGCCACAGTTTATGACAAATTGCTCCCAGGGGTTCTGAAATGGCTGCACAGTTTTCCCCTTTTCCGCCTAGAAATTTGCCAAGTCTCCTCCAACCCGCCTCCCGCACTCCCTGCAGTCTATACCCTGCTGTGCTCCTCAGACCTTAGAGAATATTTAACCACCTGTTAAATGATTTATCCCATCGAGGCTCCAGAGCTCAGGGCATCTCGGAGGCCTCCACGAGAATTAACTAGAGCCATAAATCAAAGCGACATTTGAGAAATTTCCAGCCGCCCCAGACAGCAGTCAGTGGCTTGGGCCCAGACAGGGGAAATGGCATTTAGACGGGAATGGCACTCGGATGGAGAGACTAGAGCACTGGCTGGGAGTGCCCCAGGCCGGCTCAGAGGGAAGTGGTGGGCCAAGGACTTCTGCTTCTAGCAGGCTCTGTTGGGACTGCAGGAAAGTCCCCCTGGCTCTTTGTTAAGTGCAGGCAGCACCTTAACTCTGAGCACGTACAGTCGAAAAAAAGAGCTTTCCCACCTGTTGTGGGCTCTTGGAGTCATCCAACTTCAAAACAGCCCAAGGAGCCCAGCACCGGGAAGGAGTGCTGTTAGGCCACGTGGTGGGATTCACGGCACCTGCCAGCCAAGGCAGGGGTGGTCTTGACCTATGGAGCCCAACAGTGACAAGTACGGTGGGACACAGGGACCAGACAGTAAGTTGGGCCGAGGCATGCTGGCAAAAGAGGACCAAGCGAGGCTGTGTTCAGATTCTGGTTTGGGTTTGAGGAGGGGAGGGGAGGAGACGTCTCCCAGACTACGTCATCCCAAGAGCAGAACAAAAATCCCTTTTCAATTCATGAGTTTGTGATTTGAAAAATCTCAAATTTGGGAGGAGAGATGTAAAAAGCCTGCTGGAACCAGTGTGGCCTTCTGAAGGCCCCTGTCTGGCCACTCAGTGCAGGGGCTATGGGAAAGTGGCAAGGTAGGGCCAGGCACCCTCTGGTAAGGTGGCAGCCTCGCCCACCATATCTCCCCTCACCTTTTCTGAACCCCTTTGACCCTCAGGATCCTTTCTCCCCATCAGGAATGGTCTCTAGCTAGGGCCTCCAGACAGCTGGGATGAGCCAAGGTCCTTCCCGCAAGAGCTGTGGTGAGGTCCCTGCAGGTACAGAGACCCCACTGTCTTGCCTCCCACTCAGCAGCCTGACTAGTCATCCCACCTCCGCCTCACCCAAAAAGCAGAGCTTGGACATGCTCTTCCTCAATCTACCCCTTCCCAGAGTGTAAATTCTGCCAGGTTCACAAGGACACTGGCGCCCCCTAGTGTCTGCTCAGGGCACATCCCAGGCTCCCCAGGTTTGGAGCCACTCACCCTGGGGAAAAAGCGCAAGAGACACCCCATGGGTCCCAAACACAGTGATGAGGAGAGTAGGGTATGTTCCCAACCCCACCTGCCCACCCTAATGCTGCCCTCTTACCAACCCCTGTCCCCTCTGAGCCCCAAACCTTCCACCCGACCACCCTCTCCCCTCCCCCATCAGATCCTTCTCATTCTGTGCCTCAGTTAATAGGCCAATCCTAGCTGGTCTTGACTCAGAATGTCAAGGCCAGAAGTGGCTCAGGGACTCAGGGACCCGTTGTCATTACAGATGTAAAGACTGAGGTGACTGCAAATGGCGCCAAGGTCTGCCTTCTTGGCACATGGCGAACGTTCAATGGCTGGCAGAGTCAGGGCTGCTTTCCAGAGACCCCCCTGCCGCTCTGCCCCCACCCCAGCCACCCCTGGTCCCCCAAAGGCCAAGGCGGCTTCGTGGATGTGGGGAGGCCGGCCTCTGCCTCTAAGGCCCCTGAGGGCCGAGTTGGGGATGGATGCGTGGGGGGTGGGGGGTGGAGGACAGCATTGCACCCGAGGAGCCCGTGTGCAACAAGCCTGGAAGCCGAGGTGCAGCGCATTCCAGGTCCACAGCTAGCCTCTCGGCAGGAGTGGGGGAGTGTGCCGGGCCTCAGAATGCGCTCTTGGAGTCACCACCCTGAATGACATTAGCAAAATGCTCCAATCAGATGGCAATGACTCAGAGACTTCCAGACAAGGGGAAAGGAAGGTCGTCCCCACACTAACCTGTGGGCCACATCGCCATGTCCCTGTCAGGAGAGGGGCAAGTCTAAAGCCTGGTGCAGAGGGGAATGGGGGCTGGGAGTAGGCATGATGCCCCTTAGACCTTGGACTCAAGGCCAACAAGGAAGAACCTGCCCCTCTTCATGGCTTCTGTCAGTGGAGCCCAGAGTCACCTGCCCCCAAGAGTGGCATTAAGAGGCTGACAGGCTGTGACACAGCTCAGCCGGCCTCTGGGTAACAGGCAGGTGCCATGAGCATGCCAGGAGCTGGTAGGGCGAAACAGGAGCCCAGCCCAGCCCCCGCACTCACTGCAGTCCACCATCCTGGGCCTGGAAGCCTCTCCAGCAGGGACAGCAGAGTGGCTGGGGTCACCCGCCCAATGCTTCCCAGGAAGAGCCAGGCTCTCCCAGTTGGACTCTGTGAAGGTCCCGTTTAACAGCTGCAGCAGGGCCTCTAGAGGCCCTGGGGGTGCCATGGAGCAGGGAGGTGGTGGTGGTCAGAGGGTGCTCCCCTCTGCCCCTCCAGAGACAGGGACTCAGAAAAGCTGGAGCAGCTGCAGAGCCTGCAACCTGAGTCTTGGGAGGACAAACTCCTGTGTTATTTGGGGGTGCAACTGGAGGGGCTGCGCCTCACAGAGCACGGGAGAAACTGATGCCTGACACAAATATAAGCCCCACATATTTTCTGGCTCAAGTGGCTTGTTGCTTGGTCACTGTGCACCGGCTCTCTCCTTTGCTTGTGGCAACTGAACAGAGTAACAGAACTATAGTGCAGAGTCACTCAAGGCAGGGCGGCTAGTAAGACTGCGGGGACACAGCACAGAGTGACGACCCTTGTTCCCAGATGAGAAGGCTGAGGCCGAGAGAGGCAAAATGACCAACCCAGGGCCCCACAGGGGGTCAGGGCGGAGCCAGGACCCGAGTCCAGACTCCTCACGCCCACTCTCCGTCCGTCCAGTGATGTCACAGCCCAGTCTTGGCCTTCACGCGGCAGTCTTTTCGCAGACCCCAAACAACCCCATCCCTGACCTCAGTCCTTGACCAAGCACCATTCAGAACACAAGTCCCAATCCTCCTAACTTTGAATTGACAGCAAGTTGGTTCCACTCAACCCCAAATCAAATTTCAGTCCCTAAAGCAACCCAAACCCTAGCCCTTACCAGTCCCAGCCCTGGCCCCAAGCACGTGAGTGTCCAACTGGTGCTCCATGCAAAGCCCTGCTGGGCTCTGCCTGGGTCCATCTCCACCCCTGCCCTCGGGCAGGCAGTGTGAGGTTCACAAGGTTAGGTCTAAGGTCATGCAGAGTGAGTGGCAGAGTTGAGCCTGGAGCCCAGGTCCCTGAGGCCCTGGAGTTTCCTGATGTGCGTGGATAACAGGAGTTCTGGAAGGTGTGTGGGGGGCTGCACCTTAGGCCAGTGATATTGACAACCATCCACCCCATGCCTCTGACGGTGACCTCATGGAGCCCCGCAGCATCTAGAGAAGTCAGCAGCCCAGTGATCATTAGTCTTTCCCAAGGGGAAAGCCCAAAGTCACCCACCAGGCCAGCGGCAGAGCAGGGCAAGAGCCCAAATTCCCTGACAGCCCACCCAGGTCCCCCACTGCCCCACACTCCCCTTTTCCCACTCTGTGGGGGCTGAACAGCAGAGACGGTATGGAGGAAGAAATAACACAGGAAACTGTACAAGATCACAGATGGTGGACACCAGTTTCTGGTCCTCATACCTGGAGAAGAGCTGGAAATATTTCCCTGCCCCAGAACAGCCGCTACAAATTCACAGGAGCCGTAGTTAACACTGATCAAATGAGCTAACCGCCTACACCTGCATTCCCACCTGTGCAATGGGACCACATAGCTACCTCAAGACATTGCATCCCTTTAGGATGGGGTGAGGGATGCCTGGCTCGGCGTAGGTGCACCCTGGCCTTAGTTCCCTCTTCTGTCTCTGCCACCCTGTCTCTCGGAAGTCACCTCGGGGCAGCCTCTCCCCACCTGCCTCTGTAGCCAGCAAACCCCTCAGGACCATGCACTCGGTTCTTGAATCTGGCCTGAGCAGGGGTCTCATTCACGCAGACAGTGGTGGGGGTGCCAATTGATACCCCGAGCCCTCAGGAATGACCAGAAGGCCCACCAATAGTGTTCAGCCCTGCCTACCTCTGGACCATTCTGGTGGACCCCTCAGGTGTAGCTGGCAAGGTCCCAGGGCCTTTGTGGAGACACCCAAAGCTAGAAGTAACCCTGAAGGCCAAAGAATGAAGAGTGACCCTGGGGCACAAGACCTGGCAAAGGGACCAAAGAGGAAGCCCCTAAGGGGGCGGGAGTAGAGGCCGAGGCCAGGAGCAGCCAGTCCCCAGGTGGCAGAGGGGATCCCGCCAGGAGAAGACAAACGGCCAGATGGCAGAGGGAAGGCACAGGCTGCAGCTTCCTCTGGGAAAATTAATTAAGCCTTCAATTAGCACAGGCCTGCCCTGTCTGCTCCAAAGGGCACCCAGGGCCCTGGCTGCCCTGCCCAAGCCAGAAGTTAATAACTCAGCCTCTAATGAACTCAGCAGAGAGACAGCCAGAACCACCCACCCACCCGCCTGCCTGCCAGGGCTCCAGGCAGGATGCAGGGTGGGGCTGCCTCTTTGGATCCCCTTATCCACCGAGAGTCAAGTCACATCATAGGCCAGCTGGAGACGGGATGGCAGGGTGACGCTTTTGCCCCTGGGGACCTGTGTATCCTGGAACTATCCCTGGAAAGGAAGGCACTGGCACCCCAGCATGTCAGGGCAGAAGGCCCGAGAGGCTTCATTCTAACATATATTATGCCTGACACTGTGTGGTGCCAGGACAAAGGTAAGAGCTCAGCCCTGCCCTCCAGGAGCTCCTGAGGCTTTAAATGGGTGGGGAGTGGGGAGGAAACAGACCTGAGCCTCACCCTCACCAGAGCGTCCATGGGCTGTGCTGTCAACAGCAGCCCTTCCAAGAGGTTTGGGGATAGGGTCTCAACTCAGGGTTGGGCAGAGCTGCTCCGAGGTGGCCAGGTGAACAGAGAGATCTGAGTCATATAGTCTCACCCTTGGTTTTATGGGTGGGCAACCTAAGGCCCAGAAAGGCCAGGTAACTGGCCCAAGATCACACAATTATTCTGGGGCAGGACCAGAACTGGAACTCAGTCCCCCTGAGGCAGTAAACAATGTGACTCCCTACGTTGAACAAGGCAAACTGAGGCCCAGAGAGTCACGTAACTGGGACATCGAATGGAGCCCTCCTGACATCCACATCCCGCCCCAAGGAAGACTGTTCCCCCAGGGTCCTTTCACACGTCCCACCCTGGCCTGAGAGCCCACACACTCCTTTCTACTGGGCGTGCTCTGGAGAGCAGCGGTTGCTCCAGCCTCCCTCTGTGCACATGCTTCCCCGGCCCTTCCAGCCTGCCCTGCCTCCTCCCTGCCTCCTGCCCAGTCCCCTCAGCCATTCCCCCAGCACCTAAGGCTGACAGGCCGCCAAGAATGGCCAAGTGCCAGTTGACCCTCCCAGCGCTGGCCAAGGCCCTGCATAAAACCTGCTGCTCAGACACAAACTGCCCCAGAATCACCCAGGGAGCTGGTTCATTTCAGACTCCCAGGCCCCCAGGGCCCCATGGTCAGAGTCCCTGGGAGTGGGTGATAGGAATCTGCATTTAAAATAAGCCATCGAGAGTGCTTTCCAAAATGTTACAAGTGGATACATGAACACAGAAAAGTGTACAGGCCATAAGCGAATTCCTCAATGCATTTTCACAAATCGCACATCTGTTCAAGATCGAGAAACAGAACATTAACAGGCCCCCAGAAACCCCTCACACCCCCTTCCCCAGAGGTGCCACTATCCTGACTTCTAACGGCTTAGGCCGTCTTGCCTGCTTTTGAACTTCACGCGTATGGAATTACACAGATCTCGCGTCTGGACTCTTCTGCTCAGCGTCGTCTGTGCGGTTCATTCACAATCGCTGTGAGCGGATGTGGTTTCTTTCCTCGCCGCGCCAAGTAGCATTCCAGCCCGTGACTAGCACAAGGGATCTGAATTGTACTGTTGCTGGGCACTGGGTTGTCTCCAGCTTTAGGACATCAAAAGAGGGCTGCTATGAAAATTCTGCTACATGAGTCTCCCGGACACTCTACGCATTTCTGAAGGGTGCATGTCTATGAGGGGACTGGCCCTTGTGTTCAGGTTCCACAGACACTGGGAGTGAACTTCCTTCCGAGGGGCTGCACAGTGAGACCACCGGCAGAGTCCGGCTGGTCCATTCCTCACCGGCAGCTGCTACATTTCTCTTTTCATCCGAGCCGGTCTGGTGGCTGTGTAGTGGTATCATTTTATGCTTCAACTCGCATTTCCCTGATGACTAATGATGTTGAGCACATTTTCTTATGTTTATTGGCCATTTGGGCATCCACGTTTGTGAAGTGCCTCTTCAGATCTTTTGCCAATTTAAAAATCGAATTGTCTGTCTTTTCCTTATCGATTTATAGGAGTCCTGGGTATATTCTGGATTCCGGTGCTTTGTTGGATATATGAACTGCAAATATCTCCTTCAACTTGGTGTTCTGCCTTTTTACTCTACTGATGTCTTTTGGTGAACAGAGTTTTTCATTTGAATATAGTCCACATGATCATGTTTCCCCCTTTTGGGTAACACTTTTTGTGTCTGTGTCCAGGTGATTTTATGCACATGAAAGTTTGAGGAGTGGGAGTGAAGCTCTTCCAGATGGACAACAGTCCTTGTTCTTGCTAAACCACACTTTCTTCTCAGCCAGAGAGAGACACAGAATCCACTTAATAGTACCGGCAACACTTTCCAAGTACTTACCCTGCTTTCGGGCGCTGTACGTGTCCTAGCAGGCATCTCTGTCGGCGTCTGCTTGGCCTGTGTCCGCTGGACCATGTAATCTGAGAACTGCCCCTGGAGTAGATGGGCCATGGAGTGCAGCCATGGGTCAGGTTGGCACATGACCCCACTGCCCTGGCCACAGATGATGGGACAGGAGCAAAAGCCACACTGAGCCGATCAGGATCTCTCTCCTGGGGGTCTGGAATCCGTCCCGAGGGGCACTACACTCAGTCCAGACTCAGGAGCTGAGGCTGCCATGGGCCTGGGGGAGGGCACATCTGGCCCCACCACCCTGGAAGCCACAAACACTGCCTGCAGAGAAGCAGGGGTGAAGGGTGGAGTGTGGACACTGCCAAGGTCACCCCTCACCTCCTGGTTCTTGGCCCTCGTGGTGCACTCCTGCCCTGGGGGTGTGCAGACCCCCAGCATCTTTCTAATAAATTCCCCTTTTTGTTTAACATGAATCCTGTCCTTGATGCCAGAAGGGTATTCACTAAGATGTGACTATCATCTTGAATCCTCAGAGCAATGGACTCCTCCCTTTTTAGAGACAAAGAAACTGAGAACGAAAAAATGGCAAATTCCTTTCACCAAACCTTGCTGCCACTAAGAACCAGAGCCAAGATTCCAGCCTCTTCCACGGGGCTCAAAGCCTGCTCTTATTTCTCTACAGCACAGAGCCAGGAACGCTGGGCCTGAGATCAAAGTTTCGCAAAGTGTGTTCTGTGGACCCCCAGACTGAGGAAATAAGCCTGGGGTTCGGGGTGGGGTGTTTTGGTTCCCCGATCCAGCTTTGGGGACACATGTTGAACAGGCTGTTCTTCACTGCAGACCATCTCAGAGCCTTGGCTAGAAGGGAACATATTGGGAGTCTACCGAATGCTGAGTTTCTCTAACTCATATGACATTGGAACCCCCTTTTGTTAGGAACATTTCATGGGGTTAATGTTTTATGGAAAATGCTGCAAAGAACCAAATTTCTCCTCCCCATCCCGAGGTGGCCCCTGGAAGGGGTGTCCTGGGCAAATAATAGGACATACCCATCCCACTGGGTACGTGGCTTCACATCAGCTACACAGGGTCTACTTATAAGTCCACTTCCCGAGGGTTGGATGCGCCTGAAGCCACTTCCCTAGGCCTGCGCACCCCTGGGCGAGCCAACTGTAACCGAACTTCTTCAAAATACTCCGAGTGGTCGGTGGGCCTCACCACACTCGCGGAGCCCAGGCCCCACCTACGGGCCGCTGCAGGTTCCACCCAGCCACCCCCTTCTCAGCAGGAACGAGCCCTGGGAGGGGCAAAAGGGAAAAGGGAGAGGAAGGGGACAGGACTAGAGAAAGGAGAAGAGGGCAGGAGAGGAAGGAAATGATGCACACGGCCCCTCAGACAGGGGATGCTCTGCCAAAGGTGCACACGGGGCCCT
The DNA here is from genome assembly GCF_001595765.1 of Miniopterus natalensis. The sequence goes on from NW_015505025.1 coordinate 5,480,115, forward strand.
GGACAAAACCATCAAGGGTGGTGCCTAGCCGGGAGCTGGCAGCAGGGAGCCAGGAGAGCACGCCCAGAGCGGGTGGGCAGGAGGAGCTGCTCACAGGAGCCGGGAACACCGAGCGATTGTCCTCCCTCCCATCTCCTGCCATGACGGGTGGGGAGGGTGGGAGCGGGGCTGAGGAGCCGTTGGAGCTTGGCCGGTGCAGGGAGGCCTGGGAGCCTGGGAGCCGGCAGATGAAAACACAGGGCAGATCAAAAGGAGGGGCCTTGAAAGAAGGAAGAGGAGAGGGAAAGGAGCCTTTGAGGTGGAAGCAGCTTGGCTCAGCCCCTCCTAGAAGCATGGGGTCGTTGCCATGGTCCAAACCCCCAGATCTCTTAGTATCAGAACAGCCCACTCTGGGAGGCAGATGTGAGCACAGACCCACCCCCACCCCCAC
>NW_015505026.1:0-19227 GCF_001595765.1 Miniopterus natalensis
CAGGATTTCACAATGGTGTGGGAACTAGGAGAGTACTTATGGTGTGAAAGTGGAGTGGGGACAGTGACGGCCATGCAATGTCAAAGTAGGACATGAGCCTGGGAGCTCTAGCGTGTCAGAATGGACATCAGAATTGAGAGTTCTTGGTTCTCAAAGTGGATTTGGACAGTTCAAAGCCATGGATGTCAAAATGGAGTATAAACAGTGGAGGTCTGGAATGTGTTTGATTGGAATGTGGCACTGTGAGTCCTGAGGAGACAGAGTGTTTTCTGTGCATTGGGAAACTACATGTTTCATTGTAGCATGTGGCCAGTGATAGGTCTATAGGGTTCACAGAGTAATGTGATCTGCAAGGTACCATGGGTGTCACAGTAGAATGTGGGCTGTGTGATCACTGGCGTGTCAAAATGATTTAGGCGAGTGCAAACCTTGAGGATCATAACAAGTGTATGCAGTGGGTGCCCGCAGTGTCACAGTGTAATGTTGATGTTGGGAGCCTGAGATTGATCAGTGTTGGGAGTGTCCAGTGGGAACCAAAGAGTTGACAAATGAGTGTCCTACACGAGAGCCATGATAGTGTCACTGTGGTGTGAGGACAGTGAGAGCCATTGTGTTTATCAGTGGTGCGTTCATCTCAAACCTATGGTGTGTCACAAGACAATGGTCAGTGAGAACCCTGGGGTGTCAGTGGAATGTGTGCAGTGGAGGTCCTGAAGGTGTCACAAATATGTTTTTTGTAATGAGAGCCCTGGGATATCAGAGTAGAATGTAGGTATCGGCAGCCAAATAGATTTGCTGAGGAGTGTTAGCTTTGGGAGACCATGGGTGTCACACTAATTTCCGGGATGTGGGATCTTAATGTCATACTGAATTTTGAGCAGTGAAGGCTCTTGCGGTCACAGTAGAGTATAACCCGTGTGACTTCTGTAGGCATAAGAGTCCCCATGGTCTACTTCCCTGTTATTTAACAGGGCTCCCATTGACCATGATGAACTCTGACACTGCCAGGATTCTCACAGTGCTTATACTGCTCTTACACCACAGGGATCACACTGCCCATACTGTACTGTCACACTACAGGGCTTCCACTGACACCACAGGACAGCCACAGCCCACTCTGTACCTTGTCAACACAGGGTTCCCACTACCCACACTCCACTGTGACACTGGGAATTTACAGACCAAATCTGCAGTGAAACCTCAGATCTCCAACTGCCTGCACATTACAGTGACGTCAACAGTGTTGCCAATGCCCTCATCTTACTGTGGCGCCTCCAGGGTTCCACAGCCCACACTCGGTTGTCATGCATTAGGACTCCCAATACCCACACTCCATTATCCACTTTGACACTTCCATTATTTCCACAGCACTCACACTATTCTGTCACCCTGTGCATCCCACTGTACACATACTAACTGGTGGTCCAGGGCTCCCATTGCAGACACTGCATTGTGACTGTCAGAGCTGCCACTGTGCACATCCTGCTGTGGCACCCAAAGTTTGCACTGCCCCCACATTACCATGACACCTGACGGCTCTCATTGCCCACCATCCACTTTAACAGCCCAGAGCTCACAATGCCAACAATACTCTGTGCCACCACAGGCTTTTCACTGCCCTAATTCCACTGTGAAACCCCAGGGAACACACAGCTTACACAGCACTGACTGTACACCTTTCCCACTGCCCACATCACACTCTGCATCGCCAGGGTTTCCCGTGCTCTACTCCAGTTTGACAGTGCTGGGTTCCCACTGCCCATACTCCACTATGATACCACACGGTTCCCACTCCCCACATTGTACTGGGACACCCCTGACCTTGCACCGCCCATTATGGCATTTAGTGCTTTCAGTACCCACACACCACTGTAACAACATGGGGATCTCAAGGCCCACACAACATGTGGGAACCCAGGTATCATAATTTCCTCCCTCCACTGTGCAATCTTCTGGCTTTCATTGCAAAAATACGATTTTGGATCCCTTGCCTTTTAGTGCCCACATTCCTGTCTGACACCCAGGGCCTCTATACCCACACTTCACTGTGAACTTTTAGGTATCTCACTGCTCACTTTCACTATGACACCTCCAGGATAACCACAGCCCACATGCGATTGTGCCTCCATTGGTCCTCAGCTGTCCATGTCACTGTAATATGTCAAGGCTCCCTTAGCACACACTGCAATGTGACACTGCACGGCTCCCACTGTCCACACTGGGACTCTTCCAGGCTTTCCACTCTTAACATGCTAAAGTGACACCTGAGGGGTTCTACTGTTAACACTCCAAGTGATATTCCAGGGCTCCCATTGCTCACACTCCGCTGATAACCTATGTTCCTAACTGTCCACATTCAATTTTGCACCTTGGTTTACACTGCCAACAATTCACTGTGACACCCATGGCTACCACTCCACCTACTTAAGTATGGGGTCATACCCCTGGTATGCCACATCCTGAATTCCATGCTGGATGCATAGGCTTTCATTACACACAATCCACTCTGTAACCTCAGGACTACAATTGCTGACATTACACCTTGTCAACCACTGTGACACCCCAGGTCTTCCACAAGTCACACTTTGTCTGTGGCATGCACAGCCTTACCTTCAAATTCATCATGCCTGTGGTTGAGTATTCTTTCATCTCGGTCACTCATGTTGGCTCACAGTTCCAGCTGGTTGACAAACTATTGTGCATCAAGATGCTCTTCCCTGGAAACCGGACATTAAACAACTAGAAAATGGTGCAGATCTAGAGAACAGCCCGGCTTGGTCTTTCCTCTCTTTCTAGACCGACTGCTTCCTTATAAGATGCAAAAAGGAGCACAGTGGCTCTTGAGGACTGCAGATGTCTGAAACTATACCAGCAAGCTGATTCCTGACAGGCTTTGATATCGCCCACATTCTTGACTGCTGACAGCTTGACAGGATATCTTTATTTCTACACATCACACATTTCTGCCTATGACTGAGTACTTTGACATAGGGACCCCCTCAAGTCCAGCATTGCTACAGGAATAACCTGTCTGACAGAGAGCTGTGTGGTCAATGGTCCTTGTTCTGTGCATGAGTTTGACTTGGGACTGTGCTCCTGGAATCCTAGGTGGTGTTTCCATGGTACCTTTAAGATAAAAGCATGTCTCCAAAATTTGGATGAGATTGTGGTCCCTCCTCAGAGCTTTATTTAATCCAATATGTCTGTTTTCTTTGTGAACTACCTATCCCCTCTCATACCTTTCTCCTGCACAAGGGCAGGCGCATTGTAGAGTGCCAAAGATAATAGGTTTTGTCCAGAAATCGTGGATGTACTGAAGGTTGGTGCTTCTCAATTGGACATAGGTCTGCTTGGAACCTCTGCCATGTCTTGTTCTTGAGCTGACCAGAGGCCCTGCTGGTTTCATGTTCACAGGCCCCATCTCTAAACCAAGGGTTCTGGAGCACTTCTTGTGGCGACTAAGTGTGCTTCCCACTGTGCCCTGTTCTGACTGCTCCTGCCCCACTGGCTCGTCTTCTGGATGCTTTGATTCTTCCTCATTCAGGCTCAGCCTTGCCCATCATCTCCACTACATTCAGAGTGTCCTCTTTCTCCAGACAAACTGCTCCCCACAGTGAATTCCTTCTCAGTCAACTCCTTCTCCTCTCACCGCTCCTCCCTCTCTGGCCCATGTAGAAACTTATGATCCTTTATCCACCAGCTTCTCCTGCCTCCCCACCCCCATACCTCGGGAGGCCCCCTCCATGGACAAGAACATGTCCTAGCCTCCCACCCCCTGCATAACCTGTATGAGGCTATCTCCCTGCAGTATCTCCTTTTTCACAATTTCCCCTTCAGTTCCTCCTCCTCCTCTTGGTTCTCCCCACCCTCTTCCCACGCTGCACTACACTCTGGTCATTGCATTTACCTCTCAAATTTTCCCAACTCCATTTGTTGAGGAGACTTGTCTTTACTCCAGTGTATGCTCTTGCCTCCTTTGAAAAATATTAATTGAGTCAATTAATGGGTTGGGTCAATTCCTAGGTTGACTGTTCAGTTCCATTTATCATTATGTCTGTTCTTGTGCCAGTTCAATGCTGTTTTGATTAAAATGGCTTTTTAGTATACCTTGATATTTGGTATTTCGATTCCTCTCACTCTTTATTTCCAAAAGTGCTGCAGCTATTCGGGGTGCTTTTTGGTTTCCTATAAATTTTTGCACTTGTTGCTCTTGATCTGTGAAATAGGACATTGGTATTTTATCAATAGTTTGAATCTATAGATTGCTTTGGGGAGTACAGACATCTTAATGAGGTTGATTCTAGCAATCCATTAGCACCGTATATGCTTGCACTTGTCTATACCTTCCTCTAACTCTTTTTTGAACATATTTGTTTTGCAAGTACAGGTCTCTTACCCCTTTGGTTAAGTTAATTCCTAAGTACCTTAATTTTATTGTTGCAGCGTTAAGTGGGATTATTTTTTTAGTTTCTCTTTCTGAGAGATCATGATTGTTGTATAAAAATGCCATTTACTTCTGGGCATTAATTTTCTATCCTGCTGCATAGCTGAATTCATTTATTAAATCTAGAAGCCTTTTGGTGACGTCTTTAGTGTCTCAGCATACAATAGCACGTCATCTGCAAACAGTGACAGTTTTTTTTCTCCTTTCCAATTTGGATGCCTTTTATGTTTTCTCCTTGTTGATCGCTGTGGCAAGGACTTCCAACACTCTGTTGAATAAGATGGTGAAAGTGGACATCCCTGTCTTGTTCCTCTTTTCAGGAGATATGGTTTTAGTTTTTGTCCATTGATTATGATGGATTTAGTTTGTCCTATATGGCCTTTAATGTGTTTAGGTATTATCCCTGTGTTCCCAGGGAGTTGTTATCAAAAATGGGCACTGGATTTTGTTGTTCTTTCTACATCTAATGATATGATCATGTGATTTTTGTTTTTCAAATGGTTTGTGTGATGTACCACATTTATTGATTTGTGAATAGTGTACCAGCCTAGCATCCATGGAATAAACCACACTTGGCCATGGGGTATGGTTTGTTTAATATATTGCTGGAACAGATTTGCTAACATTTGGTTGAGGATTTTAGCATCTATGTTTATAAGGAATTTCATCCTGTAATTCTTTCTTTGAAGGGTCTTTATCTGGCTTTGTACTTAGGAGTATACAGGCATCATAAAAAGAGCTTGTGAATATTTGTTCCTCTTGGACTTTTTGGAACAGTTTGAATTATTCTTTGAATGTTTGCTAAAAGTCCCCTCTGAAACTGTCAGGCCAGGCCTTGGCTTTCCTGGGCTTTTTTTTTTTTAATCACTTCTACAGCTGTATCCGTTTTTATCAACCTAATCAGCGTATCCAATTCTTCCTGATTGAGTATTGGAAGGTTGTATAGTTCCAGGAATTTGTCCACTTCATCCAATTTGTGCAGCTTATTGGCGTATAGTTGTTCAGAATATTTCCTTGCACTCCTTTGTATTTCTGTGGTGTCAGGTGTTACTTCACTTCTTTCGTTCCTCATTTTATTCATTTTTGTCCTCTCTCTTTGGTTTTTGGTGAATTGGGTTAAAAGTTCATCACACTGTTTATCTATCCAAAGAACAAGCTCTTGGTTGCATTGATCTTTTGTATTTTTTTTGTCTCTATGTTATTTATTGATGCTCTGATCTTTACTATTTCGTTCCTTTTACTTCCTCGGGGCCTTTGATTTCTTTCTGTTCTCCTTCTAAATCTTTAAGTTGTCGTGTTAAATAGTTTAGTAGAAATTTTTCTTGTTTCTTGAGATAGGTCTGAAGTACTTCGAACTGCATTCTCAGGACAGCTTTTGCTGGGTCCCAGAGATGTGGGTGTTTCGTGTGTTCATTTTCCTTTTCTGCCAGGAAGCTCTTTATTCCTTCCTTGGTCTCATTGGTACCCCATTCATTGTTTAACAACATGCTACTTGGCGTCCATGAGTTTGATTTTTTTCGCAGTATTTTTACTGTAGCTTATCTCCAGTCTCATGTGATTGTGGTCTTTGAAGATGCTTGATATGATTTCAATCCCCTTGAATTTATAGAAACTAAGAGTATGTCTGAGCATGTGGTCTATCTTGAAGAATGTCCCATGTGCATTTGAAAAGTGATATTCTGCAGCTTTGGGATGAAATATATCAATTAAATCAATTTGACCTAGTGTGTTGTGTATGGTCACAGTTTCCTTTTTGATTTTTTGCCTAGAAGATCTGTCCAGTGATATTAGTGGGGTGTGAAATCCCCCACTGTGATTGTATTACTGTCAACCTCTCCCTTTAAGTTCTTCAGATACATTTCCATATTTGGGGTTTTCCTATGTTGGGTGAGTACCTGTCTGCAAGGGTTGTATATCTTCCTCTGTATTGATCCCTTTTGTGTTATAAAGTGGCACTCATTGTCTGTTTCCATGGCCTTCATTTTGAAGTCTATTTGTGATATATGGGTATTGCTATCAGGTTTTTAAAATTCTGTTTGCATGGAACCTTTTTCTCCCCCCATCGCTTCACTTTTATCCAGTGTGAGTCCTTTGTCCTGAGACGGGTGTTTTGTAGATGGCATATCTGTGGGGTCAATCAGCTAGCCTATGTATTTTCATTGGTGCATTTAAGCCATGTACATTTTAGGTTACTATCAATAGCATCATATTTGTTGCCATTACTACTTTTTATTCCTCTCTTTCTGTTTCTTCTTCTGTTTCTATTTCTTCTTCTTACAACATTCTTTTTAGCATTTCTTGTAGTTCTGGCTAGGTAATACTGAACTCTTTTAGCTTTTTTGTCTGCAAAGCTTCTGATTTCACCTTCAGTTTTGAATGGTAGCTTTGCGGTTAAAGTAGTCTTGGGATAAGACACTTGCTTATCATTACTTTGGATATTTCATGCCACTCCCCTCTGGCCTGAAGTGTTTCTGTTCAGAAATCAGTTGACAGTCTAATGGGAGCTCCCATAGAAGTATCTTTATGTCTCTCACTTGTAGCATTTAAGGTTCTTCCTTTGTCCTTTACATCCGCCATTGTAATTATGATGTGTTTAGGTGTGGGTCCTTTGTGGTTCATGTTGATTGGGACCCTTTGTTTCTAGACTAGTGTAGCTTTTTATTTACCAGGTCAGGGAACTTTCTGTCATAGTTTCTTTCAATAGGTTGCTCATCTTCTTCTCCTCTCACCCCTATGATGTGAAAGATTTTATATTTTGTGTTAGCCCAAAGCTCCCTTATCCTCTCCTCCTGCTTTTTATTTTTTTTTCCAGTTGCTGCTCTGAATGGGTGTTTTCTCTACTTTGTCTTCTATTTCACTGGTTCCAGCCTCAGGTTCGTCTAATCTACTTTGTATCCTTCCAAGAGTATGTCATTCTTTATTTCCTATTGTTTCTTATTCATTGTTTCAACCTATTTTTTCATGCTGGTGTCATTCTTATTAAGCTCCTAATAGTTCTTATGAAATTGCTTGTAGTTCTCACTAAGCAGTTTGAGCACCTTTATAACCATTACTTTGAATTCTTTATTTCACAAATTGCTTGCCTCCATTCCCATTAGTTCCTATTCTGGTTATCGCTCCTTTTCTTTTGTTTTGATGTTGTTTCATCGTCTCCCCACTGAAGCAGTCCATTAGTTGGTGCCTGGGTGTGGTAGGTGAGTTTGTGAGTGCAGTTCTGTGTGACCAGGCATGACTGGTCATGCCAAGTTTGCAGCAATGGTAAGGCATGCTCCAGGTAAGGCATGCTGCTACACTGTGGCTGGTTCCTGTGTCTTGGTGTTTGGGGTCACAGTAGGCCTGGTCTTCGTGGGGTGATGGGTCAGGCTTGCATGGTTGTGGAGGCAGGTCTGTGTGGGTGCTTCATTTTATGGCTACTTGACCATTGTCAGGCAGTTGGGCCATTTTCCCAGGGGTGCCAGGTCATGCACAATGGGTCACAGAGGCTGGTGTGTGCTTCTGAGATCACTGAGTCATGGCAGCAGTGCCAGGTTCTCCACAACAAGGTAGAGGGTCCAGTTTCGCAGGGGTGGGAGTTGCGGCATGCTCTGGTTGCCAAGGCAGACATATGTAAAGATGGTGGGGCAGGACATGTGCTCTACTAGTGGAAGAGTTGGGGTAGACCAGAGCCAGTGCTGCTGGAGGGAGCGGTCGGGTGAAACACTGATGGAGTGTGGGGAAAGAATTACAAGCTCAGCTCATGCTCACTGTGCAGGATTGGTGGAATGCCCTCCAGATGGCTGGACTGGAGCAGATGCTGTGCTCTGCTCACAGAGGCGGCGGGATTTGCTGGGCACTTAGTATGTAATATTTTTAAAATGAAATGTATATTAATAAAGACAATTTCTTCCAATTAAAATATAAGTACAGCAATTTTATAACTGAGAGAATGAAATGTGATTGAGAAAATGGTAATCTGGCATAATTGTATTTTCTGTATATTATTTGTTTCTAACACTTAACAACATCTTTATTTATGCATATGTTTGATTCATCCTGGACTCTTTCTGAGAACATTTAAGTGTAGTTTCTTCTTTCTCCTAAATGCTTCTGATTTTATTTTTCCAAAAAGTTAATTTGGTATAATATACTCGGAAGGAGGAATGTTCTGTGTTTCTATCTAATTACCAAAAACATATGTTAATAATAAAAAAATAGCCTGTCTTAGAAACAAATCAGCGTTGTATCTATCCTTAACTACTTTAAAAATGAAACCAATGCAATGATAAAGGTAAACATTATGTTTATGGTTCAGAAAAAGTTTCCCAGCATTTAGCTGATATTTTCCATCAGGGCTGTAATTTTTGCAATCTTATTTCATCTGGTTATTCTTTGGTGGATGGGTTGTAGCTGGGATGGTATTTGTATAAGAAAAGTGAAACAGCGGCAGTGGGTATAACAATTAATATTGGCATGGGGAAGCTTGGGTTGCCTGCTGGTTGCTGGGTAGAAGGAAAATCATCAATGACTGATGAATAACTATTTATTTTAAGAAAAGTAGAAGTTGTACCATCCTTTCAAAATACCTTTTTTTGTAGGGAAAAATAATATGGCTCTGATAGGCACAAGTGGTGATTGTAATGAAAAGCATCATGTGGGTATTTGCTTGAGTGTAGTGTTATGTGAATGCCCAGGAGAAGTGGTCAACTCCTTTGCAGTAGCATACCAATCAGTTTCAATTTGTTCTGATGGTGTAACTCTAGTGAACGATGGAGGAGAAAAGTCATTTCCAATTCAGTCAGTGAGTTTTGCAATTATCTGGCTTGGAGCCAGTTTACTTCAGATGGATATTAATCATTTTATTTCAAAGTATAGTTTCTCCATTTGTTTCAACAACAAAACCAGATTTATGTGGATCCACATGACCCTCTGCCCCAAGGTGCTTTCTGTTTAAGTCTTGAAATAATGAAGATGTTGGAGAAGCTTTTTTAACCCCCACTATTCTTTCTCTTTTTACTAGGAGTTGTGGACATCCTTGTTTAAAATTGGCATTATGTGTCTCTTGGCCATCTGCATGTTCTCTTTGGAGAAGTGTCTATTCAAGTCCTTTGCCCACTTCTTCATTGGGTTATCTTCCTCTTGCTGAGTACTATGAGTTCTTTGTACACTTTGGAAATTAGCACCTTATCAGATTCATCCTTGGCAAATATGTTTACCCAGACCGAGGGGTTCCTTTGTATTTTGAGGCTGTTTTATTTTGCTGTGCAGAAGCTTTTTAATTTTATGTAGTCCCATATGTTTATTGTTTCTTTTGTTTCTCTTGCCCTAGGAGTTGTATCAATGAAAATTCCACTACGTGGGGTGTCTCTGACTTTACTGCCTATGTTTTCTTCCAGGGTTTTAATGGTTTCATGACTTACATTTAAGTCTTTCATCCATTTTGAGTTAATTTTTGTGTAGGGTGAAAGTTGGTGGTCGAGTTTCATTCTTTTGCATGTATCTGTCCAATTTTGCCAGCACCACTTATTGAAGAGACTGTCCTTAATCCACTGGGTACTCTTGCCTCCTTTGTCAAATATTGACTGACCACAATGGCATGGGTCCATTTCTGGGGCCTCTGTTCTGTTCCATTGATCTATATGCGTATGGTTGCTTGACATCGCTAATCATCAGAGAGATGCAAATTAAAACCACAATGAGGTATCGCTTTGCACCTGTCAGAATGGCTGCCATCAAGAAATCAACAAGCAACATGTGCTGGCCAGGGTGTGGAGAAAGGGAAATCCTAGTACACTGCTGGTGGGAATGCAGACTTGTGCAACCGCTATAGAAAACAGTATGGAGGTTCCTCAAAAATTAAAAAGAGCTGCCATTTGACCCTGTGATTCCACTCCTTAGGAATGTATCCTAAGAATCCTGAAACATTCATGAGAAAGGATATATGCACCCCTATGTTCATAGCAGCACAGTTTACAATAGCTAAGATCTGGAAACAGACAAAGTGCCCATCAGTAGATGAGTGGATTAAAAAGCTGTGTGACATTTACACCATGCAGTACTACGCAGCTGTAAAGAAGAAGAATCTCGTACCCTTTGGGACAGTATGCATAAACCTGGAGAATATTATGCTAAGTGAAATAAGCCAGGCAGCAAAAGACAAATATCACATGATCTCGCTTATACGTGGAATCTAAAGAACTTAATAAACTGATGAGCAGAATAGATTCAATGACGTGGAAGCATAGATCAGAGTGATGAATGTAGAGAGAGAGGAGGGCGGGTGGATGGAGGGGGAGAGAGTATCTAAAGAATTTATATGCATATATGCACAACCCAAGGATGTGGACAATGGTGGGAAGAGGAACTGGGGAGGGGGCAGGAATGGGTCTTCGGGAGAGAAAGGGACATCAGTAATATTTAAAAAAAAAATAAAATTTAAAAAGTAAAAAAATAAAATAAAAATAAAATCCCTTCCCTTGCAACAAACCCTCCCACAAAAAATTGGCATTATGAAAAATCTGTAACTAAAACCAAAAAGGAAGTTATTACAGAAATTATAACACAAGTCGTGTGAATGTAACAAATCCAGTCTATAAAATGATTTAGCTTTTATAACATAAACATGTTGTTGTTAAGTAATACATCTAAGCTGTTACTATATTTAAAAGTCTACTTAAGAGGTACAGGCATTTAATTATGGTTGTCAAGAAAAAAATGTGTTGTATATTAACAGTAACTGTGAATGCCACTTCTAATGATTTCAGAGGCTTTATTTAAAGTTTATGGATAAAGGTGAAAGATACTAGCAAAACTTCTCATGCTTCTGAAAGTTTATGACCACAGTATCCCAAATTTTGGAAAATAAATATTTAACAGTATTTAATATACTTTTGAAACTCTGGTTTTATTTTGTTTATATGAAGATATAGATGCATACAATAAAGTCATATATATTACTTATCTGATTGCAACAAAATGTCTGTATACCTTTCTAAATACAGTGACATCTTACTCTTTTTCGTTAAACCGCACTCAAGATATTTTCCCATTGCTTTTAAAGACAGAGAAGGAGGGAGGGGAAGAGAAAGAGAGAGAAACATCAATGTGAGAGAGATGAATTTGTTGGTTGTCTCCCTCATGCATCCCAACCAGGGCTGGAGATCAAACCTGCAACCCAAGTCATGTCCTTTAATGGGAATTGATCCTGAGAGCCCTAGGGTTCACAGGCTGACTCTCTAAACACTAAGCCACATAGCCCAGGGTGCAACTACTTCTTCTTCTCCCAGAGTGTCCATTAGAGAAGCAAATCTTTAAAATTTTGGCCACATTTTATTAAATCCATAGGTTTTAAGCTGTTGAACCAATGTTTTAATATTATGAGGTTTGAAAATTATGAAGGGATCCTCTCTTTCTAGCACTTAAAAAGAAATTATTCACTGATAACTACATCAGTTTTATTCTCAGTACACCAAACACATAAATTGACCACTTTTAATGGTTTCCCACAATTTTCTGGGAAAAGTCATGGAGCAGAAATAATTATCATCATTCAATTTGGAAACACAAAATGTGTAACATGGTCTTTCTATCAAGGTTTCTTCATACAAAGCCCTAAAGTTCTCCCTCCATCATAGACCTTAAGTCCTATTCCCCAGAGTTTGTCGGATCACAAAACACAGATCTATTAATGGTTTCTGAATCATGGGCTTGATCTTTAGGAGAATTGTCTTGAATTAGTTAGTAAGATGTGGAATCTCATGTAAACTTTTTTCCATGTAGACTTTTCTTCAGCTTCTTTCACATCTGCATAATGTTGAACACTGTACCTTCAAATGCAGTCTTGAAAAATGCACAGACATATACTGTTCACACCATCAAAATGGATCTCATCCTGAGGTGCTGTGACATCAGAAAAAGGATGGCCTCCTATCAATTATATGTGGCAGTCAGCCAGCGTTTCCTCCTCCCTCCATAAATTTTATTCATTTAAAATAAACTATAGTCCTGCTACTTATACAGTAACCCCAAAAGAGAGACAGACACACACACACACAGAGAAACAAAGTCTCATTGCTATAGAAGATTTTAACAAATACAGCACGTATACACTACTGTATTTGGGCCCTGATCTAAAAGTGTTTCCTCCCTACTACATACAAACTGTTTCAAAATTAATGCCAGTAATATAATACTGGCAAATCACCAATTAAAACAAGAGTAAAACAAAAGAAATGATTTTAAAAGCTCTATCAATTACAAGTTAAATATACCTATACACTTTATATTTAAGAAGGCTTATCTACCCTGGGCAGTGTGGCTAAGTGATATAGTGTTGGTCTGCAGGTTTGATTCCCAGTGAACGGCACCTACCTAGGTTGTAGGTGCATTCTTCATCCCAGTTTTGGAGGCAATGAATTAGGAAGGCAACCATTGTCTGTTTCTCTCTCACATCGATGTATCTCTATTTCTCTCTACCCCATCTTCCCTTCCACTCTCTCTGGAAGTCAAGAAAAAAAATATCTTCCAGTGAGATTTAACAAAAACGACAACAACAATAGCATAATCATAGAGATGGGAAATACAGTAGTGTACACGAGGAAATGGTCGAGAGTAGAACTGAAAATACTCTCTAAGTGGGATGGGGCATTCGTTTTTGGTGTCACTAAGGTGTAAGAACTGGAAAGCTGATGGTTGTGTTACAGGGGAGACAAGTAGAAGACCTTGGTTCTAGTCCACTTGATGGAAAGATTCAATCAAGAGAGAAATTGAAGGAAAAAAGCAAGACTTTAATGACTGTAATAAAAATATTCTTAGGGTGGTGAAACAAGGAGGGTGTGTAGACAAAGTAACAGGATAGCCTAGGCTGGGCTGCCTTAATTCATTGGCAAGTCAGAGAAAAGTGGGAAAAGTGGGCCTTGCAGACAGTCCAGGGACCTTGCAGACATTTTCAGGAGGTAAGCCTGGGATGAGTTGCCACTGCCCATTGCTCCCCTGATTGAAAGTATCGTAGGGTTCCCACAGAAGGATGGAGGAGATTGGCTCTGCTGTGCTTTCCTGTGGTTCTGGGGAGCTCACACCGGTTACTTTGGCCTGAGCATATTTATCTTTCTTGCAGGTGAAAAATCTTAGAAGAGGTTTAAGGGGAGTTCTAAATAGATTATTCATCAGCTTCCCAGGGGAGGCCTGTCAGGGTCCTGTTCTCCACAGATTGGTCCATACCAGGCAGGGCTTAACTTGTCAATGTACCTGGTTGTGAGTGAGCCCCAATGACACTTGTCTTGTCTTGATGCTTTTATGGGCCTGGAGCTGAAATACAACTGTGGCCTATATGATAACTTTAGGGAGGAATGCTTTGGGGGTCTAAACCACATGACCGTGACATGCTATGGATGGATAGATTACCCTGGGGACAAAATTCTTCTCTTCCCACTCTTTGCCTATTTTAAGCCTCTGGGAGTTCCTGCTCTGGTGAATTACTGTACCCAGTTTCTTTACCTGTTTATGTGTATCTGGCCCATGTAATATAAACCAATTACGCTCATGTGTCCTTGGTTTAGGGAAGATAGGTTCTACTCAAACTGCTGTTGAAAAATCTGTCTCAGTTTCCCTTTCAGCTTGTGCTGGAATTTTCCAAGATTCTTGTTATGCTGTAACAGTTGTACATTATTCCAATTTTAAAATTACAGAAGTGTATAGTTTAAAATGTTTAGTTTTAGATTGTGTATATTTTACATCAGTTTCAGGAGAGGCATAAATTTGCTATCACAGATTAAAACACAGGATTCAGAATAGAAAGGCATTTTTATTTCTTATGGAAGTAACAAAACAAAAGAACAATACAATATTAAAAAGGGAAGAGGACGCCTGAGCATTTCTTTCCAAAGAGACACAGAAATGGCCAACAGATATGTAACAAGATGCCCAATTTTACTCGCTCTTTGGGAAATGCAAATCAAAATTACAGCAAGATACCACCTCATTGCTGTTTTAATAACTCTCTTCAATATCACATGTCCTAACAAGGGTTAGAGAGGTTGTGGAGAAAAAGAAGCCCCCATTCACTGCTGGTTAAAATGTAAACTGATATAGCCATTATGGGAAGCAGCACGACCACTTTACACAATGGTAAGAAAAGTGTTACTCAAATCAGAACTATGAAATCAGGTGTGTCTTCCTATGAGCCTCCCTTCAAGAGCTGTAGGGGGTATCAATGAGCTGTACCATAAGTCCCTAGCTAACTTCTTGGGGGCTGAGGACCTTCACCATACCCAACAAGGAGCTGCCTGGATTTGCATCCAAAACCTGACTGCACAAAAAGCAACCTGCTAAGTTTCCTGCAAGAGCTCTGGAGGGGCTCCAGTGAACAGTAGGGCAAGTGACTAGCTGCTTTCTTTTAGGCTGAGAACCTGCAGCACCAGAACCACTCCCTAGAGGTCACCTCGATTTGCATCCCCCAAACCAGCTGGCACAACCATCCGAGTGCAAACCCAAAGTGGGGAAGATTTTCATGTCATAACTGTGGCATCTGGAACCATCTTTTTGGAAGTCAAATCATGGCCTCTGGCAATGACCTGGGTGGATAGATGTGGTTAAAATCTCTCTCTCATCCCCAAGAAGAGGCAGTTGTGCCTCAGGCAGAGGGTCAGCATTGGTATATTAATCCAAGCCCCACCTGCACTGTCCTGCAGGTGGTACATCAAAGGGTTAAAAGGTCACAAATCAGAGCTCTAAAATTCACCTTGGAACTTCCCTTCCAGAGCTATGGTGTGGATTTTAAAAGTGAGCACCAACCTAGCTTCTAAAAAGCTAAGAAACAACATCACTTCTGTCAAAGTGTGCATTAGATTAGCATCCCAAGATTCTGCTGGGCCTGCCATGATAATCTCATATCCATTTGTGTAAGACGGTTGAAAGCAGTGCTATGGGATTGGATGTGACTCACTTGGAGCACTCCAACAGGACCTCTGGCAGAGCACTGTAGATATAGGAGAAAGGGAACAGCTTGCCCTCTCCTCCCCAAGGACAGGCAAGCACCCATTTTGAGGGTTGGAGGTCACTTTGTTCTCTTTCCCCAAGAGCTACCAGGGGTACCCTGTGGATGCAGCCTTGCAGGCAAAGGCGAGATACCAGAGTTGGGTCATCATGTGCAGCACCCTCAAAGATTCACCTCAGGGTCTCTAACATGAGCCTGCTGAAGTAAAAGGCTAGTAGCCAGCTCCCCTTTTGAGTTCTAAGTGCTTATGTCACTCCAAAAAGAGGATTGGATTTGTTCTCCGATTTCCAGCTAGACCCATCCTGCTAAGCTCACTTCAATGGGGTGATAGCCAATCCCACCCATGAATAAACAAACAGGAATCTAATTATGATAGGAGGGTTCACATACTCACACAAAGGACACTGCCAGAGTATTCAGCTCAGGAATTCAGGATACTTTATCACCATGTCTAACAGAACACTTACTACTTAAGGTTACCCATAAACACTCAGGATCATAGTAGTTGTATCTTACACATAAGAACAAAAGCAAAGTGACAGCTGAAATGAGGTAACACAGAAGTATCCCCAAGTGAAAGAAAAGGGAACAAATAAAAACAGCAACAGCTGTAGCAATACTTATTTTTGACAAAACAGACTTCAAAATAAATATCATAACAAGAGACTAAAAAGGTCACTACATAATACTAAAAGGGTCAATCCAACAGGAGGATAGATCTTCTAGGAAAAAAGTCAAGATGGAAATATAGACCTTAAATGACACACTAGATCTAATAGATTTAATTGACATTTGCATAACATTTTCACCCCAAGGCAGTGGGATATACATTCTTCTCAAGTCCACATGGAACATTCTCAAAGATAGACCACATGTTAGGACAAAAACAGGTCTCTACAAGTCCAAGAAGGTTGAAATCATGTCAAGTATCTTCTCAGATCACAGAAAGATGAAACTAGAAGTCAATCACTACAAAAACACTCAAAAGTATTCATATACATGGAGACAAAATGGCATGTTATTGAACAATGAATGGGTAACCAATGAGATCAAGGAGTAAATCAAAACTCCTTGAAACATGAAAATGAACACACATCAGCACAAATACTACGAGACACACAAAAGGCAATCCCAAGTGATAAGTTCATAGAATAACAGTGCTACCTCAAGCAAATGGAGGAGGTTCGAAGATGGCGGCACTGTGAGAGGCAGCAGAGCTCCCTACTCCCAGCTACAGACTCCATTTACTCCTAAAATCCTATGTAACCAGCTTGAAAAAAAGCAGAGAAACAAACCTGAGTGGATGGAGTGTGAGTGGGGAGCACTGAAGAAATATCACAGAGTCCAAAAAAAGAGAAAGGGGAGAAAATTTGTTTTTTCTTCTTTTTAAAATTTTATAATAATTTTTCTTTTCTTTTAAAAAAAATTTTTAACTAATTTTTTTCACCTTTTCATAAAATAATTATCTCTTGCTTAGCTTGTTTTTAGTTTTGTTTTTGTTATTTGCTTTGTTTAGTTTTATCCTTGTTTGAATATCAAGACATTCTTGATATCCCTGCTTAATGACTGGGACTTTATCATTATAACCAAGTNATCAACACAAATACTATGAGACACACAAAAAGCAATCCCAAGTGGTAAATTCATAGAATAACAGTCCTACCTCAAGAAAAATGGAGGAGGTTCGAAGATGGCGGCACTGTGAGAAGCAGCAGAGTGCCCGCTCCCAGCCACAGACTCCATTTACTCCTAAAATGGTACCTAACCAGCTTGAAAAAAACAGAGAAACATACCTGAGTGGATGGAGTGAGAGTGGGGATCACTGAAGAAACATCACAGAGTCCAACAAAAGAGAGAGGGGAGAAAATTTGTTTTTTCTTCTTTTTTAAAGTTTATAATAATTTTTCTTTTCTTTTAAAAATTTTTTTAACTAATGTTTTTTCGCCTTTTCATAAAATAATTTTGTCTTGCTTAGCTTGTTTTTAGTTTTGTTTTCATTATTTGCTTTGTTTTGTTTTATCCTTGTTTCTAATATCAAGACTTTCTTCATATCCCTGCTTAACGACTGGGACTTTATCATTATAACCAAGTTTACTGTTTTCCTCTATACTTTCCCCCAACTCTCTTACTGGACTCCCTGCCTACCTGGGCTGTATCTCTCTCGCTCCTCTCAATCCATTGGCATACCTTTTTTCTTCTTTTTCTTTTTTCTTTTTCTACTTTTCTTTCATTCTTTCATTACGCTCCCTTCTGTCTTTCTGTCCGACTGTTAGTTTCTCTTATTGTCTGTATTGTATTTTTGTTTTCTCATTTTCAACTATTATCCAGTTCCTACTCTCTCCCTTAATTTTTTGCTGGACCTTCTTTCAGAATCTTTCCTCTGCTTCTGTCATCTCCCAGTAGCTTCTCCATTTTTTACATTTTAGTTTATTATTATTTTCTAAATTTTCACCAGTATTGACAACAATATACATCTCTCTCTCTAAGCATTATGTTTCTTTTTTTTAAGCATTTTTTTTCATGTGTGTGTGTGTGTGTGTTCTCCTTTCACTCTCCCAGTTCTATTTTCACGTGGGTTGTTTTCATTGTGACTGTCAAGATATTTTGTAAGATACCTCTTTTTTCCTGGAAGTTTAGTTGTGTATTGTCCTGCCTTGCCAGCACCCGTGCAACAGCTTACATGACGAGGTTGGGGCTCAGACACAGTTAGCCAACCTGAGAGGAGGGTCCTCCCAAGGACTGATCAATGACAATTTATACCCAATCACAACAGGAGAACATAAAGAAACCACAGAAGAGACACCCACAAGAGGGACACGCCTAGAGCAAAGAGCTCAGAAGTATAAGGAAAACACANGACACAGTTAGCCAACCAGGGAGGACGGTCCTCCCAAGGACTGATCAACAACAATCTATACCCAACCACAAGAGAACATAAAGAAACCACAAAAGGGGGCACCCAAAAGAGGGACACACATAGAGCAAAGAGCTCAGAGGTATAAGAAAAACACACCTCTGGGCTCCACTGGACCAACAAGACAAAATCCCATCCTACAAGACTGGGGGACAGCAAATATATCTAATATATAGATACAAACACTAAGACCTATCAAAATGGGGAGACAAAGAAACAACCCCCAAATTAAAGAAAAGGAAAAATCACCAGGAAAAGACTTTGATAAGATGGAGTTAAGCAAGTTATCAGAAATGGAGTTCAGAGTGTTGATTATGAAGATGTTCAAGGAACTTAAGAAGACACTAGATGATAAGATCGAGAACCTTAGTGAAAATATGAAAAAAGAGGCATACCATAAGCAAAACTCAGAGATAAAGAATGCTGTCTCTGATATCAAGAATGCACTGGAAGGAATTAAAAGCAGGCTCAACAAAGCAGAGGATAGAATAAATGACTTAGAAGACAAGGTAGAAAAAATCACTCAATCAGAGCAGCAAAAAGAAAAAACACTTAAAAAGCATGAAGACAGTCTAATGGAGCTTTGGGACAACATGAAGCAAAATGACATTTGTATTATAGGAGTGCCAGAGGGGGAGAAAAGAGAGCAAGGGATAGAGAACTTGGTGGAGGAAATAATGACAGAAAACTTCCCTAAGCTGGTGAAGGAGAAAGCCACACAAGTTCAGGAAGCACAGAGGGTTCTAAACAGGAGGGACCCAAAGAGACCCACTCCAAGACACATCATAATTAAAATGGCAAATGGACAAAGAGAAAATATTAAGGGCTGCAGGAGAGAGACAAGCAGTGACCTACAAGGGAACCCCCATAAGGCTGACAGCTGATTTCTCAACAGAAACT
>NW_015505027.1:5981-44475 GCF_001595765.1 Miniopterus natalensis
GGAAAAAAATAGCACAATGAAAGAAACACCAAAAATAGAGAAGAAAGTAAAAATATCAAGAAAAGTCATGGAAGAGGAAAAAAGGACTCTAGGAAAAAAAGAAAAAACTTAATACAACTAGGCAAAGGTGCTAGCCTGAGGGGAAAACCAGACTGGGAAGTCAGTAAATAAAGTAGTCAATTAGAAATATCCTCTAAATAGATGTCGAATTTAATTAACATAACATGGTCTACACATAGACATTTGTTACTTACAGATAAGGAATTCACTTAAAGAAGAAGAAGTGATATCATTATACCTAGAAACACTTGTCTGATTAGGCCTTGCGGATAAAACCTTTGGTTCTGTGGCCATAGCTAACTGTGAAGTGCCCTAAGGCCTTTAATGNTTTAAAGAAGAAGAAGTGATATCATTATACCTAGAAACACTTGCCTGATTAGGCCTTGCTTGGATAAAACATTTGGTTCTGTGGCCATAGCTAACTGTGAAGTGCCCTAAGGCCTTTAATGGGAAAAGGAGGTACTAGTTACCACTGCAGTTGTCAAGTATAGCAAGACAAATGCTTGGACTAACTGGGCCTCTTAGAAAAACTCTAAATCAGAGTTAACACACAGTTAGATGTGACTTTCTGAGTTGATATGATTTGCATCCTTATCTCGATGCCAGTGCTGTACAGGGACTTATCAGTGTATGTTGAGGGACCACAGAATAGATTTGGGAGCCAAGTAGGTTGACAGTCAAGTCATGGNCAGTGTATGTTGAGGGACCACAGAATAGATTTGGGAGCCAAGTAGATTGACAGTCAAGTCATGGGTCAGTAGTTGGAGTCATTGGTCAATTAATCAACCTCCCTGAATCACAGTTGCCTAATTAATAAAAAGTAAGCTATAATAGCATAGCTACTTTGCAAAGCTATTGTGATGACTATGTAACATGTTAATTACATAATATTGGGCCTACCCCACAGTAGAACACTCTAGAAATGCATTTCTTAACATAATTTTTTAAAATCCTACCTCCTTAAAGAGTCTTCTTCAGAGCTCTCACCCCCTATTAAAGAAAAAGTAAAATACACTTTAAAGCAACAATAGAAAAATACAGGACTTTAATGCTTTGTTAGGAAGGATTCCTTTGGGACCACACCTGAAGACTATACTAGAGTGAATAGTAATGATATAATGGATAGGCCATTAATACGTTAGGAACATTTACTTTCCCTTTTTTAAATATATCAAATGCAAGAGAAAAGAAAAGAGTGGGCTCCATCAAAATGTGATACCTACATATGAACTGCTATTTACAATGAACATAACCCTACCCAAACCCCATCAGACTGACAGAAAATGATATCATTAGGAGAAGCAGTATCATAAACGAACAATATCAAACTTAAGTAGCATGAGTTTTCCGGACTCCTGCCATGAAGAGCAGTTAGAAGAGGGTGTGCTTAGTTTGCTATAACACAATGGCCACTTCTCCAGCTCTTCAGTGAAGACTAGCTGGTTTAGGATGAAACGCTCTATCACAAGGAAATTTGGTCACTAGGCACTGCACTTGGCAGCACAGCAAAACAAAGGGAACAGACCCTTTCTCTTCCTATACCCAACTGCGAGATAAGTAAGAAAGACTTCGATTCCAGTAGTATAAAGTATAACCCTTGAGACTGTCTCCTTCCATTGCTAGAGTCTATCTGGACCCACCACATAGAGCAGCGTGGTTCAAACAGTTAGTGCCCTGCAGTAGTGCATGAGGTCATTTTTCTCAACCCTCCCCATTAGTGGCAAATGCCTACAGAAATCATGCTTTTTTGGCTTGTGTGGCATATGTCATCAGATCCTATGCTGATGAACAAGAACAAACCACAAAGGACAAAGAACATCTTGGGTAACTACATTCAAGTACCTTAGGATTTTAATTTTTTAAACATTCAAAAAGATACCCACTATATGACTCCAACTATTCAACAGTCAGGAAAAGGCAAAACTATGGAGACAGTAAAAGAAGCAGTGGGTTCCAGAGCTTATGGAGCAGAGAGGGATGAAGAAGCAGAGCACAGAGGACTTTTAAGGCAGTGGAACGATTCTCTATGATACCTAATGGTCCACACATATCATCATACATTTGTCAAAACCCACTGAATGTACAACACCAAGAGTGAACCTTAATGTAAACTATGGACTTTGGTTGATGATGATGAGTCAGTGCAGGTACATCCGTTGCAATAAATGTACCCCTCTGGTGCAGGATGTCAAAACTGAGGGAGGCTGTGTGTATGGGGATGTGGGGTTTATGGGAACTCTTGTACTTCCCACTCAGTATTGCTATGAATCTAAAAATGTTTTAAAAAAATAATGCTTACTAATTGTTTTTTAAACAATATCTGCTGAACCTGCTATTAACATAGAGCAACATATTAACACTATTTTCAAGACACAGGCAGCTTCAAAATTAATATAAAGATGCAGTGAGGAAACGAGATGGCAGCATAGATAACAGCTGTACACGCTGCCTCCCACAACCACATCAAAATTACAACTAAAATACAGAACCACCATCACTCAGGACCTCCTGAAATCTGGCTAAACAGAAGTCCTAAAGGAGGGAACTGAAGGAGCACCGAGTCCAGCGGGAGGGGGGGAGAGGCGGGTGGTTTGGGGATGAATCACCAAGAGGTGATTACCTGGAGCCGAAGGATAAACCTGGGAGGGACATCTTGGCAGTAGAGGTTTCCTAGAGGAGCGAGGGGTCCGAGCCTCATATCAGGCCCCCCAGCCCAGGTCTTCAGGAATGGGAAGAGAACGCCCCACAACTTCGGTCTTGGAAAACCAGCGGGGACTGTGGCCTAGGGATGAGGAGGCTGCAGGAGTCCCAGGCACCTCTTCTTAAAGGGCCTGCACATGAACTCACTCAGACACGCTCCCTCTGAGCCCCAGCTCTGGGCAGCAACTTGAAAGGATCTGGGACATTTGGGGAGGAACTAACTTGCCTGAAATCAGGGNGATGTGGCCGGGCTGGGCATGGCTCAGCGGTTGAGCGTCGACCTAGTATCCAGGTGATCAGGGTTCAATTCCCGGTCAAGGTACATGCCCCTGTTGTGGGCTGCAGCTGATCAATGACTCTCTCATCATTGATGTTTCTATCTCTCTCTCTCCCTCTCCCTTCCTCTCTCTGAAATCAATAAAGATATATTAAAAAATAAATAAAAAAGAAAGGATCTGGGACATTTGGGGAGGAACTAACTTCCCTGAAATCAGGGCGAGAGGTAGAGGGGCAGCTTTCTCCCAGGCAGAAGAGCTGGCAGAGGCCATTGCTCCTTTCTCAAACCCTCCCCCCACAGAGCCAGCAGGCAGGTGGCATATTTGAATCTCTACCAACTGACTCACACCTTTGGCCTCGCCCGGGTGATTCCAGGAGACCCGCCCCTCCCTACGTGCCAGTTCAACCGAGCCATTTCCAGAGGCTTTTCTATGCAAGTGGCCTCTCAAATCATTTATTTAGGACTTTCCTAAAATCTCTCAAGCAAGCAGCAGCATGCCCCACATGTCTTGTGAGTGGCCACAGCCCTGGCACTAGTGGCAGCCTGCATAACTTGGCCTCTCCTGGACACCTCTAAGCCCAGCGCAAGTAGCGGCCAACTACGGTTTGCTGTGTAGCTCATGCTGGGTGAACTTGGGCAAGGCACTGGCAGAGGCTGACTTTGCACCTCCCAGGAGGCCCCAGAGACAGTGCACCTGGTGGTCAGACTAGACCACGCTGGATTATAACCCTACTACATCCACAAGTGAAACACTCAAGGGGCACAATTGGTGCACACCAAAGCTCCACTGAAGTAAATCCTGATCCATAGGGGTGCCTCCAGCACACTAGCTCTTTAGTTGTAGTTGCAGCTGGTCCTCATAGCCAATTGGCCTGCAGGTCAATTCCTCCCAGGGACACCAACAGCAACCAAGGCTCAACTACAACAAATCAGAGCACACAGCCCACACAGGGGAGCACCTAGAAAGCCCAGATCAGGTGACTGGAGAGGCTGAGCCACTGAACCCTACAGGACACCTACTACACAAAGCCACTCTACAAATTCCAGGAGACACAGCAGCTCTACCTAATACATAGAAACAAACACTTGGAAGCAGCCAAAATGTGGAGGCAAAGAAACATGTCACAAAGAAAAGAACAAAAGAAATCTCTAGAAAAGGAACTCAATGAAATAGAACCAAGCAAGCTAACAGATACAGAGTTCAGAATTTTGTTTATAAGGATGCTCAAAGCACATTAGTAAGAGTAACAAGTGAGACCATCAATGAGATAATAAAGTACAAATTTGAAATGAAGGCTACACGAACTAAAATGAAGAATAATTTACATGGAATCAACAGTAGAGTAGAGGACACTGTGAATCAAATTAGCAATTCAGAACGTGAGGAAACAAAAAGCACTGAAACAGATGAGAAAAAAGAAAAAAGAATCCAGAAATATGAAAATAGTATAAGGAGCCTCTGAGACAACTTCTAGAGGCCCAACATTCATATTATTGGGGTGCCAGAAGGGGAAGAAAGACACCAAGTAATTGCAAACCTATTTGAAAAAATAATTACAGAAAACTTCCCCTACCTGGGGAAAGAAATCGACTTACAAGTCCAGAACGCACAAAGTTTCCCAAACAAGAGGAACCCAAAGAGGCCCACAGCAAGACACATCATAATTAAAATGCCTAAGGTTAAAGACAAAAAGAGAATCTTAAAAGCTGCAAGAGAAAAGCAGTTAGTTACCTACAAAGGAGCGCCCATACAACTGTCAGTTGATTTCTCAACAGAAAATTTGCAGGCCAAAAGGGAGAGGCAAGAAATATTCAAAGTGATGAAAAATAAGGAACTGCAACCAAGATTGCTCTCTCCAGCAAAGCTACCATTTCGAATTGAAGGTCAGATAAAGAGATTCAAGGATAAGAAAAAACTAATGAAGTTCATCACCACCAGACCAGCACTACAGGAAATGTTGAAGGGTCTTCTTTAATAAAAAGCTAATGAACAAAAGAATCTGACAAACTAAATAGATCCAGAGACACTGACACATGCAACAGATGATCATATTTCAGAGAAAAGAGGGAAGGGGGATGGAGGGTGGGAAGAGATTAACTAAAGAAGCTATATGCATATATGGATAACCCATGGACACAGTCAGTAATGGGGTAAAGTCCTCGGGAGGAGGTGGGAACGAGGTGGAGGGGATCAATTGGGGGGCGGGGGGATGGGACACCTGTAATACTTTCAACAATAAAGGTAAATTAAAATTAATAAATATATAAAAAAGAAATATCCAAGTATCAGAATATGGATATTATCCCCTCAATTGAATGAAGCAGATGAAAAGATAGAAACAAGCAAATGACTTGAATTGTATACGTACTAGGAAAGGTAAGAAAAACACTGATAAATATCATTGACTATCTTCTTTATAATTATAAACAGGGAATAAGTGCAATATAAATCAAAACTAAATCATACTTATAATTAAAAGACAATTTTTATTTTTATTTTAAATCAGAAATCATCATGCTGATTTTATGTAAAAATGATCTTCAAACATTATTCGAATAAAAAGAAAAGATTATAAATGCCTAATATTGCTCAAGTCATTTATATACAAATACCTGTGAAATATTCACCAAGAGTAACAAAAGTGACTGGCATTGCTATTAAATATGCATGATGCAACGGAAACCAGCACAATGTTATATAATCATATTACTTGCTTTCAAAATAAAATTTTAAGTCAATCCCAAAAATTCAGTCAGGACAATAACTGCTGGGCAGAAAAATATTACACAGCAAGCCTAAACCAGCTATCCATAGAAAGTCTGACTCAAATGGCTAACCCTGGGTTGGTGCCAGATAAGCTGAATCAGGAGAGGGTATACACAATTTCTTAACAGGTAAGGAGGGATTCACTGTGACTAAAAACTTTGAACAACCAATGGGATTCATTCTGAACACTTGTTTTCCTTCTGGCCATCTAGAATTTTGGCACACACTATGGGGAAGATGCTGATGTGACTAGGGTGCCATAAAACCCTTGGCATTGAGTTTAACAAGACTCTGGAATTGGTAGGTGACATTTCACAAGTGTTGTCAGAATTTAACACTGGAATACTTAAGTATAGCCTGGGAACTCCACAGGGAGAGAGTTCTTGCAAGCTTGTGCCTGGTGTCCTCCACACTTTGTCACACAAAACATTTCTCCTTGTTGATTGAACTAAGACCCTTCCACTCTACTAAATCACAGGTAGGAGTAAAACTACATGTTGAGTCCTATGAATCTTTTCAGTGCATAAGCCCACCTAGGTGTGAGTTAAGGAACACCTAACAGAATGGCATTTGTGGCATTTTTATGACGCAGGATGCTATGTTCCACATGATTAGAGGAAGACGGTGATTTACAACATACCTCTCCGGGAGTCTGTTTTTCTTAATACTTCTTTTGAAGATCCCTGTAGGACTATTTGAAGGAAGGCATGAAAGAGATAAATTAAACAATAATGTCAAAAACAATGTGAAAAAAACAAATATCCTATTTACTCATAATGGAAAAAACAAAATCCAAATAATTAACAACATATTCTACAGAATGGAAGATGCTATAAATGAATTGAAACATTACACTGGAAATTCTCTCTAAGGACACTTTAATTCCCTTTTAAAACAGTTCTGAATGAATCAAGCAACTAGGATAACGAAAGAAAAACAATAATTCTCAAAGATAGAACAACAGTGTTCTAGTGATTACAGAGTACTGTTTCATTGTTTCTAAACTTTTCCTTAATATCTTATGACACTAAAAACATGGCTCTCCTATGAAAGGCAGTGGTTGTAAAAACAAGGTAAAAAGTCAAAGAAACTGTTTCCAAACTGTAGGGTGAGTTATCCATGGATATCACAACTGTCTCAACATTGATGGGATAAAACTAGTAATTCCTGTTGAGCTGTTCCTCTTCCCTCTTCACCTAATAAAGTCCCATTCTGCACCACCAGTTCACACACCAGTGTGCACACTGGGGACCTATGAAGGAACCATCTTCGATTTCTCTCTCCATGATAATATTTACATTTAATTATCATGAAATCATATGAACTAGACTTGTTTCCTTTCTCTTCTTTATTTTGCTACAGTCAATAGCCTCAGTCTAACAGGGGTCTTAATTATGACTTCCACACTGGGCAAAATAACAGCAAATATTATTTTCCTTTGTAAATGAAGATTCTTTAAGAACAACAAAACCAATCTCATTGGGGTCCTTGCTCACTGGCTAAGTGGAGTCATTTTTATCCTTAACCACTGGTTTGTGATTCCAGGAAAGTATTGTTCAGTTCCTAGTTTTAGTGACATTTTGCTGAGACAAATCAATATGAAATGACAACTATTTATATGGTTAGTGTAATTCATTTGCTATAAACACTAAACAAAAACACCTTTCTTAACAAGTGAAGTTTCTCATACTGTGATTACAGAGAAAACATACAACCTCTTAATTTAAAATCCTTTTACTTTCTTACATAAAGACATAATATGGGATATAAGAAGTCGTGACTAAATAAATGAACTTCGTCTCGAACAATATTGCTCCAGATTTTAAATCGCCTACAATTAACTGTTTAAATAATAACAAATACTAGTCTATTGAGGAAGAAATTAAGAAACACTATAGGAGCCCATCCAGCATGATCCAGGAGTGTGTACAACCAATGGGATTCATTCTGAACACTTGCTTGCCATCTGGCCATCTAGAATTTGGGCACACATTATGGGGAAGATGTCGATGTGACTAGGGTGCCATAAAACACTTGGCACTGACTCTAAAGGGACTCTGCGGTTTGGTAGATGGCATTTCACATGTCTTGTCAGAATTTGACAGTGGAATACTTGAGCACATCCTGGGAACTCCACAGGAAGAGAGACTTACAAGCGGGTACCTGGTGTCCTCCACACTTTGTCACACACACATTTTCTCTCTCCTGATTGTCGTATGATCCTCCCAGTCTAGGAAATCATAGGTAAGAGTAAAACTACATGTTGAGTCCTATGAATTTTCTAGTGAGTAAGCCCACCTAGGTGTGGGTTCAGGAACCCCTGTCAGAATGGCATTATGTGACAGTTTCATGATGTGGGATGGTATGTTCCATATGATTAGAGGCAGAGGGTGATTTCAAGCATACGTCTCTTAGAACTGGGTCTTTTTACTGTTTCTTCTGTAGATTGCAGTAGATCTATTTGAATAAAGGGAAAAAAAGATACCCATGGACACCCCAACAACCTCAACATGTATGGAAAAAAACTAGTCTTTCCTGTTGAGCTATTGCTCTTCCCTGTTNAACTAGTCTTTCTTGTTGAGCTATTGCTCTTCCCTGTTCATCTAATAAAGTCCCATTCTCCACCTCCACTTCACATGCCAGTGTGCACGCTGGAGACCTATTAGTGAACCACCTTAGATTTCTCTCTCCATGGTAACACTTACATTTAATTATCATGAAATCATATGAACTAGACCTCTTTCCTTTCTCTTATTTATTTTGCTACAGTCAATGGCCTTAGTCTAACAGGGGCTCTTACCGATGGTTTTCACAAAGCAGAAAATAACAGCAAATATTATTTTCCTTCGTAAATGAAGATTCTTTAACAACAACAAAATGAACGTCATTGGGATCCTTGCCCACTGGCTAAGTGGAGTCGTTTTTATCCTTAAGCATTGGTTTCTGATTCCAGGATAGTATTTTTCAGTACCTAGTTTTCGCGACTTTTTGCTCAGACAAATCAATATGCAATAACAAGTATTTATATACTTAGTGTAATCCATTTGGTATAAAAACTAAACAAAAGATCCTGTCTTAACATGTTAAGTATCTCAGACTGTGATTATAGAGGACACATGCAACCTCTAAACTTATAATCCTTTTACTTTATTATATAAAGATATCATATGGGATATTTGAAGTGGTGACTAAATAAATGAACTTCTTCTCCAACAATATTGCTCAAGTTTTAAAATCTCTTCCATTTAACTGTTTAAATAATAATAAATACTAGTCTCTTAAGGAAGAAATTAAGAAACACAATAGGAGCCCATCCAGCGTGATCTAGGAGTGTGTACAACCAATGGGATTCATTCTGAACACTTGCTTGCCATCTGGCCATCTAGAATTTTGGCACACACTATGGGGAAGATGCAGATGTGACTAGGGTGCCATAAAACCCTTGGCACTGGGTCTAAAAGGACTCTGGGGTTTCATAGATGACATTTCACATGTCTTGTCAAAATTTGACAGTGGAATACTTGAGCACATCCTGGGAACTCCACAGGGAGAGAGCTCTTGCAAGTGGTTACCTGGTGTCCTCCACACTTTGTCACACACACATTTTCTCTTTCCTGATTATTTTATGACCTTTCCACTCTAGGAAATCATAGGTAAGAGTAAAACTACATGTTGAGTCCTATGAATTTTCTAGTGAGTTAGCNCAGTAAGCCCACCTAGCTGTGGGTTCAGGAACCCCTGTCTGAATGGCATATGTGACCATTTTATGCTGCGGGATGGTATGTTCCACATGATTAGAGGCAGAGGGTGATTTCAAGCATACCTCTCTTGGAACTGGGTCTTCTTATTGCTTCCTTTTTGGATTGCAGTAGATCTATTAGATTAAAGGAAGAAAAAGATAAATGAAACAATGATGTCAGAAAACATTANCAGAAAACAATGTGTAACAAAAAAACAAGGTAATTTCCTCCAAATAGGAAAAGCAGAATCCTAATTATAGAGAGCCTGATCTCCTATANTAATCCTAAGGATAGAGAGCCTGACCTCCTATATGCAAGTGCCTATAAATGAAATGAAATATCATACTGGCAATTTTCTCTAAGGACATTTAATTCCTTTTTACAATAGTTCTGAATGAATCAAGAAACTAGGGTAGCAAAAGCAAAACAATAATTCTCAAAGCTNTATAAATGAAATGAAATATCATACTGGCAATTTTCTCTAAGGATATTTAATTCCTTTTTACAATAGTTCTGAATGAATCAAGAAACTAGGGTAGCAAAAGCAAAACAATAATTCTCAAAGCTAGTACAACAGTTTTTTAGTGATTACAGAGTTCTATTTCTTTCTTTCTAAACTTTTCCTTAATATTTTATAATACTAAAAACATGGCACCCCTATGAAAGGGAGTTGTTGAAAAAACAGGGTAAAAAGTCATAGAAGCTGTATACAAAATGTTGGGTTCGTTTCCCATGGATATTGCAAGAAACAACATGTATGGAAAAAAAGTGGTCTTTCNAGGAGTTAATGAAAAAACAGGGTAAAAAGTCATAGAAATGGTATCCAAAATGTTGGGTGCGTTACCCATGGATATAGCAAGAAACAACATGTATGGAAAAAAAG
Organism: Miniopterus natalensis; assembly: GCF_001595765.1. The sequence continues at coordinate 16,409 of NW_015505027.1, forward strand.
TGGTCTTTCCTGTTGAGCTGTTGCTCTTCCCTGTTCATCTAATAAAGTCCCAATCTCCACCTCCAGTTCACATGCAAGTGTGCACACTGGAGACCTATGAATGAAACCTCTTAGATTTCTCTCTCCATGATAATATTTACATTTAATTATCATGAAATCATATGAACTAGACCTCTTTCCTTTCTCTTCTTTATTTTGCTACAGTCAACGGCTTCAGTCTAACAAGGGCTCTTAACGAAGGCTTTCACCATTGGGAAAATACAAGCAAATATTATTTTCCTTCGTAAATGAAGATTCTTTAAGAAGAACAAAACCAATCTCATTGGGATCCTTGCCCACTGGCTAAGTGGAGTCGTTTTTATCCTTAAGCATTGGTTTCTGATTCCAGGAAAGTATAGTTCAGTTCCTAGATTTAGTGGCTTTTGACTGAGACAAATCAATATGCCATCACAAGTATTCATGTACTTAGTGTAATCCATTTGCTTTAAAAACTAAAAGAAGATTCTTTCTTAAAAAGTTAAGTTTGTCATAATATGATTATAGAGGAAACATACAACCTCTTAATTTAATTCCTTNGTGATTATACAGGAAACATACAACCTCTTAACTTAAATTCCTTTTATTTTGTTAAATAAAGATATCATATGGGATATTTGAAGTGGTGACTAAATAAATGAACTTCTCCAACAATATTGGTCAAGTTTCTAAATCTCTTATAATTAACTGTTTAAATAATAATAAATACTCGTCTATTAAGGAAGAACTTAAGAAACACTATAAGAGCAAGTCCAGCTTGATCCAGGAGTTTGTACAAACAATGAGACTCATTCTGAACAATTCCTTTTCATCTGGACATCTAGAATTTTGGCACACACTGTGGGAAAGATGCCGATGTGACTAGGGTGCCATACAACCCTTGGCACTGAGGAAAGGGACTCTTGGACTGGTAGATGGCATTTCTCATGTCTTGTCAGAATTTGACAGTGGAATACTTGAGCACATCCTGGGAACTCAACAGGGAGAGACGTCTTGCAAGATTGTGCCTGGTGTCCTCCACACTTTGTCACACACACCTTTTCTCCTTGCTGATTGTGTTATGATACTTCCACTCTAGTAAATCACAGGTAGGAGTAAAATTCTATGTTGAGTCCTATGAATTTTTCTAGTGAATAAGCCCACCTAGGTGTGGGTTCAGCAACCCCTAACAAAATGGCTTTATTTGGCCTTTTTATGATGCAGAATACTATGTTCCACATGATTAGAGGCAGAGGGTGATTTCAAGCATACCTCTCTTGGAATCGCTTCTTCTTGATGTTTCTTCTGAAGATTCCTGGAGATCTGTTTGAACAAAGGTATGAAAAGATAAATGAAATGGCGACAGAATACAATGTGAAAGAAAAAAACGAGGCAAATTACTCAAAATAGAAAATGCAGAATCCTAATGACAGACAATATGCTCTACTATATGAAAGTGCATATAAAGGAAATGAAACATCACACTGGCAATTTTCTCCAACTAAGCAGGATTTCATTCCTCTGTACAATAGATATGAATCAATCAAGTCACTGAGATAGCGCTAGAAAAACAACAATTATCAAAGATAGTACAATAGGGTTCTATCGATTACAGACATCTATTGGTTTGTTTCTAACATCTTTCTTAATATCTCATGACACTAAAAATATGTCTCTCCTGTGAAAGGTAGTTGTTGACAGGACAAGGTAAAAGTCAAAGAAACTGTATCCAAAATATAGGGTGAGTTACCCATGGATATTCCAACAAACTCAACATGTATGGGGGAAAACTGGTCTTTCCTGTTGAACTGTTGCTCTTCCCTGTTCAACTGATAGAGTTTTATTCTCCATGTCAAATTCACATGCCAGTGCACAAGGTGAAGAAATGTGAATTAACCAGCTTAGATTTCTCTCCCTCTACTAACTTTTTACCCTTAATGGTCATGAAATCCTGTGAACTAGACATCTTTTCCTTCTCTGCTTTATTTTGCTACTGTCAACTGCCCAAGTCAAACAATTGGCTTTCACAGGGGCAAAAATTATACAATTATTATTCCTTCATAAATTAAAATTTTTTAAGCAGAACAAACGAGAAAGACATACGCTTAGAAAAACACAATCATCTTCAATGGAATAAATTGACCCTCCTGACTTGATTTCAGCATGTATGGGATTTCAGCATGTATCTATGAGAGCTTCATCATGCCCTGAGGGTAGTCCAAGGAGGCAAAGCTTCCTTTGTCTTTATGTGGTTTCCTTCAATCTGTCCTGTACATGAGCGCTTTGCAAACTAGGGACTATGGGCAATAATACAACCTGTCATCTGGTTTTGTACATAAAGTCTCACTGGAACACAGTCCTGCCTTTTCCTTGACATATTGTTTGTGACTGCTCTCACACTACAATGGCAGACTTGAGGAGATATGACAGGCGACATGACCTAAAATCAGCACCTTTACAGAAAAAGCATCCTGACCACCTCTTCATATAAAAACCAGAGTGCCCCCAACAAGTGTAATCGTATGACACATCTGCTCAGTGCCCTCCAATGAATCCCTGTAGTAAACATGGCTGACCCTCTACCTTAGTCTTCCTTCTTGCTTGAGATCCCCAGCTGTATTTGGACATTTACTGTCTTGATACACAAAGAGAAATGATTATACTAAGCTAATCACAGTACCTAGTTTACCACTAAGTGTTTTAGGAGTGAGCATGTGATGTACCCCAAGCCTATAAAATGTTAGCTGAAGTCAACTGCAAGCCCCTCAGTTTTCCTCATATTTAAAAGAAACATATAGCTCAGCATCACCAATCAGGGAAATGCAAATGAAAGCCATAATGCAGGACCACCTCAGACTCTCAGAATAGCTGCCCTCAGATATAAATAAATAAATAAATACATACATACATACATACATAAATAAATACATAAATAAATACATAAATAAATAGTGTTGGCCATGATGTGGAGAAAAGAGAAAGCCTCCCACTCCACTCGTGGGATTGTAAATTGGTACACGCAGTATGAAAAACAGCATGAAGATGCCTCAGAAAATTAGAAATAAAACTGCCATTCCACTTCTGGGCATTTCTTCAACAAAAGCAGGAACAGAGATTTGAAAAGATATCTGCACCCCTATATGCACTGCAACATTATTTACAATAGCTAAGATATGAAAGTAATGTAGGTGCCGTTCGATAGGTAAAAAGAAGATTTAACAATATATGGCATAAATGAAATATCACTCAGACATGAAAAAAAGGAAATCTTGCCATTTACCACAACATGAAAGGACCAAGAAACTGTTATGCTAAGTGAAATAAGACAATGACAAATATAGTATGTCTCACTTACATGTGGACTCTAAAACGAACAAAACAAACCAAACAGAAAAACAACCCATAGCCACAGGGAATAAACTCATGGTTGCCAAAGGCTAATGAGTTGAGGAGATGTATGAAAAAAAAGAAGATGAATAAGAAGAGAATCTTGCAGTTATATCATATGTGAGCACCCCGGATGCAGTGTATAGCACAGGACGTGCGTCAGTACCATAGTAACTTTGCACGGACATAGAGGGTGACTAGACTTAGCGTGGTCATCACATCCTAAAGTATATAAATGTGAAACCACCATGCTGTACACCTGAAAGTTATATATTGTGTGCCAACTATACTTTTAACAGGAAATTTCAAAGGAAAGGAGAAACGCATAAGGAAAAGCAGGCCTTCCAGCCTTTACACACTGTCATGTGAGAATATGATGCCTCGGAGCCCTCGCTAAGCAGCTGGCCAGGAAAGGACACATTAACGCTGACAACCATGCACCTGGAAAGGGACAACTGGGATCCTGATGACATCACGAAAAACCAAAACAACCCTGGTTCCTATTGCTTTGGCCACAGTTAATTAGGCCACCGATCCTCTGAAGCGAAGACCATTCTATGTGACTGACAGCCCAAGGCTTATAGGGTAAGATCTCTTCCTTTCTGGTGTAGGAGACTCATAAGCTTGCCTTCGCTAGGTATTAACCTCATTCTCAAGCATTCCCACAGGACACATTCTGCACCATCAAAACAGAACTGGGCATTAATGCCGCAAAGTTCTCTTCTACATCTGAGCCCTTGCACTGCTGTTCCCACTGCCAAACGGAAAGTTCCTCCAGCTAAACATCACTCTACTGCCCCTTTACCTGGCAAATTTCTTCACCTTCTGCATGCTTACTTTACATCCCACCTACACTTTTTATGTTCTAATTATAAATCTTCTTTTGAATTGATTTCTGACAGAGACAGGAAGGGAGANCTAGGTATTAACCTCATTCTCAAGCATTCCCACAGGACACATTCTGCACCATCAAAACAGAACTGGGCATTAATGCCGCAAAGTTCTCTTGTACATCTGAGCCCTTGCACTGCTGTTCCCACTGCCAAACGGAAAGTTCCTCCAGCTAAACATCACTCTTCTGTCGCTTTTCCTGGCAAATTTCTTCACCTTCTGCATGCTTACTTTACATCCCACCTACACTTTTTATGTTCTAATTATAAATCTTCTTTTAAATTGATTTCTGACAGAGACAGGAAGGGAGAAACAGAGAGAGAGAAACAGTGATTTCTTTTTCCACTTCCTTATGCATTCCTTGGTTGATTCTGGTGTGTGCCCTGACCAGAGACCAAACCCACAACTTTTGCATTTGGGGACAACGCTTTAACCAACTGACCTACCTGGCCAAGGCCTCACCCACATTTTTCAAACTCTAGTCCTCATCATGGCTTTAAAGTGTCTGGCACATACTACACACCAATGAAAAGAATAAATAATGACAAGGGTAAGCTCCTAGTGCACTCTGGCATCTAGTATGCATTGAGTAAAGCATAGGAAATAATAAAAATGACAATGATAATAAGTTCTTGGAGGGCAGGGAGCGGGTTTTTAAATGTTTGAATTCTGCAACATCAGTATAACACCTACCACCTAAATGATACCTGAGAGTTCAATAGCAAACCATTAAGAGGATCGATGATTAACTGAATTTTTAATTGTCTTTCAAAATTCTGTTTCTGAAAAACACACAGAAATAAACCAGGCACAGCTCTCTGATATTATGAACATCTTCAAGATCAAACCTCTATTTCATCTTTATGTTTTCTATAATTTGAAAAACCAACTTACACAAGCTCTGGTTGAAGGTATACTAAGTTTAAGGTGTCCTCATGCATTTCTCATGGCAGGCACAATCAACTCAGTGCCACAGCTGGGTAGCACACTGCCATTCTACTTATTGTGAAATATTTCTCTGCTCTTATTATAATTTGTTAAGTCCGTATAGCATTATTTGAATATTTATTATGATTATCTTTTGAACAATGGCAATACAGCATGTGGTTCTAAGGAAACTAGTGTCATGACAATTATTCAACAATTAGAAGGACCGTCTTGTTCTAATGAAGTCAACATGCCTCATTCTGTTTTGACTTGTGACGAATGAAGTTGATCATAGTGAGACCTTGTTGGTATAATATGTAACATAACCTCTGCTTCTCAACTGCCATTGCCTCTGACTTCTGTACTACTGGTAGATGTTTAGAAACCAATCTCATTGGGATCCTTGCCCACTGGCTAAGTGTTGGCAGTCTTATCCTTAACAATTGTTTCTGGTTCCACGGAACTATTCTTCAGTTCCTAGATTAGTGACTTTCCAGTGAGACAAAACAGTATGTAATAACAAGGATTTCTTTACTTAGTTTAATCCATTTGCTGTAAAAACTAAACAAAAGATCCTTTCTTAAAAAGTCCAGTGTGTTATACTGTGATTATAGTGGAAACCTACTACCTCTTATCTTAAAATCCTTTTATTTTTTACATAAAGCTGGGATATTAGAAGTCGTGACTAAAGAAATTAACTTCTTGTCCAACAATATTCCTCTGCATTTTAAATCACCTACAATTAACTGTTCAAATAACACTGAATACTAGTCTATTAAGGAAGAAATAAAGAAAAACTATAGGAGCCCACTCAGGTTGATCCAGGAGTTGTATAACCAATGGAATATATTCTGAACACTTGCTTTCCACCTGGCCATCTCAAATTTTGGCACACACTATGGGGAAGATGCTGATGTGACTAGGATGCCATAAAACCCTTGGCACTAACTTTAACAGGACTCTGGAACTGGTAGATGGCATTTCATATGTCTTGTCAGAATTTGACAGTGGAATACTTGAGCTCATCCTGGGAACTCCACAGCGAGATAGCTCTTGCAAGCATGTGCCTCGTGTCCTCCACACTTTGTCACACACTCCTTTTCTCCTTCCCGATTGTCCTATGATCCTTCCACTCTAGTAAATCACAGGTACAAGTAAAACTACATGTTGAGTCCTATGAATTTTTCTAGTGAGTAAGCCCACCTAGGTGTGGGTCGGAACCCCTAAGAGAATGGTATTATGTGGCATTTTTATGATGCCAGATGGTATGTTCCACATGATTAGAGGCAGAGGGTGATTTCAAGCATACCTCTCCTGGAACTGGGTCTTCTTATTGCTCTTTTTGTACATTGCAGTAGACCTATTTGAATAAAGGAATGAAAAGATAAATCAAACGATGAACACAGAAAACAATGTGAAACAAACAACAATGCAATTTACTCAAAATAGAAAATGCAGAATCCTCATGATAGACAACATGCTCTACTGTATGAAAGTGACTAAAACAGAAATGAAACATCACACTGGCTCTTTTCTTGGACTAAGCACAGTTTCATTCCCTTCTACAATCCATATGAATTAATCAAGTAACTGGGGTAGTGAGAGAGAAACAATAATTCTCAAAGACAGTACAATAGGGTTCTAGTGATTACAGAGTTCTATTTCTTTCTTTCTAAACTTTTCCTTAATATTTTATGACACTAAAAACATGGCACCCCTATGAAAAGGAGTTGTTGAAAAAACAAGGTAAAAAGTCATAGAAACTGTATCCAAAATGTTGGGTGCGTTATGCTTTAGATAGCCCAACAAACTCAACATGTATGGAAAAAAACTGGTATTTCCTGTTGAGCTATTGCTCTTCCCTGTTCATCTAATAAAGTCCCATTCTCCACCTCCACTTCACACACCAGTGTGCACACTAAAGACCTATGAATGAACCACCTTACATTTCTCTCTCCCTGATAACATTTACATTTAATTATGATGAAATCATATGAACTAGACCTCTTTCCTTTCTCTTCTTTATTTTGCTACAGTCAACGGCCTTAGTCTTAACGATGGCTTTCACAGGGGAGAAAATAACAGCAAATACTATTTTCCTTCGTAAATGAAGATTCTTTAAGAAGAACACAACCAATCTCATCGGGATCCTTGACCACTGTCTAAGTGGACTCGTTTTTATCCTGAAACACTGGTTTCTGATTCCAGGATAGTATTTTTCAGTACCTAGTTTTAGTGAGTTTTTGCTGAAACAAATCAATATGCAATAACAAATATTTATATACATTGTGTAATACATTTGTTATAAAAACTAAACAAAAGATCCTGTCTTAACATGTTCAGTTTCTCATTCTGTGATTATAGAGGAAATACACAACCTCTTAACTTAAAATTCTTTTACTTTTTTAAATAAAGATATCATATGGGATTTTGGAAGTGGTGACTAAATAAATGAACTTCTCCAACAATATTGCTCAAGTTTGAAAATCTGTTACAGTTAACTATTTAAATAATAATAACTACTAGTCTATTAAGGAAGAAATTAAGAAACACTATACGAGCCCGTCCAGCGTGATCCAGGAATTTGTACAAACAATGGGATTCATTCTGAACACTTGCTTGCTATCTGGCCATCTAGAATTTATGCACACATTATGGGGAAGATGCCGATGTGACTAGGGTGCCATAAAACCCTTGGCACTGAGTCTAAAGGGACTCTGCGGTTTGGTAGAAGGCATTTCACATTTCTTGTCAGAATTTGACAGTGGAATACTTGAGCACATCCTGGGAACTCCACAGGGAGAGAGACTTGCAAGCAAGTGCCTGCTGTCCTCCACACTTTGTCACACACACATATTCTCCTTCCAGAATGTCCTATGATCCTTCCACTCTAGTAAATCATAAGTAAGAGTAAAACTACATGTTGAGTCCTATGAATTTTCTAGTGAGTAAGCCCACCTAGCTGTGGGTTCAGCAAGCCCTGTCAGAATGGCATTATGTGACAATTTTCTGATGCGGGATGGTATGTTCCACATGATTAGAGGCAGAGGGTGATTTCAAGCATACCTCTCTTGGAACTGGGTCTTCTTACTGCTTCTTCTGTCGATTGCAGTAGATCTATTTGAATAAAGGAAAAAAAAGATGACCATGGACACCCCAACAACCTCAACATGTATGGATAAAAACTGGTCTTTCTTGTTGAGCTATTGCTCTTCCCTGTTCATTTAATAAAGTCCCATTCTCCACCTCCACTTCACACGCCTGTGTGCACGCTGGAGACCTATCAGGGAACCACCTTGGATTTCTCTCTCCATGATAACACTTACATTTAATTATTATGAAATCATATGAACTAGACCTCTTTCCTTTCTCTTCTTTATTTTGCTACAGTCAACGGCCTTAGTCTAACAGGGGCTCTTACTGATGGTTTTCACAAAGCAGAAAATAACAGCAAATATTATTTTCCTTCGTAAATGAAGGTTCTTTAAGAACAACAAAACGAATGTCATTGGGATCCTTGCCCACTGGCTAAGGGGAGTCGTTTTTATCCCTAAGCATTGATTTCTAATTCCAGGAAAGTATTGTTCAGTTCCTAGTTTTAGTGACTATTTGCTGAGTAAAATCAATATGCAATACCAAGTATTTATATAGTTAGTGTAATCCATTTGCTATAAAAACTAAACAAAAGGTACTGTCTTAACAAGTTTCTCATACTGTGATTATAGAGGAAACATACAACCTCTTAACTTAAAATCCTTTTACTTTTTTACATAAAGATGTCATATGGGATATTTGAAGTGGTGACTAAATGAACTTCTTCTCCAACAATATTGCTCAAGTTTTTAAATCTCTTACAATTAACTGTTTAAATAATAATAAATACTAGTCTCTTAAGGAGGAAATTAAGAAACACTATAGGAGCTCGTCCAGCATGATCCAGGAGTTTGTACAACCAATGGGATTCATTCTCAACACTTGCTTGCCATCTGGCCATCTCGAATTTGGGCACACATTATGGGGAAGATGCCCATGTGACTAGGGTGCCATAAAACCCTTGGCACTGACTCTAAAGGGACTCTGTGGTTTAGTAGATGGCATTTCACATGTCTTGTCAGAATTTGACAGTGGAAGACTTGACCACATCCTGGGAACTCCAGAGGGAGAGAGACTTGCAAGCGGGTACCCAGGTCCTCCACACTTTGTCACACACACATTTTCTCTCTCCTGATTGTCCTATGATCCTTCCACTCAAGTAAATTATAGGTAAGAGTAAAACTACATGTTGAGTCCTATGAATTTTCTAGTGAATAAGCCTGTCTAGCTGTGGGTTCAGGAACCGCTGTCAGAATAACATTATGTGACAATTTTATGATGTGGGATGGTATGTTGCACATGATTACAGGCAGAGGGTGATTTCAAGCATACCTCTCTTGGAACTGGGTCTTCTTACTGCTTCTTCTGTAGATTGCAGTAGATCTATTTGAATGAAGGGAAAAAAAGATACCCATGGACACCCCAACAACCTCAACATGTATGGAAAAACACTGGTCTTTCCTGTGGACCTGTTGCTCTTCCCTGTTCATCTAATAAAGTCCCAATCTCCACCTGCAGTTCACATGCCAGTGTGCACACTAGAGACCTATGAATTAACCATCTTACATTTCTCTCTCCATGATAACATTTACATTTAATTATCATGAAATCATATGAACTAGACCTCTTTCCTTTCTCTTCTTTATTTTGCTACAGTCAACGGCCTTAGTCTAATGGGGGCTCTTAACGATGGCTCTCACAGGGGAGAAAATAACAGCAAATATTATTTTCCTTCATCAACGAAGATTCTTTAAGAAGAACAAAACCAATCTCATTGGGATCTTTGCCCACTGGCTAAGTGGAGTCATTTTTATCCTTTAGCATTCGTTTCTGATTCCAAGAAAGTATTGTTCAGTTCCTAGTTTTAGTGACATTTTGCTGAGACAAATCAATATGCAATAACAAGTATTTATATACTTAGTGTAATCCATTTGCTATTAAAACTAAACAAAAGATCCTGTCTTAACACGTTAAGTTTCTCATACTGTGATTAAAGAGGACACATGCAACTGCTTAACTTAAAATTCTTTTACTTTGTTATATAAAGACATCATATGGGATATTTGAAGTGGTGAGTAAATAAATGAACTTCTCCAACAATATTGGTCAAGTTTCTAAATCTCTTACAATTAACTGTTTAAATAATAATAAATACTAGTCTCTTAAGGAAGAAATTAAGAAGCACGATAGGAGCCCATCCAGCGTGATCTAGGAGTGTGTACAACCAATGGGATTCATTCTGAACACTTGCTTGATATCTGGCCATCTAGAATTTTGGCACACACTATGGGGAAGATGCCAATGTGACTATGGTGCCATACAACCCTTGGCACTGGGTCTAAAAGGACTCTGGGGTTTGGTAGATGGCATTTCACATGTCTTGTCAGAATTTGACAGTGGAATACTTTAGCACATCCTGTGAACTCCACAGGGAGAGAGCTCTTGCAAGCTGTTACCTGGTGTCCTCCACACGTTGTCACACACATTTTCTCTTTCCTGGTTGTTTTATGACCTGTCCACTCTAGGAAATCATAGGTAAGAGTAAAACTACATGTTGAGTCCTATGAATTTTCTAGTCAGTAAGCCCACCTAGCTGTGGGTTCAGGAACCCCTGTCTGAATGGCATATGTGACCATTTTATGCTGCGGGATGGTATGTTCCACATGATTAGAGGCAGAGGGTGATTTCAAGCATACCTCTCTTGGAACTGGGTCTTCTTATTGCTTCCTTTTTGGATTGCAGTAGATCTATTAGATTAAAGGAAGAAAAAGATAAATGAAACAATGATGTCAGAAAACATTATGTAACAAAAAAACAAGGCAATTTCCTCAAAATAGGAAATGCATAATCCTAAGGATAGAGAGCCTGACCTCCTATATGCAAGTGCCTATAAATGAAATGAAATATCATACTGGCAATTTTCTCTAAGGACATTTAATTCCTTTTTACAATAGTTCTGAATGAATCAAGAAACTAGGGTAGCAAAAGCAAAACAATAATTCTCAAAGCTAGTACAACAGTGTTCTAGTGATTACAGAGTTCTATTTCTTTCTTTCTAAACTTTTCCTTAATATTTTATAATACTAAAAACATGGCACCCCTATGAAAGGGAGTTGTTGAAAAAACAGGGTAAAAAGTCATAGAAGCTGTATACAAAATGTTGGGTTCGTTTCCCATGGATATTGCAAGAAACAACATGTATGGAAAAAAAGTGGTCTTTCCTGTTGAGCTGTTGCTCTTCCCTGTTCATCTAATATAGTCCTAATCTCCACCTCCAGTTCACATGCAAGTGTGCACACTGGAGACCTATGAATGAAACCTCTTAGATTTCTCTCTCCATGATAATATTTATGTTTAATTATCATGAAATCATATGAACTAGACCTCTTTCCTTTCTCTTCTTTATTTTGCTACAGTCAACGGCTTCAGTCTAACAAGGGCTCTTAACGAAGGCTTTCACCATTGGGAAAATACAAGCAAATATTATTTTCCTTCGTAAATGAAGATTCTTTAAGAAGAACAAAACCAATCACATTGGGATCCGTGTCCACTGGCTAAGTGGTGTCGTTTTTATCCTTAAGCATTGGTTTCTGATTCCAGGAAAGTATTGTTCAGTTCCTAGATTTAGTGGCTTTTGACTGAGACAAATCAATATGCCATCACAAGTATTCATGTACTTAGTGTAATCCATTTGCTTTAAAAACTAAAAGAAGATTCTTTCTTAAAAAGTTAAGTTTGTCATAATATGATTATAGAGGAAACATACAACCTCTTAATTTAATTCCTTTTACTTTGTTAAATAAAGATATCATATGCGATATTTGAAGTGGTGACTAAATAAATGAACTTCTCCAACAATATTGGTCAAGTTTCTAAATCTCTTACAATTAACTGTTTAAATAATAATAAATACTCGTCTATTAAGGAAGAACTTAAGAAACACTATAAGAGCCAGTCCAGATTGATCCAGGAGTTTGTACAAACAATGGGATTCATTCCGAACAATTCCTTTTCATCTGAACATCTAGAACTTTGGCACACACTGTGGGAAAGATGCCGATGTGACTAGGGTGCGGTAAAACCCTTGGCACTGAGGAAAGGGACTCTTGGACTGGTAGATGGCATTTCTCATGTCTTGTCAGAATTTGACAGTGGAATACTTGAGCACATCCTGGGAACTCCACAGGGAGAGAGCTCTTGCAAGATTGTGCCTGGTGTCCTCCACACTTTGTCACACACACCTTTTCTCCTTGCTGATTGTGTTATGATACTTCCACTCTAGTAAATCACAGGTAGGAGTAAAATTCTATGTTGAGTCCTATGAATTTTTCTAGTGAATAAGCCCACCTAGGTGTGGGTTCAGCAACCCCTAACAAAATGGCTTTATTTGGCCTTTTTATGATGCAGAATACTATGTTCCACATGATTAGAGGCAGAGGGTGATTTCAAGCATACCTCTCTTGGAATCGCTTCTTCTTGATGTTTCTTCTGAAGATTCCTGGAGATCTGTTTGAACAAAGGTATGAAAAGATAAATGAAATGGCGACAGAATACAATGTGAAAGAAAAAAACGAGGCAAATTACTCAAAATAGAAAATGCAGAATCCTAATGACAGACAATATGCTCTACTATATGAAAGTGCATATAAAGGAAATGAAACATCACACTGGCAATTTTCTCCAACTAAGCAGGATTTCATTCCTCTGTACAATAGATATGAATCAATCAAGTCACTGAGATAGCGCTAGAAAAACAACAATTATCAAAGATAGTACAATAGGGTTCTATCGATTACAGACATCTATTGGTTTGTTTCTAACATCTTTCTTAATATCTCATGACACTAAAAATATGTCTCTCCTGTGAAAGGTAGTTGTTGACAGGACAAGGTAAAAGTCAAAGAAACTGTATCCAAAATATAGGGTGAGTTACCCATGGATATTCCAACAAACTCAACATGTATGGGGGAAAACTGGTCTTTCCTGTTGAACTGTTGCTCTTCCCTGTTCAACTGATAGAGTTTTATTCTCCATGTCAAATTCACATGTCAGTGCACAAGCTGAAGAAATGTGAATTAACCAGCTTAGATTCCTCTCCCTCTACTAACTTTTTACCCTTAATGGTCATGAAATCCTGTGAACTAGACATCTTTTCCTTCTCTGCTTTATTTTGCTACTGTCAACTGCCCAAGTCAAACAATTGGCTTTCACAGGGGCAAAAATTATACAATTATTATTCCTTCATAAATTAAAATTTTTAAGCAGAACAAACGAGAAAGACATACGCTTAGAATAACACAATTATCTTCAATGGAATAAATTGACCCTCCTGACTTGATTTCAGCATGTATGGGTGAGAGCCTCATCATGCCCTGAAGGTAGTCCAAGGAGGCAAAGCTTCCTTTGTCTTTCATNTGAGAGCTTCATCATGCCCTGAAGGTAGTCCAAGGAGGCAAAGCTTCCTTTGTCTTTCATTGTCTTTATGTGGTTTCCTTCAATCTGTCCTGTACATGAGCGCTTTCCAAACTAGGGACTATGGGCAATAATACAACCTGTCATCTGGTTTTGTACATAAAGTCTCACTGGAACACAGTCCTGCCTTTTCCTTGACATATTGTTTGTGACTGCTCTCACACTACAATGGCAGACTTGAGAAGATATGACANGAGATATGACAGGCGACATGACCTAAAATCAGCCCCTTTACAGAGAAAGTATCCTGATCACCCCTTCATATCAAAACCAGAGTGCACCCAGCAAGTGTAATCTTATAACACATCTGCTCAGTGCGCTCCAATGAATCCCTGTAGTAAATATGGCTGACCCTCTACCTTAGTCTTCCTTCTTGCTTGAGATCCCCAGCTGTATTTGGACATTTACTGTCCTGATACACAAAGAGAAATGATTATACTAAGCTAAACACAGTACCTAGGTTACCAGTAAGTATTCTAGGAGTGAGCATGTGATGTACCACAAGCCTATAAAATGTTAGCTGAAGTCAACTGCAAGCCCCTCAGTTTTCCTCATATTTAAAAGAAACATATAGCTCAGCATCACCAATCAGGGAAATGCAAATGAAAGCCATAATGAAGGACTACCTCAGACTCTCAGAATAGCTGTCCTCAAGATATAAATAAATAAATAAATAAATAAATAAATAAATAAATAAATAGTGTTGGCCATGATGTGGAGAAAAGAAAAAGCCTCCCACCCACTCATGGGATTGTAAATTGGTACACTCAGTATGAAAAACAGCATGAAGATGCCTCAGAAAATTAGAAATAAAACTGCCATTCCACTTCTGGGCATTTCTTCAACAAAAGCAGGAACACAGATTTGAAAAGATATCTGCACCCCTATATGCACTGCAACATTATTTACAATAGCTAAGATATGAAAGTAATGTAGGTGCCGTTCGATAGGTAAAAAGAAGATTTAACAATATATGGCATAAATGAACTATCACTCAGACATGAAAAAAAGGAAATCTTGCCATTTACCACAACATGAAAGGACCAAGAAACTGTTATGCTAAGTGAAATAAGACAATGACAAATATAGTATGTCTCACTTACATGTGGACTCTAAAACGAACAAAACAAACCAAACAGAAAAACAACCCATAGCTACAGGGAATAACTCATGGTTGCCAAAGGCTAGTGAGTTGAGGAGATGCATGAAAAAGAAGAAGATAAATAAGAAGTGAACCTTGCAGTTATATCATATGTGAGCACCCCGGATGCAGTGTCCAGCACAGGGAATGTGTCAGTACCATAGTAACTTTGCATAGACATAGGGGGTGACTAGACTTAGCGTGGTCATCACATCCTAAAGTATATAAATGTGAAACCACCATGCTGTACACCTGAAAGTTATATATTGTGTGCCAACTATACTTTTAACAGGAAATTTCAAAGGAAAGGAGAAACGCATAAGGAAAAGCAGGCCTTCCAGCCTTTACACACTGTCATGTGAGAATATGATGCCTCGGAGCCCTCGCTAAGCAGCTGGCCAGGAAAGGACACATTAACGCTGACAACCTGCACCTGGAAAGGGACAACTGGGATGCTGATGACATCACGAAAAACCAAAACAATCCTGGTTCCTATTGTTTTGGCCACAGTTAATTAGGCCACCTACCCTCTGCAGCTAAGCCCATTCTATGTGACTGACAGCCCAAGGCTTATAGGGTAAGATCTCTTCCTTTCTGGTGTAGGAGACTTTCATAAGCTTGCCTTCGCTAGGTATTAACCTCATTCTCAAGCATTCCCACAGGACACATTCTGCACCATCAAAACAGAACTGGGCATTAATGCCGCAAAGTTCTCTTCTACATCTGAGCCCTTGCACTGCTGTTCCCACTGCCAAACGGAAAGTTCCTCCAGCTAAACATCACTCTACTGCCCCTTTACCTGGCAAATTTCTTCACCTTCTGCATGCTTACTTTACATCCCACCTACACTTTTTATGTTCTAATTATAAATCTTCTTTTGAATTGATTTCTGACAGAGACAGGAAGGGAGATCAGAGAGAGAGAGAAACACTGATTTCTTTTTCCACTTCCTTATGCATTCCTTGGTTGATTCTGGTGTGTGCCCTGACCAGAGACCAACCCCACAACTTTCGCATTTGGGGACAACGCTTTGACCAACTGACCTACCTGGCCAAGGCCTCTCCCACATTTTTCAAACTCTAGTCCTCATCATGGCTTTAAAGTGTCTGGCACATACTACACACCAATGAAAAGAATAAATAATGACAAGGGTAAGCTCCTAGTGCACTCTGCCATCTAGTATGCATTGAGTAAAGTATAGGAAATAATAAAAATGACAATGATAATAACAAGCTCTTGGAGGGCTGGGAGCGGGTTTTTAAATGTTTGAATTCTGCAACATCAGCAAAACACCTAGCACCAAAATGTCACCTGAGAGTTCAACAGCACACCATCGAGAGGATCAATGATTAACTGAATGTTTAAATTTTCTTTCAAAATTCTGTTTCTGAAAAACACACAGAAATAAACAAGGCAAAGTTCTCTGATATTATGAACACCTTCAAGATCAAACCTCTATTTCATCTTTATGTTTTCTATAATTTGAAAAACCAACTTACACAAGCTCTGGTTGAACGTATACTAAGTTTAAGGTGTCCTCATGCATTTCTCATGGCAGGCACAATCAACTCAGTGCCACAGCTGGGTAGCACACTGCCATTCTACTTATTGTGAAACATTTCTCTCCTTTTATTATAATTTGTTAAGTCTGTGTAGCGCTATTTGAATATTTATTATGATTATCTTTTGAACAATGGCAATACAGCAGGTGGTTCTAAGGAAATTAAAGTGTCATGACAATTATTCAACAAGTGCAAGGACCGTCTTCTTCTAATAAAGTCAACATGCCTCATTCTGTTTTGACTTCTGATGAATGAAGTTGATCATAGTGAAACCTTGTTGGTATAATATGTAAAATAACCTCTGCTTCTCAACTGCCATTGCCTCTGACTTCTGTACTACTGGTAAGTGTTTAAAAACCAATCTCATTGGGATCCTTGCCCACTGGCTAAGTGTTGGCAGTCTTATCCTTAACAATTCTTTCTGGTTCCACGGAACTATTCTTCAGTTCCTAGATTAGTGACTTTTCAGTGAGACAAAGCAGTATGTAATAACAAGTATTTCTTAACTTAGTTTAATCCATTTGCTGTAAAAACTAAACAAAAGATCCTCTCTTTAAAAGTCCAGTGTGTTATACTGTGATTATAGTGGAAACCTACTACCTTTTATCTTAAAATCCTTTTATTTTTTACATAAAGCTGGGATATTAGAAGTCGTGACTAAAGAAATTAACTTCTTGTCCAACAATATTCCTCTGCATTTTAAATCACCTACAATTAACTGTTCAAATAACACTGAATACTAGTCTATTAAGGAAGAAATAAAGAAAAACTATAGGAGCCCACCCAGTTTGATCCAGGAGTTGTATAACCAATGGGATTCATTCTGAACACTTGCTTTCCATCTGGCCATCTCGAATTTTGGCACACACTATGGGGAAGATGCTGATGTGACTAGGATGCCATAAAACACTTGGCACTAACTTTAACAGGACTCTGGAACTGGTAGATGGCATTTCATATGTCTTGTCAGAATTTGACAGTGGAATACTTGAGCACATCCTGGGAACTCCACAGCGAGACAGCTCTTGCAAGCATGTGCCTCGTGTCCTCCACACTTTGTCACACACTCCTTTTCTCCTTCCTAATTGTCCTATGATCCTTCCACTCTAGTAAATCACAGGTACAAGTAAAACTACATGTTGAGTCCTATGAATTTTTCTAGTGAGTAAGCCCACCTAGGTGTGGGTCGGAACCCCTAAGAGAATGGTATTATGTGGCATTTTTATGATGCCAGATGGTATGTTCCACATGATTAGAGGCAGAGGGTGAATTCAGGCATACCTCTCTTGGAACTGGGTCTTCTTATTGCTTTTTTTGTACATTGCAGTAGACCTATTTGAATAAAGGAATGAAAAGATAAATCAAACGATGAACACAGAAAACAATGTGAAACAAACAACAATGCAATTTACTCAAAATAGAAAATGCAGAATCCTCATGATAGACAACATGCTCTACTGTATGAAAGTGACTAAAACAGAAATGAAACATCACACTGGCTCTTTTCTTGGACTAAGCACAGTTTCATTCCCTTCTACAATCCATATGAATTAATCAAGTAACTGGGGTAGTGAGAGAGAAACAATAATTCTCAAAGACAGTACAATAGGGTTCTAGTGATTACAGAGTTCTATTTCTTTGTTTCTAACATCTATCTTAATAACTTATGACACTAAAAACATGGCTCTCCTATGAAAGGTAGTTGTTCACAGGGAAGGTAAAAAGTGAAAGAATGTCTTTCTAAAATGTAGGCTGAGTTCCCCACAGATATTCCAACAACCTGATCATGTATGGGGAAAATCTGATCTTTCCTGTTGAACTGTTGCTCTTCCCTTTTCATCTAATAAAGTCCTATTCTCCACCTCCAGTTCACATGCCAGTGCACAGGCTGGAGACCTATGAATGAACCAGCTTAGATTTTTCTCCCTCTACTAACTTTTTACACTTAATCATCATGATACCCTAAACGTCTTTTCCTTCTCTGCTTTATTTTGCTGCTGTCAACTGCACAAGTCAAATGATTGGTTTTCACAGGGGCAAAAATAACAGCAACTATTATTATTCCTTCATAAATTAAGAATTTTTAAGCAGAACAAATGAGAAAGACATACACCTAGAAAAACACAATCCTTACTTGATTTCAGCATGGATGGGTGAAAGCCTCATCATGGCCTGATGCTAGTCCAAGGAGGCAAAGCTTCCTTTGTCTTCCACTCCCTTTATGTGGTTTCCTTCAATCTGTCCCCTTCATGAAGGCTTTGCAAACTAGGGCCCATGGGGTCCAATACAACCTGTCATCTGGTATTGTACATAAACTCTCATTGGAACACAGCCATGTCTTTTCACTGACATATTGTCTATGACTGCTCTCAATGGCAGACTTGAGGAGATACGACAGACGACACTGCCTACAATCAGGCCCTTTATAGAAAAAGCTTGCTGAGCCCTCCTTTATATCACAACCAGAGTGCCACCATCGAATATAATCTTGTGACACTTCTCCTCAGTACTCTCCCATGAATTCCTGCAGTAAATATTGCTGACTCCCTGCCCTAGTTTTCCTTCTTGCTGGAGACCCCTAGCTGTATTTGGACATTTACTGTCCTGATACACAAATAAGGTGGTATCTGCCCAGCTCCAAAAACAGAAATGATTATACTAAGCTAATCACAGGACCTAGGTTACCACTAAGTGGTTTAGGAGTTAGCCTGTGATGTAGCCCAAGCCGAAAAAATGTTAGCGGAAGTCTACTGGAAGCCTCTCAGTTATCTTCCTTTATTTAAAAGAAACATAGAGCTCAACATCAGTAATCAGGGAAATGCAAATGAAAGCCATAATGCAGGACCACCTCACTCCTCTCAGAACAGCTTTCTTCAAGATATGAATAAATAAATAAATAAATAAATAAATAAATAAATAACAGTGTTGGCCACCATATGGAGAAAAGAGAAAGCCTCGTGCCCTGCTTTTGGCATTGTAAATTGGTATAGTCACTATGGAAAACAGCATGGAGATGCCTCAGAAAA
This sequence comes from Miniopterus natalensis, assembly GCF_001595765.1. The sequence continues at coordinate 35,923 of NW_015505027.1, forward strand.
TTAGAAATGAAACTGCCATTCCACTTCTGGGCATTTCTTCATCAAAAGCAGGAACACAGATTTGAAAAGATATATGCACCCCTATGTTCACTGCAGCATTACTTACAATAGCCAAGATATGAAAGCAATGTAGGTGTCCTTTGATAAAGAAAGAAAATTATATGGTATATAATGAAATATCACTCAGACATGAAAAGAAGGAAGTCTTGCCATTTATGAGAACATGGATGGACCAAGAGGCTGTTAAGCTAAGTGAAATAAGACAGACAAAAACAAATATAGTATGTCTCACTTACATGTGGAATCTAAAACAAACAAAACAGAAACACACCCTATAGCTACAGGGGGAAAACTCATGGTTGCCAGATGCTAGTGAGTTGAGGAGACGCATGACATGGAAGAACTTGAATAAGAAGTGAATCTTGTAGCTATAGCATATGTGAGCACCTCGGATGCAGTGTACAGCACAGGGAATGCGTTAGTATCATAGTAACTTTGCACGGACATAGAGGGTGTGACTAGACTTAGTGTGGTCATCACATCCTGAGGTATGTAAATGTCAAAGAACCATGCTGTACACCTTAAAGTCATATATTGTGTGCCAACTATACTTTTAAAAAGAAATTTCAATGGAAAGGAGAAAAGCATAGGGAAAAGCAGTCCTTCCAGCCTTTATACACTGTCACGTGAGAATATGATGCCTCAGAGCCCTCGATAAGCAGCTGGAGAGTAAAGGACACATTACTGACAAACACACAGCTGAAAAAGGGCAAATGAGATCCTGATGACATCATGGAAAACCAAAGCAATCCTGGTATACCATTCTTTTCACCGAAGTTAATTGGGCCACCTATTGTCTGAAGAAAGAGCATTCTATGTCACTGACAGCCCAAGGCCTACAGGGTAAGATCTCTTTCTTTCTGGTGTAGGAGACTTTCATAAGCTTGCCTTAGCTAGGTATTGACCTCATTACCAACCATTCCCACAGGACATATTGTGAACCATCAAAACCAAACTGCGCATTAATGCCACAAAGTTCTCTTGTACATCTGAGCCCTTGCACTGCTGTTCGTGCTGCCAAACGGGTCCTCTCCATACATGTTCCTCCTGCTAAACATCACCTTTCTGCCCCTTTACCTGGCAAACTTCTTCATGTTTTGCATGCTTACTTTACATCCCACCTACACTTTTCATGTTTTAATAATTTTATGTTTTGAATTGATTTGTGACAGAGACAGGAAGGGAGAAACAGAGAGAGAGAGAAACAGTGATTTCTTCTTTCACTTTCTTATGCATTTCTTGGTTGATTCTGGTATGTGCCTTGACCTGGGACAAAACCCACCACTTTTAAAGCGTTTGGAGAAAACGCTTTAGACAGCTGACGTACATGGCCAAGGCCTCATCCACATTTTTCAAACTCTAATTCTCGTCTTGGATTTAAAGTGTCTGGCACATACTACACACCAATGAAAAGAAATAATAATGACAAGGGTAAGCTCCTAGTGTGCTCTGGCACCTAGTAAGCACTGAAAAAAGTATAGGAAATAATAAAAATGACAATGATAATAACAAGCACTTGGAGGGCAGGGATCAGGTTTTTTAAATATTTGAATTCTGCAACATCAGCATAATACCTAGTACCTAAAAGACACCTGAGAGTTCAATAGCAAACCATTAAGAAGACCAATGAATAACTGACTTTTGAGATTTTCTTTGAAAATTCTGTTTCAAAAAAACACACAGAAATAAACCAGGCACAGCTCTCTGATAATAGCACCTTCAAGGTCAAACCTCTATTTCATCTTTATGTTTTCTATAATCAGCAAAAGCAACCTACACAAGTTTTGTTGAAGGTCTACTAAGTCCAAGGTGTCCTCATGCATTTCACGTGGCAGGCACAATGAACTCAGTGCCACAGCTGGATAGCACACTGGCATTCTTCTTATTGTGAAACATTTCTGTGCTTTTATTATAATGTTAAGCCCAAGTTCAGCTATTTGAACATTTATTATGATTTTCTTTTGAACAATGGCATTAGAGCCTCTGGTTCTCAGAAAATTAGTGTCATGACAATTATCCAGCGAGCAGAAGGATCATCTTGTTCTCATGAAGTCAACATGCCTCATTCTGTTTTGACTTCTGACGAATGAAGTTGATCATAGTGAGACCTTGTTGGTATAATATGTAAAACTATCTCTGCTTCTCAACTGGCATTGCCTCTATGACTTCCGTACTCTGGTAGATATGTTTAAAAACCAATCATTGGGATCCTTGCCCTCTGGCTAAGTGTTATGGTTTTTATCGTTAACCATTGGCTTTTGGTTCCAGGGAAGTATTGTTCAATTCCTAGTTTAGTGACTTTTTAGTGAGACAAAGCAGTAAGTAATAACAAGTATTCATTTACTTAGTGTAATCCATTTGCTATAAAAACTAAACGAAATGTCGCTTTTTAACACATTCAGTTTGTTATACTGTGATTATACAGGAAAGAACTACATCTTAACTCAAAAATCCTTTTACTTTTTTAAATAAACCTATCATATGGGATATTAGAAGTTGTGTCTAAACAAATGAACTTCTTCTCCAACAATATTGCTCCGGATTTTAAATCACCTACAATTAACTGTTTAAATAATACTGAATACTAGTCTATTAAGGAAGAAATTAAGAAAAACTATAGGAACCCAACCAGTGTGATCCAGGACTTTAAACAACTGATGGGATTCATTCTGGACACTTGCTTTCCTTCTGGCAATCTAGAATTTTGGCACACACTATGGGGAAGATGCCTATGTGACTGGGGTGCCATAACACCCTTGGCAGTGAGTTTAATGGGACTCTGAGACTGGTAGATGGCATTTCACATGTGTCGTAAGAATCTGACAGTGAAATACTTGAGCACGTTCTGGTAACTCCACAGGGAGACAACTGTTGCAAGTTTGTGCCTGGTGTTGTCCATACTTTGTCACATGCACCTTTTCTCCTTGCTGATTGTCCTATGATACTTCCACTTTCTTAATTCACAGATAGGAGTAAAATTATATGTGGAATCCTATGAATTTTTCTAGTGAATAAACCCACATAGTTGTGGTTTCAGGAACCCCTAACAAAATGGCATTATGTGGCATTTTTATGATGCGGAATTTTATGTTCTACATGACTAGAGGCAGAGGGTGATTTCAAGCATACCTCTATTGGAATTGCTTCTTCTTGATGCTTCTTCTGAAGATTCCTGGAGATCTGTTTGAAGAAAGGTACGAACAGATAAATGAAATGATGGTGTCAGAAAACAATGTGAAACAAAAAAACAAGGCAATTACTCAAAATAGAAAATGCAGTATACTAATCATAGACAATATGCTCTACTGTATGAAAGTGCCTAAAAGGAAGTGAAACATCACACTGGCAATTTTCTCCAACTAAGCAGGGTTTCATTCCTCTGTACAATAGATATGAATCCATCAAGTAACGGGGGAACGAGAGGAAAACAATAATTATCAAAGATAGTACAATAGTCTTCGATTGATTACAGAGTTCTATTGGTTTGTTTCCAACATATTTCTTAATATCTCTGGACACTAAAAACATCGCTCTCCTATGAAAGGTAGTTGTTGACAGGACAAGGTTAAAAGTCAAAGAAACTGTATCTAAAATATAGGCTGAGTTACCCTGGATATTCCAACAAATTCAACACGAGTGGGAAAAAATTGGTCTTTCCTGTTTACTGTAGCTCTTCCCTGCTCATCTGATGAAGACCTATTGTCAATGTCCAAATCACAGGCCAGTGCACAAGCTGGAGACCTGTGAATGAACCAGCTTAGATTTCTGTCCCTCTACTAACTTTTTACACTTAATCATCATGAAATCATGTGCACTAGACCTTTTTTCATTCTCTGCTTTATTTTGCTGATGTCAACTGCACGAGTCAAATGATTACCTTTCAGAGGGGCAAAAATCACACCATTATTATTCCTTCATAAATTAAAATGTTTTAAGCAGAACAAATGAGAAAGACATAGGCTTAGAAAAACACAATCATCTTAAATGAAATAAATTGACCCTCCGGACTTGATTTCAGCATGGATGGGTGAAAGCTTCATCATGGCCTGATGCTAGTCCAAGGAGACAAAGCTTCCTTTGTCTTCCACTCCACTTATGTGGTTTTCTTCAATCTGTCCTCTACATGAATGCTCTGCAAACTAGGGCCCATGGGGTCTAATACAACCTGTCATCTGGTTTTGTACATAAAGTCTCACTGGAACACAATCATCCTTTTTCACTAACATATTGTCTATGACTGCTCTCACATTACAATGGCAGTCTTGAGGAGATATGACGGATCACATGACCTAAAATCAGGCCCTTTACAGAAAAAGCTTCCTGATCCCCCCTTCATATCAAAACCAGAGTGACCCCCAACAAATGTAATCTTATGGTACTTCTGCTCAATATGAAGTATTGATTCTCCTATGAATCCTATGAATCCCTGCAGTAAATATTGCTGACTCCCTACCATAGTCTTCTTTCTTGCTAGAGACCCCCAGCTGTATTTGGACATTTACTGTACTGATACACAAATAAGGTGGTATCTGCCCAGCTCCAGAGAGAGAAATGATTATACTAAGCTAATCACAGGACCTAGGTTACCACTAAGTGGTTTAGGAGTGAGCATGTGATGTACCCCAAGCTTATAAAATGTTAGAAGAAGTCAACTGCAAGCCTCTCAGTTTAAAAGAAACATATAGCTCAGCATCACCAATCAGGGAAATGCAAATGAAAGCCATAATGCAGGACAACCTCACTCATTTCAGAATGGCTATCCTCAAGATATAAATAAATAAATCACAAGTGTTGGCCACGATGTGTAGAAAAGAGAAAGCCTCAAGCTCTATTCCTGGGGTTGTACATTGGTACTGTCACTATGAAAATCAGCATGGAGATGTCTCAGAAAATTAGAAATAAAACTGCCATTCCACTTCTGGGCATTTCTTCAACAAAAGCATGTACTCAGATTTGAAAAGATATCTGCACACCTATGTTCACTGAAGCATTACTTACAATAGCCAAGATATGGTAGCAATGTACGTGTCCTTTGATATATAAAGAAAAAAAGAAGATGTAGAAAGTACGTATTATATATTGAAATATCGCTCAGAAATGGAAATAAGGAAACCTTGCCAATTACAACAACATGGATGGACCAAAAGGCTGTTATGCTTAGTGAAATAAGACAAGAAAGACAAATAAAGTATGTCTCACTTACACGTGGAATCTAAATAACCAAACAGACAAAACAGAAACACACCCCATGACGACAGGGAACAAAATCATGGTTGCCAGACGCTAGTGGGTTAAGGAGACACATGATATAGAAGAACATGAATAAGAAGTGAACCTTGTAGTTACAGCATATGTGAGCCACCCGGATGTACTGTGAAGCACAGGGAATGTGTCAGTATCGTAGTAACTTTGCACCGAAGTAGATGGCAACTAGACTTAGCGTGGTGATCACATCCTAAAATATAGGTGTCAAACCACCATGTTGTACACCTGAAAGTTATATATTGTGTGCCAACTATGCTTTCAACAAGAAATTTCAAAGGAAAGGAGAAACGCATAAGGAAAAGCAGGCCTTCAAGCCTTTACACACTGTCATGTGAGAATATGATGCCTCGGAGCCCTCGCTAAGCAGCTGGCCAGGAAAGGACACATTAACGCTGACAACCATGCACCTGGAAAGGGACAACTGGGATCCTGATGACATCACAGAAACACCAAAACAATCCTGGTTCCTATTGTTTTGGCCACAGTTAATTAGGCCACCGATCCTCTGAAGCTAAGACCATTCTATGTGACTGACAGCCCAAGGCCTACAGGGTAAGATCTCTTCGTTTCTGGTGTAGGAGACTTTCATAAGCTTGCCTTCGCTAGGTATTCACCTCATGCCCAGCCATTCCCATAGAACACCTTGTGCATCATCAGTACTGAACTGGGCATTAATGCTGCAAAGTTCTATTGTACATCTGAGCCCTTGCACTGCTCTTCCCACTGACAAACGCAATGTTCCTCCAGCTAAACATCACCCTTCTGCCCCTTTACCTGGCAAACTTCTACACATTCTGCATGCTTACTTTACATCCCACCTACACTTTTTATGTTTAATTATAAATCTTCTTTTCATTTATAAATTGATTTGTTAGAGAGACAGGAAGGGAAAAACAGAGAGAGAAAGAATCATGATTTGATGTCCTACTATTTATGCATTCATTGGTTGATTCTGGTATATACCCCTACCAGGAATCAAACCCACAACTTTGGCACTTGGGGACAATACTTTAACCAACTGACCTACCTGGCTAAGGCCTCACACACATTTTTCAAACACTAATTCTCATCATGGATTTAAAGTGCCTGCCACATACTACACACCCATGCAAAAGAATAAATAATGACAAAGGTAAGCTCCTAGTGTGCTCTGGCACCTAGTAAGCACTGAGTAAAGTACTAAAAATAATAAAAATCACAATGATAATAAGAAGGTCTTGGAGGGCAGAGACCAGGTTTTTTAAATGTTTGAATTCTGCAACATAGAAGAACACCAAGTACCTAAAAGACACCTGAGAGTTAAATAGGAAACCATTAAGACAGAACCAATGAATAACTGAATTCTGTGATTTTCTTTGAAAATTCTGTTTCAAAAAACATACAGAAATAAACCAGACACAGCTCTCTGATATTAAGAGCACCTTCAAGGTCAAACCACTATTTCATCTTTGTGTTTCTTATAATTTGCAAAACCAACCTACACAAGTTCTTGTTGAAGGTCTACTAAGTCCAAGGTGTCCTCATACAGTTCACGCGGCAGGCACAATGAACTCAGTGCCACAGCTGGGTAGCACACTGGCGTTTTTCTTATAGTGAAACATTTCTCTACTTTTATTATAACTTGTTAACTCTGAGTTGAGCTACTTGAATACTTATTGTGATTATCTTTTCACCAATGGCAACAGAGCATCTGGTTCTAGGGAAATTACAGTGTCATGACAATTATCCAACAAGCAGAAGGATCATATTGTTCTAATGAAGTCAACATGCCTCATTCTGTTTTTACTTCTGAGGAATGAAGTTGATCATAGTAAGACTTTGTTGGTATAATATGTAAAATAACCTCTCCTTCTAAACTGGCATTTACTCGCTGACTTCTGTACTTCTGGTAGATATTTTTAAAAACCAATCTCNTCAGGCCCTTTACAGAAAAAGCTTGCTGATCCTTCCTTCATACCACAACCAAAGTGCCCCCATCAAATCTAATCTTGTGACACTTCTGCTCAGTACTCTCCCATGAATTCCTGCAGTAAATATTGCTGACTCCCTACCTTAGTCTTCCTTCTTGCTGGAGACCCCCCTTCTGCATTTGGACATTTACTGTCCTGATACACAAATAAGGTGGTAACTGCCCAGCTCCAAAGAGTGAATTGATTATACAAAGCTAATCACAGTACCTAGGTTACCACTAACTGGTTTAGGGGTGAGCATATGATGTACTCCAACCCTATAAAATGGTAGGGGAAGTCAACTGCAAGCCTCTCAGTTTTCTTCCTATTTAAAAGAAACACATAGCTCAGCATCACTAATCAGGGAAATGCAAATGAAAGCCATAATGCAGGATGACCTCACTCCTCTCAGAATGGCTGTCCTCAAGATATACATAAATAAATCACAAGTGTTGGCCACGATATGGAGAAAAGAGAAAGCCTCCTGTCTTGCTCCTGAGATTGTAAATTGGTACAGTCACTATGGAAAACAGCATGGAGATGCCTCACAAAATTAGAAATAGAACTGCCTTTCCACTTCTGGGCATTTATACAACAAAAACCTAAACAGAGATTTGAAAAGATATCTGCATCTCTATGTTCACTGTGCATTACTTACAATAGCCAAGATATGCAAACAATGTAGGTGTCCTTCGATAGACAAAGAAAGAAAGAAAGATGTAGCAAGTATATAATGGTATATAATGANGATGTAGCAAGTATATGGTATATAATGAAATATTACTCAGACATGAAAAGAAGGAAATCTTGCCATTTACGACAATGTGGATGGACCAAAAGGCTGTTATGCTAAGTGAAGTAAGACAGACAAAGACAAATATAGTACGTCTCACTTACAGGTGCAATCTAAAACAACAAAACAAAACAGAAACACATTCAATAGCTACAGGGGAAAAACTCATGGTTGCCAGAGGCTAGTGAGTTGAGGAGATGCATGATATAGAAAAATGTGAATAACAAGTCAATATTCTAGTTATAACATATGTGAACCACCCAGATATACTTTCAGCAAAGGGAATGTGTCAGTATCGTAATAACTTTACACGGAGATAAAAGGTGTCTAGACTTAGCGTGGTGATCACATCCTAGAGCATGTAAAGGTCAAACCACCATGTTGTACANTATCCTAGAGTATGTAAAGGTCAAACCACCATGTTGTACACCTGAAAATCACACACTATGGGGAAGGCGCCTATGTGACTAGGGTGCCATAAAACCC
>NW_015505029.1:5361-16634 GCF_001595765.1 Miniopterus natalensis
TTTTTCCTGGGCTCTCAATTCTGTTCCATTGGTCTGTGTGTCTGGTTTTCTGCCAATACAATGCTGTTTTGTTTATTGTCACTTTGTGGTATAATTTGAAGTTAGGGAGTATGATACCTCTGGCTTTGGTCTTTTTTTCTCAGGATAGATTTGGCTATTTAGGGTCTTTTGGGATTACATATAAATGTACAGATTATTTGTTCTAGTTTTGTGAAACACATTATTGGTATTTTGATAGGAATTGCATTAAATCAATAGGTTGCTTTGGGTAGTATGGACATTTTAATAATGTTCATTCTTTCTATCCATGAACATGTTACATGCTTTCATTTATTTGTATCTTCTTCAATTCCTTTCTCCAGTATCTTATAATTTCCAGAGTTCAGGCTTATTCTCAGGTACTTCATTATTTTTCTAAATGCAATTGTAAATGGGATTATTTTCTTAGTTTCAGTAAAGAAGTTTATTATAAGTGTATATAAATGCAACTGATTTCTGGATAATTATCTTATATCCTGCTATTTTACTGAATTTTTAAATCTAATTTAGTACTTTTGGGGTGGAATCTTTAGGGTTCTTTACATACAGTCTCATGCCATCTGCCACTAGTGACAATTTTTCTCCTTACTTTCCAGTTTGGATGTCTTTTATTTCTTCTTCTTCTCTAATTGCTGTGGCTAGGACTTCCAGTACTATGTTGAATAAGAGTGGTGAAAGCAGACATTTGTGTTTTGTTCCTGACCTTAAGAGGAATGTTTTTAGTTTTTCCCCATTGAATATGATGTTTTCTGTGGGGTTTTCATACATGGCCTTATTATGTTGAAATATGTTCTCTCTAGAACCACCTTGCTGAGAGTTTTCATCATAAATGCGTGCTGGATTTTGTCAAGTACTTTTTTGGAATTGATAGTTATGATCATATGATTTTTATCCTTCGTTCTGTTTATGAGCTGTATCATTGTAATTGATTTGTGGATATTGTACCAACCTTGTATTCCAGGAATTAATCCCAACTGAACATGGTGTATGATCTTATTAATATATTGCTGAATTTGGTTTGCTAATAATTTGGTGAGTATTTTTGCATCTGTGTTCATCAGGAATATTGGTCAATAATTTTCTTTCTTTGTAGTGTCTTTAGTAAGTTTATGGAATTAGGATAATACTGACCTCATAAAATGAGTTTGGGTGTTTTTTCCACCTCTTACATTTTATGGGAAATAGCTTGAGAAGAATAGTTGTTAGTTCTTTAAATATTTGGTAAAATTCATGTGTGAAGCCAAACAGTTCAAGATTTTTGTTTGTTGGGAGTTCTTGATTATTGCTTTGATTTTATTAGTTCTATTAGATCTGTACCAATTTTCTGTTTTTTCTTGATTCAGTTTTGTGATATTGTATGTTTCTAGGAATTTATTTCTTCCACACTGTTCAATTTGTTGGCATATAATTGTTCATAATACTTTTTTTGTAATCCTTTGTATTTTGGTGGTGTCAATTGTCACTTCTCATTCATTTCATTTTTTAATTTTTTTAAAGTTGATATGAGCACATTTTATTTGTAAGAAAGCACTAGAAGGCTCTCTTCAGCAGGTTGCAAGAAGAGGTCTTTTTTTCCTTGTTGAGAGTTTACAGTTGTCTCCCATTTTCCAAACTTGCCCCCTCCACCCATCCATCTCCCACTCAACCTCAAGCCCCCACATTTCCATTGTCTGTCTCCATGGGCTGTTCATATATGCTTATGAGTTCTTGGATTAACATCTTTCTGCCCTCCTTCACACCTTTCATCTGAGATCTGTCAGTCTGTTTCATGTTTCCATGTCTGCGGTACTATCTTGTTCATCGATTATTCTGTTCCTTAGATTCCACATATGAGTTAGATCATGTGATAGTGGTCTGTCTTTGGCATATTTCACTTAGCATAATACTCTCCAGGTCTATCCATGCTGTCCTGAAGGGTAAGAGGTTCTTCTAACAGTTGAATAGTATTCCATGGTGTAAATGTCCCACAGCTTTTTTATCCACTCATCTACTTTACTGATGGGCACTTGGGCTGTTTCCAGCTCTTAGTTTTTGTAAATTGTGCTGTTATGAACATAGGAGAGTATAAATCCTTTCTGACTGGTGCTTTGGATTTCTTAAGATATATTCCTAGAAGTGGGATCACTGGGTCAAAAGGTAGTTCCATTTTAAATTTTTTGAGGAACCTCCATACTGTTTTCCATAGTGGCTGCACCAGCCTGCATTCCCACCAGCAGTGTACTAGGGTTCCCCTTCTCACGTCTTCACCAGCACTTGTTTGTTGGTAGCCATTCTGACAGGTGTGAGGTGACATCTCATCACTTTTTTAATTTGCATCTCTCTGATGACTAGCAATATTGAGCATTTTTTCACATGCCTATTGGCCATCTGTATGTCCACTTTAGAGAAGTGTCTATTCAGGTCCTTTGACCATTTTTTAATTGGATTTTTGTCTTTTTCTTGTTGAGCTGTATGAGTTCTTTGTACATTTTGAAAATTAGCCCCTTATCAGATTCACCCTTGGCAAATATATTCTCCCACACTGTGGGTCCCCTTTACATTTTGATGATGATTTCTTTTGCTGTGCAGAAGCTTTTCAGTTTGATTTAGTCCCATTTGTTTCTTTTTTCCTTTCTTTCTCTTGTCCTAGGAGATGTATTAATGAAAATTCCTCTATATGAGATGTCTGATTTTACTGCCTAAGATATCTTCCAGGATTTTTATGGTTTCACAATTGCATTGAAGTCTCTTGTCCATTTTGAATTTATTCTTGTGTATGGAGTAAGTTCGTGGTCTAGTTTCACTTTTTTGGCATGTGCCTGTCCAATTTTCCCAGTAATATTTATTGAAGAGACTGCCTTTGCTTCATTGTATATTCTTGCCTCCTTTGTCAAATATTAATTTACTATAATGGCCTGGATGGATTTCTGGGATTTCTGTTCTTTTCCATTGATCCATATGCCTGTTGTTGTACCAGTACCAGGTGGTTTTGATTACAGTGGCTTTGTAGTATATGCAGTAAAGTGATCCTTCCAACTCTGTTCTTCTTTAGCAATATGGCTGCAGCTATTCGGGGTCTTTTTTGGTTCCATATAAATTTTTGGAGCATTTGTTCTAGCTCTGTGAAATATGCTGTTGATCTTTTAATAGGAAGTGTGCTGAATCTATAGATTGCTTTGGGTAGTTTGGACATTTTAATGATGTTACTTCCTCCAGTCTATGAACATGGTCTCTTCTTCCTCTATTTCTTTTTTCAGTGTCCTGTAGTTTCCGAGTTCAGGTCTTTTAATTCCTTGGTTAAGATTATTCTTAAGTATCTAATTTTTTAGTTGCAATGGTAAAATATATTGCTTTGTTTGTTTGTTTGTTTGTTTCTCTTTCTGAGAATTCATTATTTGTGTATAAAAATGCCATCAATTTTTGGGTCTTAACGTTGTATCCTGCTACCTTGCCAAATTCATTTATTAAGTCTAGTAGTGCTTTGGTGGAGTCTTTAGGGTTTTCTATGTATAATATTATGTCATCTGTGAATAAGGACAGTTTTACTTCCTCCTTTCCAATTTAGATGTCTTTTAGTTTTTTTTCTTGTCTGATAGATGTGGCAAGGACTTCCAGTACTGTGTTGAATAATAGTGGTGAAAGTGGACAACCCTGTATTGCTCCTCTTTGTAAGGGAAATGGTTTTAGTTTTTGCTCCTTGATGTTGGCTCTATGCTTGTCATATATGGCCTTATTTTTTTGAGGTATGATCCCTCTATTCCCACTTTGCTGAGAGTTTTTATCAAAAATGAGTGCTGGGTTTTGTCAAATGCTTTTTCTGCATCTATTGATACAATCAAATGATTCTTGCCCTTCATTTTGCTTCTATAATGTATCACGTTTATTGATTTTTGAATGTTATACCAGCTTTATATCCTTGGAATATAACCTACTTGGTCATGGAGTATGATTGTTGTAATATATTGCTGAATCTGGTTTGCTACTATTTTGTTGAGGATTTTAACATCTATGTTCATCAGGGATATTGGTCTGTAATTTTTTCTTTGCAGAGTCTTTATCTGATTTTAGGATTAGGATAATGTTGGTCTCATTAAAAGAGCTTGGGAGTCTTTCCTCCTTTGAATTTTCTGCAATAGTTTGAGGAGAATAGGTGTTAATTAGTCTTTCAATGTTTGGTAAATCTTGCCTGTACATCCATCTCCTGGATTTTTGTTTGCTGAGAGTCTTTTTTTTTTGTTCTGCTTCAATTTCATTAGTTATGTTTGGCCTATTCAGGTGTTCTGATTCTTCCTCATTGACATTTGAAGGATTGTATGTTTCTAGGAATTTGTTAATTTCATCCAGGTTGTCCACTTTGCTGGCATATAGCTGCTTGTAGTATTTTCTTACCATTCTTTGTATTTCTGTTTGTCAGTTGTTATATCACCTTTTTCATTTTTGATTTTATTTATCTTGGTTCTCTCTCTGTTTCCTTGTGAGTCTGGCTAAAGATTCAACAATCTTGTTTGTTTTTCCGTTGACCTTTTGTATTGTTTTTATAATGTCTACAGCATTATTTTTGCTCTGATCTTTATTATTTCCTTCCTTCTTCTTCCTCTGGGATTTTCTTGCTGCTCTCTTTCTAATTCTTTTAATTGTATTGTTAAATAGTTTATTTGCACTTTTTCTTGTTTCTTCATGTAGGCCTGTAATGCTATAATCATTCCTCTCAGGACTGCTTTCGCTGTGTCCCATAAATTTAGGGTTGTTGTGTGTTTACTTTCATTTGTTTCTACAAAGTTTTTTTAATTTTTCCTTAATATCATTGGAAATCCATTCATTGTTTTATAACATGCTATTTAGCCTCCATTCATTTGAACATTTTTGATTGTTTTTATATTGGTTGATTTCTGGTATCATGCCACTGAGATCTGAGAATATGCTTGATATGATTTCAATATCCTTGAACTTGTAGAGACTTGTTTTGTGCCTTAACATGTGGTTTATATTTGAGAATGCTCCATGTACACTTGAGGAGAATGTATATTCTGCTGCTTTGGGATAAACTGTTCTGTAAATGTCAATTAAATTCATTTATTCTTGTGTGTCATTTAATGCCTCTGTTTCCGTGTTGATTTTTTGTCTTGATGATCCATCCAATGATGAAAGTGGGTTGTTAAAGCTTCCCACTATGGTTCTATTGCTGTTGATCGCCCCCTTAAAGTCCAACAAGATTTTTTACATATATTTAGTGCGCCTATCTTGGGTGCTTGTATATTTAGAAGGGTTATATTCTCTTGTTGGATCAAACCCATTTGTATTATGTAGTGACCTTCTTTGTCTCTTCTTATGGTCTTTATTTTGAAATCAATTTTGTCAGAAATAAGTATTGCTTCCCCAGTTTATTTTTGTTTCCATTTGCATGGACTATTTTTCCACCCCTTCATTTTTGGCCTGTGTGAATCTTTTGCTCTCAGAAGGGTATCTTGTAGACAACATATATATGATTCGTGTTTTCTTATCCTTTCAGCTATTATATGTCTTTTTATTAGAACATTTATTTTGTTTACATTTGTTCCCTGGTGAGTCTGGCTAAAGATTCAGCAACCTTATTTGTTTTCCCGTCATTTTTTAACATCATTTCCCTCCTTTATGCCTATGTATCTTTCAGTATTTTTCCTTCTTCTTAAAGCAATCATTTAAGGATTTCTTGCAATGTTCATTTGGTGATACTGAACTTCTTAAACTTCTTTTTTCTAGGAAGCTATTTTGCCTTCCATTTTAAGTGATAGCCTTGTTGGTTAGCAGTCTTGGTTGCAAGTTCTTGCTTTTCATTACTTTGAGAACATTGTGCCAATCCCTTGTCGCTTGAAGTGTTACTGTTGTGAAATCTGCTGAAAGCCTTATGCAGGTTCCCTTTTAAGTCACTGACGGTCTCTCTCTTGCAACCCTTAATATTCTCTCCTTGTTCTTAATATTTGCCCATTTCTTTTTATAATTCTCACCCAAGGATATTTTTCCCGTTGCTTTTCAGAGAGAGTGGAAGAGGAAGAGAGAGAGATAGAAACATCGCTGTGAGAGAGACACCTCAATTGGTTGCCTCCTGCTCAAACACCGACCATGGGGCCAGGGATTGAGACTGCACTCGAGGTACCTCCTCTTGATTAGAATCGAACCTGGGACTCTTCAGTCCTTGGGTTGATGCTTTAACCACTGAGCAAAACTGGCTAGGGCAACACTTGCCATTTTATGTATGATGTGTCTTGGAGTCTCTTTGGGTTCTTCTTGTTTTTTAACCTCTGTGCTTCCTGAACTTGTGTGGCATTCTCCTTCACCAGCCTAGGGAAGTTTTCCTTCATTATTTCCTCCACCAGATTCTTTATCCCTTGCTCACATTTCTCCCCCTCTGTAACTCCTATGATGCAAATGTTGTTTTGCTTCATGTTGTCCCAAAGTTCTCTTAAACTGTCTTCATGTTTTTAAGTATTTTTTTCTCTTTGCCACTCTGATTGAGAAATGTTTTGTTTTTTTACCATATTTTCTACTTTACTTATTTGATCCTCTGTTTCACTGAGCCTGCTTTTAATTGCTTTCAGTGTATTCTTGATGTCAGATATAGTATTCTTCATTTCTGCCTGGTTTGTATTCATATTATCTATATGTTTTTTCATGTTGATGTAGCTCTCACTAAATTTTTTGTATTTCCTGCTCAGTTCCTGGAAGTTCCCATTAAGTGTCTTGTGGTTCTCACTAATTTCCTTCAAAATCTTTGCAACCCTTACTCTGAACTCTATTTCTGATAACTTACTTATCTCCATATCATCAAGGTCTTTTTCTGGTGATCTTTTCTTTAGCTTGGAGGTTGTTTCTTTGCCTACCCATTTTAGTTGTCTTTTTGTGTTTGTATCTGTGTATTAGGTATGTTTGCTGTTTCCCAGTCTAGTTGGGTGGGCTTTTGTAGTAAATGTCTTGTGGGACTCAGAGGTTTGTTTTCCTTATACTTCTGTGCTATTTGCTCTAGGTGTGTTCCTTTTGTGATTTCTTTGAACTCCCCTGTTATGATTGGGTCTAGATTGTTGTTCCTTTGGTGGGAGGACTCTCCTCTCAGGCTTACTAAATATAAGGCTCAGCCACTACCATGTCATGTGAGCTGTTGTACAGGTGTTGACAGGGCAAAACAAAACACAACCAAACAGACAGGAAACACACAGGAATTTACAAAATATCCTTACAATCACACTGAAAACCCAAGAGAAAATAGATTAAGGAAAACAAACAGGCAACACAACTATTAAAGCAAAGAAGAAAGAGAGAAAAGGATATTATTGCTCATAGTAGAAAAANTAGGCAAACAAAAAGGCCACACAACTATTAAAGCAAAGAAGAAAGGGAGAAAAGGATATTATTGCTCATAGTAGAAAAAGTAAAATTAAAGAAGCTACTGGGAGATAAAAGGGGCAGAGAAAAGATTCTGAAAGAAAAGAAGGAAGGGAAAGCAAAAATAAGGGTAGAGANATTGCTCATAGTAGAAAAAGTAAAATTAAAGGAAGCTACTGGGAGATAAAAGGGGCAGAGGAAAGATTCTGAAAGAAAAGAAGGAAGGGAAAGCAAAAATAAGGGTAGAGAGTAGGAATAGGAAAATGGTTTTAAAAAGATGAAGACAGAGAAAGAAAGGGGGGAAAAAGTTATGCCAGGGTAAGACGAGAAAGAAAGGTAAAGCAAGGGTAAGGAAGGAGGCCAATTAGAGGTATGGAAGAAACAATACAGAAAAACAATAAACTTAATAAAAAATAATGATATCCAAAAAATATAGCAGAGAATAGAAAGAAAATNAATATCCAAGAAACATAGCAGAGAATAGAACGAAAATGTTGAAAACAAAAGCACACAAAGCAAGACAAAACAAATTTATAAAAAAAAATTTTGGTCAGCCAAGTGAAGTTCATCTGGGCAGCTTATGTTTTCTAAGGCTCACTGCTTTGTATGCTGATTTGGACCTCCTGAGATACATGTTTGTGTCAGTAGCTGTCTGGCTTTGGCTCTCAGTCTCCTTATGTAGCTGGTTGGTCTGAGGCTCTCTGTGGAGCATCTCCACCTGCCAGCTATTCCCCCCCTCCCTGTGGCTGCCTGGTTTTACTCCAGCATCTTCTGAAGAGTCTTTAGGGTACAGTCAGGCTAGTGTAGCTCAGGCTATTGGGCCTCTTACTCAGTGGTTTTGCCATCAGGCACTCACTGTGGGGAAATTAATTTCTGGGTCAAAGCCAACTCCTCAGTTTCTATCCTATCCTCTAAATCTGTTTTCCCCTAAAATGGTCTGGTGCAGGTTTAGGCTGAATTCAGCCTATTGCCTTTTCTGTATGGGCAGTTCAGCTGGGCTGGGCTCAGTGGGATTGATCAAGAGACCCCAGTGTGCATGTTGCCCGCCCAGCCCCCATAAGGGATTTTGAGCATTTTCTCTGGTTCCCAAACTATAGTTCCTGAGTCTTACTCTTGTAATGNTGTTGCCTGCCCAGCCCCCATAAGGGATTTTGAGCATTTTCTCTGGTTCCCAAACTATAGTTCCTGAGTCTTACTCTTGTAATGCTTTCCTCTGAGCTGTTCTCCCTTCCTGCAACAAGCTGTGCCCAGTGAGGAGCATTTGGGGTGTCAGTGAGCTGAACCAGCCCCTTTCCTGTTGGGGTGGTGCTCCTAGACTGCAGAGTGGTAGGCATGCTCCACCCCTCCTTTCACAGTTCTGGTTGGCTGATCTCACAGCCAGTAGGTTCAGACTCTCCTCAATGCAGACTCAAAACCCAGTTTTTGCTGGTCTGCCTCCCCAATGAAAGGCATGAAGTTGGATGCCATGGTGTGCTGTCCAGTACTCAAAATAATAAAGTAATAAATAGGCATTAATCCTGCTTTGCTAGGATCTGGTGCCCCTGTACCTCTGATCCAAGCAGGAAGGGTTACAAACTCAGCCCCAGGCAAGTCTCCCCCACAGCTGAACTAAGTAAGGATGGGGCTGGAATTCCCAGCTCCAGTCACAATCCTGACCCTTCAGAGCAGGTCAAAAATCCCCATTCTTCCCTGACAGCAGCTCCAGTCTCTCTCTGGTTTAGGGGAGGGCTGGTTGCAGCCCACTGGCCCCTTTCTATTCTGGAGCAGNCTCTTACTTTTCCCCACACCACACAGTTCAAATGCTCCCTGGGGCTCTGTACAATGTCCTGTATTAAAGCAGAGAGTCCCTTTAGGTCACTGCTGGTTGCAGCCCACTGGCGCCTTTTTATTCTGGAGCAGGCCCTCCAGCTCCCTCTGCCTGACATGCATGAATTTTCCTTTCCTTCTCCACCACTCAGTGTTTGAGATCCCTGCTTTTGGATATCAGTCCACACTCCCAGGGGGAGGGAGCTTTGAAGCCCCAACCCTTGGGCTTTGCTTCAGAGCACCGGCTTCAGGGGGAGTTCCCCCTTTCCATGACTTCCTCTCTTATCAGTCTCTACGATGTTTCTTCAACATTCCTAGGTCAAAATATGTCCAATCAGCTATATTGCTCTTGTCTTCCCAAGCTGACTATATGGCATTTTAACTGTAAATTCAATCTGTGGCTAGGAGCAAGGGGACTCCCTCTCTTGTTAGAGTGCAGNAGGAGCAAGGGGACTCCCCCTCTTGTTAGAGTGCAGTCATCTTTAAATAAGATCTCATTACATTTTATGTATTTGGGCTCTCCTTTCTTTATCTTTTTTTTTTTTTTTTTTAAATTTAGTCTGGTTAATGATTTATTAGTCTTGTTTATATTTTCAAAGAATAAGTTCTTGGTTTCACTTATCTTCTGGTTTTGTTTTGTTTTGTTTAGACTCTATTCCATTTATTTCCTCTATGATCTTTATTATATCTGTCCTTGTACTTATTCCGGGCTTAGTTTATTGTACTTTTTCTAGACCATTAGGTGTACGGTTAGATTGTATACCTGAGATTTTTTTTTCTTCTAGATTTAGTTCTTTAATCTTATGAATTTCCCTTTTGGAACTACTTCTGCTGTGCTAGATAGATTTTGTTTTGTTGGGTTTTCATTTTCATTTCTCTCAAGGTAACTTTTGATTTCTTCTTTGATCTTATTGTTAACCCATTCAATGTTTATAAGATGTTGTATAGCCTCCACATGTTTGTGTTTATTCAGTTTTTTTGTAATTGATTTCTAGTTTCACACCATTGTGGTTAGTGAAAATGTCTGATGTGATTGCAAACTTATTGAATTTGTTGAGGCATTTAGTATTCTAAAGTGTGGTCTCTCTTATAGAAAGTTCCATGTTCACTTCAAAAAAATGCTTTTTTTTTTTTTTTTTTTTTTNACCATTGTGGTTAGTGAAAATGTCTGATGTGATTGCAAACTTATTGAATTTATTGAGGCATTTAGTATTCTAAAATGTGGTCTCTCTTATAGAATGTTCCATGTTCACTTCAAAAAAAATGCATTTTTTTTTTTTGCTTTGCATTAAAATGCTCTGAATAAGGCAATTAAATTCATTTGGTCTATTATGTCATTTAAGTCCATTTTTTTCTCATTAGTTTTTTGTATAAAATATTTACCCATTGATGCAATGGGGTGGTAAAATATTTTACAATGACTGTTGATCTCTCCCCTTATATCTTTCAAGATTTGCATTATATATTTAGTTGTTCCTGTGTTGGGTGCATAAATGTTTACAAAGGTTATTTCCTCTTGTTGGTCTGATACCTTTATCATTATGTAATGTCTTTCTTTGTCTCTTATTATAGCCTTTGTTTTAAAGTTTATTTTGTCTAAGTATTGTTACCTCAGTTTTGTTTGTTTGTTTCTAATTGCATAAAATATCATTTCCCATCTACTTACTTTCAGTGTGTATGGATCTTTTGTTATGAGGTGGGTATCTTGTAGAAAATGTATATGTGGGTCTTGTTTTCCTTTCCATTCAGCTGCCCTATGTGTTTTAATTGGAACATGAATCCATTTATATTCTCTTTTCCCTTCTTCTTTTTGAAAAAGTACATTTAACATTTTTTGAATGACTGGTTTGGTGGAAATGAAATTCTTTAGCTTTTTCTTGTCTGGGAAGCTCTTTATTTTACCTTCACTTTTATTTATTTATTATTTATTTATTTATTTATTTATTTATTTATTTTTATTTATTTATTTATTTTAAATATATCTTTATCTTTTATCTTTATATTTTAAATATATCTTCAGAGAGAGGAAAGGAGAGGGAGAGAGAGACAGAAACATCAATGATGAGAGAGTCATTGATTGAGCCCACAACCCG
>NW_015505029.1:16716-43977 GCF_001595765.1 Miniopterus natalensis
GCATGTGCCCTGACCAGGAATCAAATCCAGATCTCCTGGATCCTAGGTTGACGCTTAACCGCTGAGCCATGCCTGGCCGGGCAATTTTACCTTCACTTTTAAATGGTAGCCTTTCTGATAGAGTAGTCTTGGTTTTCAACCTTTCCTTTTCATCACTGAATATTTTATATCACTCCTTCTGGGTTGAAGTGTTTCAGTTGAGAAATCAGCAGACAGTCTTATGGGAGCTCCATTGCAGGTAACTAACTGTCTTTGTTTTGTTGCTTTTAAGATTCTCTTTGTCTTTAACCTTTGTGATTTTTATTATGATGTTTCTTTGAGTGGGTTCATCTTGATTGTGACTCTCTGTCTTTCCCGTAGAGCTGTCTTTTTCTTTTACTAAGTTAGAAAAGTTTCCACCCATAATTTCTTCAAATAGTTTCTCTATTCTTTTCTTCTCCTGTTACTCCTCTAATTTGGATGTTGTCATGCTTGAGGATGTTCAATAGCCCTTCAGACTTTCCTCATTTAAAAAAATTATTTACCCCAACCTGTGTAGTTCAGCAGTTGAGCATTGGACTATAATCCAGGAGTTCGTAATTCAATTCTCAGTCAGGGTACATGCCCAGGTTGTATGTATGATCCCAAGTAGGAGGGGTGCAAGAAGCAACCGATCAATGACTCTCTCATCATTGATGTTTTGATCTCTCTCTCCCTCCCCCTTCCTCTCTCTCTGAAATCAATAAAGATATATTTTTAAAAATATATTTATTATTTGTTTTTTTGTTTGNAATTCTCAGTCAGGGTACATGCCCAGGTTGTATGTATGATCCCAAATAGGAGGGGTGCAAGAAGCAACCGATCAATGACTTTCTCATCATTGATGTTTTGATCTCTCTCTCTCCCTCCCCCTTCCTCTCTCTCTGAAATCAATAAAGATATATTTTTAAAAATATATTTATTGTTTGTTTTTTTGTTTGCTCTGCTTGGGTGTTTTCTGTTACCTTGTCTTCTAAATTGATGATTCAATCCTCTTTATCCAACTGATGATTTCTTCTTCTTTATTCTTTATTTCAGATATTGTATTTTTCATTTCTGAATGGTTCTTTATTATGGTTTCTATGTAATTTTTAATGCTTACTATCTCTTTGTTTAAGTTCTCTCTGAATTCATCCATTCTTCCCCCATGTTCCTTGAGCACCCTTATTACCATGGCTTGGTTTTGACTCTGCATCTGTATCTTGGTGTCCTCCATTTCATTTAGTGCTTTTTCAGGGAATTTCTCCTGTTCATTTATTTGAGGCATGTCTCTTAGTCTCCCCATTTTGTCTGCCTCTTTATATTAGTCTTCGTGTATTAAGTAGCTCTGCTATGTCTCCCAATTTTGGTATGGTGACCTTGTATAGTAGGTGTTTTGTGGGGCTCAGTGGTGTAGTCTCCCTAACTACCTGAGCTAGGTGCTCCAGAAATGTCCAATGTGTGGGTTAAATGAGTCCTCCTGTCATAGTTGAGACTTGATTGCTCTTAGCACATCCATGAGTGGGGTTGAGCTTCAGGATAGCTGACTGTGAGGATGAAGTCTGACTTCAGTGTATGAGCCCCTGTGCAGAGACTGACCACCTCCAAAGCAGTTAGCCCCAGCAGGGTCTTGTTCCTAGCAGGATCTCCCTTTGGGTGTGGCACTTTGTCCCTTGTGTAGTTAGTTGGGTTGTGTTCCCGTGTGGTCAGAAACTCATGGTTCATTGTGTGTGTTCTGGGCCCTCTTGTGAGGGACAATGACAGACATGTAACCAGCCTTGTGCTACCTCTCTGGAGCTACCATGCAATCCACAGTTGTGTCTGCTTCTGTTAGGCCTGGGTGTGCATGGAAGGGGCCAAGCTGTTTACCAGCTCTGGGTTCAAAGGTAGTACAGCAAAAGGCCCAAGGCACTCCGATATCCTTCTCCACCTGTTGGCTGCTCTGGAACCTCCTGAGGTTGCCTGGACTTCCTTGTTATACTTTTGAACAAAATCTGTAAAGTGGGCCCAGGTTGGCTGCAGCTGTCAGATTCTTGCACAAGATGACCTGGGCAGGGCAGTGCCACTGGGAGTCAGGAGGATGGTGCTGGTACGGAACTGCACAAGTGGCATGCAGAGGAAGGAAATAACACCCATTCCAGAGCAACACAATTCATTCCTGGCCAGAATCTTCAACAGCTCCTGGATTTGCCTGGATATTCTCAGTTGTTCCTAAAGACAGAGTGAACTTTGCTCAGGCTGCAGGATATTTTTCTGCAGGGCCCAAGCTAAGTAAGGTGGGACTACTCGGAGTGATGAGAGCAGAGTTAGTCCACTCCCCAGACCAATGCTGTAATGATAGGAAGATGGCACCTGTGGGCAGTGTCTGATAAGGACTCAACACAAGGACCTCGGCAGCTGACCCTCCAAACCTCTCCTTCAGGCCATGCAACCTAGTTATTCTCTGTGAGGCTCCAGTTTTCTCTGAGTAATCTTCCTTCCACTGGGAGCTCTAGGCTGAGTGGCCAAGAATGAGATTCTGTGTGCTGGCTTTTTAAGAGAACACCTGGGTTTCTAGGAGGCTTATGTCTTCTCCTGGCAGATAGAATCCCTGCTGATTTTCACAGCCAGATGTTAGGTGACCTCCTCTTCCTGGTTCTGGTGCTCTGGGCTGGGGAACCTGGAGTGTGGTTGAGATGCCTCACTCTCCAGGGGTGAACTTTTGTAGCTTAGATACCCCTTCAGATTCTCAGCTGCCGCACATGGGTCCACGGCTAATCTTTTCCATATCTCTGCACTACTTACCAGTATCTCTGAGGCTTCTTCTCTTTCTGTTTGTTTGTTTATTTTGTTCTTTAGATTCCACATATAAGTGAAATGATATAGTGTTTGTCTTTCACTGACTGGCTTATTTCACTTACCATAATGCTCTCCAAGGTCCATCGATGCTATTACCAAAGTTACAATTTCTTTCTTTTTACAGCTGGNGCTCTAGGCTGAGTGGCCAAGAATGAGATTCTGTGTGCTGGCTTTTTAAGAGAACACCTGGGTTTCTAGGAGGCTTATGTCTTCTCCTGGCAGATAGAATCCCTGCTGATTTTCACAGCCAGATGTTAGGTGACCTCCTCTTCCTGGTTCTGGTGCTCTGGGCTGGGGAACCTGGAGTGTGGTTGAGATGCCTCACTCTCCAGGGGTGAACTTTTGTAGCTTAGATACCCCTTCAGATTCTCAGCTGCCGCACATGGGTCCACGGCTAATCTTTTCCATATCTCTGCACTACTTACCAGTATCTCTGAGGCTTCTTCTGTTTCTGTTTGTTTGTTTATTTTGTTCTTTAGATTCCACATATAAGTGAAATGATATAGTGTTTGTCTTTCACTGACTGGCTTATTTCACTTANGCCTGAGAGAAACCTATGGAGGTGTTGCACACATTTGTTCTCCTCCCCTCCTGACATTACACCTTTGTTTAGAATGAATTGTTTATTTCTTCTTTTCATTTTTCAGATATGNATAGTATTCCATTGTGTAACTTTTTTACCCACTCATCTACTGGTAGGCACTAGGGCTGCTTCCAGGTCTTGCTATTGCAAGTAATAATCCAGTGAACATAGGGGAGCGTATAATCTTTCATAGTAGTGTACTGGATTTCTTTGGATATATTTCTAGAAGAGTATTCACTAGGTCATAGCATAGGACCTGAATAGATACTTCTCCAGAGAGGACATACAGATGGCCAATAGACATATCTGCCTACTTCTGTCTTGTTTAATAGATTCCTTTTCAGCTAGTGTTCAGTTGGTTTATTCATAATTTAGTTGTAAATCTCTTTTGGCACTGGGAGGAGGAAAGTGTAGCTTTCACATACTCTACAGCCATCTGGAACCCCCTTTACTGATAATATCTTAATTCTAATTTTGTTTTGTGTGAATGGCACCAGAAACTATCATTCTAAAATTTTCACAGGACTTTTTCATAAAATACGTTATTATTTTAAAATCATCTTTATCTAATGACATGTTTCAAATTTCTTTTGTATTCAAGCAGAGTGGAATTTAGGAATATATCTCTTTAATGTATGTAGCAGGTATCCTATGACTATTACTACACATACAGTTGTTACGTGGGTGCCTTTGCTGTGTGCTGTCTCATCACTTTAGAACAACTGTCTCATGTACGTGTGGGTTTGCATTTTGTCTTGAAACATATAGAAGGCCCAATGAAAGATCAATGAGTGTCATTGTTTACCAGAGAGAAACCCTTGTTCTAAGTCCTTTTGTGGTTTAATTTCCAATTTCAGTAGCTTTTGGACCAAAGGGGAAGGGATATCACACAACTTACCTCTGACTGGTGATTTTTGACTTTTTGAACTTTATGTTCACTATCATCACAAACAAAAGTCATTTGAGCCTGAGAGAAACCTATGGAGGTGTTGCACACATTTGTTCTCCTCCCCTCCTGACATTACACCTTTGTTTAGAATGAATTGTTTATTTCTTCTTTTCATTTTTCAGATATGTATAAATAGGATATAAGCAAGTCCATTAATGTATTTCACTTTGTACCTGACTTTTGTTTTGACTGTTTTTATACCTTTGTTTTCAACTCTCAGTGATCATCGTCCTCAACTTCAACACACATTTATTTTTACATGATTTTGGTTCTTTATTTTATCTAACAAAGGTTTGCTGTCTTCACTTACGCTTCAATATTCCCCAACACTACTTATCTGATTAGTGCTGTCATCTGAATCTATGTAGAAAGATTATCTCTGCAAGTAAATTTTATTAATAATGTTGGTATTTTAAAGTGCCTGATGTGTAAGTTTTGTCTTCAAGTTTCAATGATAAACTTCCTCAATTTTAACATACCTCTTTGTATTCTTTTGCCTCATGATCTGTCCAAAGTTTTCTATTTAATTTGTTATGCAATTTCTCCCATCATTATTTCTTAGTTTAATCCTGTTGCTTATGTATAAAGATACTTTCTGTCAAGCAAATTTTATTAATAATATACATCTGAAGTTTTGGCA
Organism: Miniopterus natalensis; assembly: GCF_001595765.1. The sequence continues at coordinate 21,724 of NW_015505029.1, forward strand.
TTTCAAGTGGCTGATGTTTGTTTTGTGAAAGTTAGATNGGTAGTATTCTATTGTGTAAATGTACCATAACTTTTTTACCCACTCATCTACTGGTGGGCACTAGGGCTGCTCCCAGGTCTTGCTATTGCAAGTAATACTCCAGTGAACATAGGGGAGCGTATAATCTTTCATAGTAGTGTACTGGATTTCTTTGGATATATTTCTAGAAGAGTATTCACTAGGTCATAGCATAGGACCTGAATAGATACTTCTCCAGAGAGGACATACAGATGGCCAATAGACATATCTGCCTACTTCTGTCTTGTTTAATAGATTCCTTTTCAGCTAGTGTTCAGTTGGTTTATTCATAATTTAGTTGTAAATCTCTTTTGGCACTGGGAGGAGGAAAGTGTAGCTTTCACATACTCTACAGCCATCTGGAACCCCCTTTACTGATAATATCTTAATTCTAATTTTGTTTTGTGTGAATGGCACCAGAAACTATCATTCTAAAATTTTCACAGGACTTTTTCATAAAATACGTTATTATTTTAAAATCATCTTTATCTAATGACATGTTTCAAATTTCTTTTGTATTCAAGCAGAGTGGAATTTAGGAATATATCTCTTTAATGTATGTAGCAGGTATCCTATGACTATTACTACACATACAGTTGTTACGTGGGTGCCTTTGCTGTGTGCTGTCTCATCACTTTAGAANGACACATGGGTGCCTTTGCTGTGTGCTGTCTCATCACTTTAGAACAACTGTCTCATNAAAAGTTAGATTTCTGCCACTGTTTGTGCATATGTGTATAGGGACTCTTGTGTGTGTGTGTTTCTTCATCTGAATCATGATAGATTTAACTTCACATCAGAAGTATTCAATAATTTAAATTTTTCTCTAGTTTATTTTTTATGGTATTTGCATTGAGCAGTCCATTTTATTTTTCAAAAGAACTTCAGAAAAAAATGAGTGAAATTTCTCTGACAATCTTTTATTCATTGTCTCTTTCAATGACTGCTTTCTTGGTGTCTTTAACATTCCATTTCTATTTTAAATGTACATGTCATCTATTGGCTTGCCCTTCCCTTCTCCAGTATGTCCACTCTATCTTTTCCCAATTTATTGGTTCTGAAATATCCCCATACTAGGTTCTCTCCATTTCTGTAACATTTCTTTAAAAGAAATGTTATTTTTTCTTTCTTCCTTTTTCATCTTATACCATTCCTTCCTTATAAACATTAGTTTCTTTTATCTTCCAGAAACTTGCTGTAGTTTCATTATAAATTTTGTGAGATAAAGAGGATTGGGTTATTAGTCGTATGTTTTTCATTCTCTATGTATTTTCTGTAAAACATAAATTAACATGAGACTTGTGTCACATAATCCAAGTAAAAAGACAGATTACTATGCAGTTTAAACAGTTATATTTCCTCCAACCTTATGATAGGGAAGAAGACTAAAAATTCCTATATGAAGTTCCTCCCTCCTTTATTCATTATTAAAGACTAAATTTTGATGTCAATCATTAGTCAACTGTGAAGTTGAGGCTCACACTCTGATTGCCCTTGGTCATATTACCTAAGTGTTCCCAGGTATACAATATTTTACGTAATATTGCCTGGCTATTTTTTCTTTTTCATCATAGTGAGTGTTCTTCCTTTTTTAATTTTTATGGAAATAATTATTAATTCTGTAAACTGTAACACTTTAAATGTTTGTAGAAGACATGTACTACGGACAGGTCAATAATAATATATCTTTCAATTAGGAACTATCATATGAATGACATGAGAGCTTAATGTCCTTGGATATTTGTAAGATATTTTTTTATGGATGTGTTCATAACACACTAAAATGATCATTAAAAGTGAAAGTTTTTTCCTTTAGACACTAATTTAAGTTATTTTTCAAAGGAAATGGGATTTAGAAATATATTTTAAAGTTTGTACAGACTTCATATGACTCCTACTACAAATACAATTATGGACAGATGGGCGCTATTACTATATGCTTTTTTTTTAATCATGTTTTAAATATGTGTCTCTTATATTAATTCATGTCAACTTTTTATTTCAAAAGGCTGCAAGGCAGGCCCAATGAAAGATGAATTACTGACATTGTTTATGTCAGAAGAGGTATTATTTGACAGCTTCTATGGTTACATTTCCAATCTTAGTTCCCATTGCACCAAGTGGCTGAGGAATGTAAATTACAACATTGCCCCTATTGGTGAATTGTCTTTGAAACTTATGGTTCCAATTCTCAGAAATATAGGTTAGTTTGAACCACAAAGAAAACTTTAAAATAATTTTATATTTTGTCTTCCTTCTTTCCTGAAACTTTACCTCATTTTGAATGAGTTGGTAATTTCTTCCTTTTATTTTATTAAGTGTGAGGAATAAGCAAATCCCATTAATGTCTTTCACTGTAAACCAGGACATTGTTGTATCTACTTCTTAAACCTTTGACTTAAATTCTCAATGATCATTTTCTTCAAAACCAAGATCCTCAAATTTTTTTCATGAGCGTGTCTCTTTTCTTATCTATTCACTGTTTTGCCATGTACACTTGTTATGCATTTCCCCGTTATTACTTTTTCAATTGTCCTGTCATATAAATCATTGTGGAGAGATACTTTCTATCAAGTAAATTTTATTAATCATATTTCTCCAAAATATTGGCATTTTACTGTGTGGCTGAAGTGTCAAGTTCTGTCCAAGTCATGCTCAGGCCATCTGATTTACAACACTCTTCACTGACATTTAATACTTCATATTTCTTCCTTTTATGAGTTAAGGTGGCTCCATTAAGTGTGTGATAACATGGAAATCCACACAAAGAAAGGATANGAGGTGGCTCCATTAAGTGTGTGATAACATGGAAATCCACACAAAGCAAGGATATACTCATTGGTTGATGAAAATGTTGTGCTTAGAGGCACCCAGGAACCTACACCTGTATTTTCACTAGAGATAGTTGTTTGAGAACTTTTAATTCAGTCTTTGTGATTACTTTATACACCATACCTACCACAAAAACAAGAATTGACTACATATATTCAATAAGAATAAAGACATTTACTCTAACAATGAAATAATAAAAACATAAATTATGTCAAAGGAATCAAAAAGACTTTGAAAAGGTAACCACCAGAGTTATTATTCCTGAAATAGTCTCAATTCAATAAATTTACTACTTTATATCCCTTTTAGTTTTTTGATCAGTATGCTCTGGGTAAAAGTGAACTGTCACCCACTGTATTTTTGTGTGAATCTGAGTGCTTTTGTAATAATGTGTGTGCCTACCTACAGGCAGTGTGTATATGTGTGTGTGTGTGTGTTTATCTGCATCTTGATAGTTTTTAAATATAAATTTTCAAAAATTTGAATTGTTTTCTTGTTTTCTTTACCCATTGATCTATTTTTTTCTTTCTTTTTATTTTTCAGAAGAACCTCTGGCAGGACCAAATGGGTAATTTTTTTTTTTTTTAAACCTGTTACTTTCCAACCTTTTTAAATGCATGGTTCTGACTGACTTAACATTCTTTGCCTTTAAANTTTTTAAAACCTGTTACTTTCCAACCTTTTTAAATGCATGGTTCTGACTGACTTAACATTCTTTGCCTTTANATATATGTGTGTGTGTGTGTGTGTGTTTATCTGCATCTTGATAGTTTTTAAATATAAATTTTCAAAAATTTGAATTGTTTTCTTGTTTTCTTTACCCATTGATCTATTTTTTCTTTCTTTTTATTTTTCAGAAGAACCTCTGGCAGGACCAAATGGGTAATTTTTTTTTTTTTTTTTTTAAAACCTGTTACTTTCCAACCTTTTTAAATGCATGGTTCTGACTGACTTAACATTCTTTGCCTTTAAATCTACATGCCATCTAATGTCTTGCTCTTTTCCCAGGTGTCTACCCTTCACTTTCCAAATATTGATTGTGGACTTCTTTTATATTAAGTTCTCTGTTTTTCAATTACCAATCTTCCACATTTCCAGAATCCTCCCCCTCCCACTCCACCATTTCATATCACTGTATCCCTATCAACATTGGCATTTTCTGTTTCCCCAGATCTGCTAAAATTTCTCTAAGAAGTTAGTGAGATGAAGGGCATTAGATTGACAGGAACATGGTTTCCATTCTGTATATCTTTCTGGATCATACACGATAGAACCTCTATCACATTTTCCATGTTTGTTGGCCCATCAATATACCAGTGATACTTTCCTAACCTGTTGAGTGAAGTTTGTCCATTTTGTCCATCCACTGTTCTTTCAAAGCCTGTGTAAATTCTGATATTACTCTATGGTTAAATGTGAGCCTGAGGTTCCTGCTTCCACTGCCTTTAAACATATTACCCAAGTGTAGCAGCTATACAAATATTTCCATGATTTTCTTGGAAATTTATTTACATGTACAACCATACTAACTGGCTTCTCTTTTACATTTTCAATGACACATTTTAATGTTGGAAAACTGCAATTTCTGTATTTGTAGAAGGATTTTATATGACAAAGAATGTTCAATTATTGTATATATGGTCTCAGCTCTCATCTTTTCACGTGAAAGATAAGATACAGAAAACAATTGTTATGGAACAAAGTCAGTGGGTCCCTTACCCATGGTGCACAGAGAAGCCAAAGTCTGAAGCAATAGCTTTTGAAAGAGAAGAAGGTTCATTCATCAGGCAGGCAGGTGAGGAGATTGGAGACAGATCAATCTCCCAAATAAAATCTTAAAGCAAATTTAAGGAATAAGGGTGAGAAGGGGGTTACACATATTGATTAATTGTAATTCAGGGGTCTTATTGGATAGTCTTGGAACTAAGCCCTCTAAGTAAGGAATGTGAAAGGGCAAGAGGGAACAAGGAAATTCCAACCCGGCAGAGTTTGACTGGTCAGTCCATGGGTGTCCACATTGGCTCTGGGCACCAGTTCTTTCTTAGGGACTGACTGACCTCTCCTTTTTTAAAGGGCTCCAGGTGACAACAACAGGATTTCTGTTATTTGAGTTCTCTGAACCTTGGTCCTGCTGTGCTCCTGAGGTCAGTTTAGGGTGATGGGGCTGTTGTAACTGTGCCTGCTCCAGCCTCTGAGACCAGTGTGATTGGCTTGGTTCCATGGTCTCCTGAACATTGTAGAGAGGCCTGTTGTTATCTCCTAACACACACACACACACACACACACACACACACACACACACACACACACACACACAACTAGAGGGAAAGAAGCTTTAGAGTCTTGTTTCCCAATTACCCTGGGATGTTGCCAAAGATTTTTTTCTACAACAGAAATAAAATTCATGGCACTTGAAAATTCTCCATGTAATGACATTTCTTCAATGGTAATATTCATTTCAAAGGAATATAATTCAGGAATATCTTGATATAATGTATGTAGCAGGCTTTATGTGGCTAATGCTACAGATATAGTTTTAAACAAAGAGATGCCCTTTTTCTTGTTTTCTCATTATTTTCTGTAGCACCTTTTCTGTGTATGAGTGTGTGTTTTCTATTTATTTTGAAAAAGGTAGAAGGTCCAGTGAAGAGCCAATGATGCACCATTTATCCACCCCCGGGGGAGTGGCATTCAAGCTGCTTGCATGGAGTCAGCCTTAGTCTCCTTGGTGCCAGCAGGTGTATGGATGTTAAACAACATTTCCTTTGAAACTGTGCTTCCCATTCTCAGACGTGTTTGTCAGTTAGGACCCCAGAGACCACTGTGGCAGTGTTTGAAGTTTTGCCCTTCTCTCTTGCTGACTGTGTCCTCATTTGAACTCGATGTTTATTTTATACCATTTTATTAACAAATATGCAAAAGAAAAAAGGTAAGTCCCATTAATGTACTTCTCTGTGTACCTAGTCGTGGCTTCATTCCTTACATGTACCTTTCTCTTTGATCCCAATGATCATCGTGGTGTCATTCTACATGATTTTCTCTTGGATATGACCCTTCCACATGAAAGTCGCCACCTTTATTAGCTGTTCAGATGTCCCCATTATTGCTACTCTGATTTGTCCCGTTGTTGCAATCCATGTGGACAATACTGTTGAGTCAAGTACTTTTATTGATCAGATGCCTTTGAAGTATTGGCATTGTCAACATGGTGATGTAAAAGTTTGTTTAAGATATGCCAGAATCATATGATTTAGATTTAGACTTATTCACCCCCATTTAGTGCTTCATTTCCTTTTCTTTCAGTGAATTCTATTAAGAAGAACTCCACTTAGTCTTTCATTAAAGTAGAAATTAATATGACACAAGGTTATGTATTTATTGGTTAATGATAATGTTGTCAAAAGAGGATCCCAGGAAAATTATATGGAGTACCTCCAGAAACAATGGTTCAAGGTCCTCTAATTTGATATTTTTGGTCAACTTTTCATATAGTTGCTGCAAAAACTAGAACTCACTACACTAATATTAAGAGCATAGCAACATATTAAATTCTACTCACTGAACAATAACACTTCAACTAATATTCAAAGAAATAAGGAATATTTTATTTATTTTTTATTTACTTATTATTTCATTGTTGACACTATTACAGATGGTCCCCAATATTTTAAATTGTAAACACAACAACTACTTTTCCTAAAATTTTCTCTCACTTGAGTAAATTCACTCATTTTATGCCAGTTTTCATTTTGGGAAGAAAACGTTAATATTCCTTCTTGTTCCTTCATGATTTGTCTGGTTTTTGCATCTGAGCAGTTATCCAATTGAGTCAGGTCAATTTTATGATTCATGCACCCCTGAAATACTGGCATTTTCAATGTGGCTGATGTGAAAATTTGTTTAAGATATTCCTGGGTCACTTTATTTAGACCAAATCACTGCCATTTAATAATACATTTCCCTTACTTTCATGACATTTTATTAAGAAGAACTTCATTTAGACATAATATAATATATAAATTAACATAATGCAAGGTTATGTGTTCACTGGTTGATGATAAGGCTGTGAATGAAGGAGCCTATGAAAATTACCCTGCAATACCTATAGAAGAGTCACCTGTTGCACTAGTACTATTAGCAGCAGAGAAAATTTTCTAATTTGATATTTCTGGCTACTTTCTACCACATAGCTGCTTCAAGAAATAAAATTGGCTACTCCCATTAATAAAAGCCAAAGAACTAAATAAACCTTACACACTGAACAACAATATTCTAATTAATGTAAAAAGACAAAGGAATGATTTAAAAGGTAACCATAAGATCTACTACTCTTAAATTTTTTTCTAATGAAGTAAATATACTCATTACACCTCTATTCATTTTGGGATGAATACTCTCTGGTCAAAACGGATTTTAACCACTATATTTTGCAGGTATGTGTATGACTGTGTGTGTGCCTATATGCAATTGTGTGTATGTGTGTTTGTGTATTATGTGCATCCTGATAGTTTTAAACATAAATTTTGCATTAAATTTGCACCTTCTTTTTATATTTTCCATGATATTTACACTGATTTATTTGCTTTTGTTTTGTATTGTTTATTCAGAAAACATCAAGATAAGTGTTGGTAAGTTTTTTGTCAACCGTCACTCTCAAGGCTGTTCAAATGACTGGTTTCTTATTGCTTTAACCTTCCTTGCCTGTTAATCTATATACAATCCATTGGCTCACTTTTCTGGATGTCTACACCCCTCTCCTCAAAAAATCCTTTATGGACTTCTCCCATATTGTCTCTCCATTTTAATTTGTCAGTCTCCCAACATTCATATCCCTTCTTTCCATTCCCATACCATTTTGCACTATCAACATTGGCTTTTTAATTTTCCAGGGACTGGCAATAGTTTAACTAAGAAGCTGGTGTGATTTAGGGCTTTAGGTAGATAGGCACAAGGTTTTCATTCTGAAAGTCTTATAGAACACATCCAAAGATAGGACCTCTTGACATTCACACCAAATTAAAGGCCCACTTTTATGACTTTAAAATTCCTCTACAGATGAGAGATGTCTCACATATTGAACACAGTTTGTCTTTTTAAAGGCTGTGTAAATTTTGATAACATTCATTGGTCAGGTGTGAACCTGTGTATCATTTTTCCAATGCCTTCGAAGACATTATCCAAATTACAAGGTATAAAATTATTATCCATCACGATCCTGGAAAATGTAAATATACAACCATAATAAATTATTTCTTTTTTATTTTTAATAAAACAACTTTTATTATCACAAATGGCATTTGTGTTAAATATTTGTGAAATAACTTTATATCTCATTCATTAGCTAGCATAATAGAAACTCTAAATTCTCAGGTTTTCATGTAAATGACATAGGATGCAATTACCCTAGGACATTGGCCATATTTATTCATACAAGAATATAAATTTTAAAACACAATGTACTCATGGTAATGACAATTTATAACTATATTCTTGATTTCAAAGGAAATGCACTTGAATAATATGTCTAATATATGTGATAGTTTTATATGACTAGCGCTTTTTAAAAATTTTTATTGTTGACACTATTACATGTGCCCCCATTTTCCCGCCTTCGCCAGCTTCCATCTACTCCCCTTTCCCTCTGGCTATCACCGCACTGCAGTTTGTGTCTATGTGTGGAGTCTATTTGTCATCCCTTCACCTTAATTTATCCAGTGTCTCCCTCCCCCTTTTCCTCTAACAGCTGTGTGTCCCATGTGTTTATGTCACTGTCTCTATTTTGTTCCTCAGTTTACTTTGTTCATTACATCCTCATGTAAGTGAGATCATATGATATTTGTCTTTATGTGACCGGCTTATTTCATTTAGCATAATGATCTCCAGGACCATCTGCTACCGATATGTTTTTGGGAGATGGTTGCCTTTACTCATTTCTTCCCATCTTTNTTGGGGAGATAGTTGCCTTTACTCATTTCTTCCCATCTTTTCTTTAAAGTTTATTTCCATTGTTGACTTTTTTTTTTAATACCTGTGTTGTGTTTGCGTGTGCGAGTTATTCTTTTTCTATAAGAGGTAGAGACAAAAGGAAAGATCAATGTTTGACTTTGTTTAACCAGAGGAAGTGACTGCCACTCCTCCCATGGTACCATTTGAGTCTTAGATCTTTTGGCAGCAGGTTTCATGGAAGTAGAGCAACATTTCCTCTGATTGGTGAGAGGCCTTTGGAACTTAGGGTTCCAATCTCAGAAATGAGTATCAGGTAAGACCACAGGAAAAAAATATTGAAAAGATTATTGAAGTTTTTGTCTTCCAGCCTTTCTGAAGTTATGCCCTCACTTTGGACGAATTGTTTCCTTCTTTCTTTTATTTAATCCATAAATGAGAGGAAGAAAAAGACATGTCTTGTTAATGTTTTTCCCCGAATACCTAGTCATGGTTTTCTCTGTTACTTATACCTTGGGCTTCAATGATACCTCGATGACTCAATGACCATCTTCCTCAACTCCAATATCTGAATATTTTTCTATAAATTTCTCATTTTTTTTCCAATCAGTGCTTTCATATTCATTTGTTATTCATTTTTCCCCATTATTACTTCTGTGATTTGTGTCATTGCTGTGATCTATGCAGACATTTTTTTGTGGCCAATGTTACTATTCGCATACGTCTGAAGTACTGGCATTTTCAGTGTGGCCGATATGTCAGTTTTGTGCAAGACATGCTCAAGTCCTGTGACTTAGAACTCAGTTCAGAGACATTTAAACTTTATTTTTCTTTTTGTAATGGGATTTAATTGATATAAGCTTAATTTAAGCATGGGTTGCCGTGGAAACCCACATTAAACAACATTGTGTTCTTTACTTGACATAGATGTCAATGGAGATGTCCGGTGTATTACCATGTATAACATCCAGGAAAAAAAAAAAAAAAAAGGTTTTATAACCTTTAGTTCAGTGACTTTGTTTAATTTATACAACATTGCTACCCTGATACCTGAATTGACTTCATATATATATTTTAGCAACAACCTCAGAACTTACTAAATCTTACAAACCAAATAATAAAAAGCCTCAAGAATGATTGAGACCTAATTTTTTAAATTTATTTCTCCATTCATTCCAATGACTCATTTTATACCTCTTTTTATTTTTTGGATCATATCCTTGGACAAAGTGAGCATTCAGTCACTGTGCCTGTGAAAATGTACCTTCCCATTATATGTGTGTATAATAATGTGCATTATAATTTTAATTTTAAAAGTAAAGTTTTGAATAAAGTATATATTTGTTTCTTTGATATTTACATGGATCTTTTCATTTTATTTTTCAGAGACTCTCCGGAAAAAAATTGGTAAATATTCTGACAACGCTTACTCCCATAACTCTTTAAATAACTAACATCCCTGCCTTTTTCTACAGCCCATCCCTCGACTTGCCCTTCTTCCCATCTCTCTCCAGTATTTGGGGAATAGCCTTCACCCATGTGAATTTCTCTCCATTTCTTTTGCCTGACATTTCATGCTTTCCCATTCCTTCTTTTTCTTTCCATACCATTCCTTTACTGCAAACATTAGCTTCTTATGTGTCCATAGATTTGACAGTTTCATTATGAATTTTGTAGTGATGAAGGGGATTAGACTGAAAGATGAATCTCTTTCATCCTGTGAATAGTTTCTGAAATACAAACTCTGACATAGAATTTTTGTCCTCTGAAGTTCCAAGGGCACTTTCTTAAACTACTGTTCTTTCAAAGTCTATGTAAATTCAGATGTTATCATTGGTAGAGTATGAGTTTTCAGGTAAACTCTCTTACCTTACCTTGATCATATTATTCAGTTATTCCCAGATTTTAAAATATTTTACATAAGATTTTGTGGCCATTTTTTTCGATCACAGTAATTCTTTATCTTTTTTTCCTGCATTTTCATGACATAATTATTAGCTGTGTGTGTTGAAATTCATCTTAATGTTTTTAGAAGGACTTCACACCTTAAGGGAAGGTCATTGATAACCTGTCTCTGAAGTATGCAATTTTATGTTAGTGATATCAGATGTTATCCCAGCATAATCCTGAAGGAGTTTTAACAAAACTCTACTTAAAACATTAAAAGTGTGCCTTCTCTATTCTAGTGATATTTTCTAATTACATTTTTGTTTTTAGGGGAAATGGAATTTATTGATAGACCTGTCCCATTAGTTTGTAGCAGGCTACAAATGGTCACGGCTACAGTAACACAGTTGTACAGATGGTTCTTTCCTGTGATTCCTCATCACTTCTTAAGGACCTGTCTTGCATACTTGTATATGTTTAATCTTATTCTGAAAAAGGTGAAGGGCCAACGCAAGCCCAGTGACTGCGATTGTTTAGCCCAGAGGAGGTCCTATTCCACCTCCTCTTATGAGGCCACTTTGAATCTTTGATCTGCTGGCACCAAGGGCTGTGTAGAAGCAAAAGGACATTAGCTCTTATTGGTGAGGTAGACTTTCAACCATGTGATTTCAACTCTCATAGATATCTGTCACTTTAAACCACAGAGAAAAGGAAGGATTGTTTCAGATGGTTTTCTCCTTCCTTCCTCATGCTGTTCCCTCATTTTGAATGAATTGGTGTTTTCTCCAGTTTAGTTTTCCGTTAGTGGGAAGAGGAAAAGGCCTGCCTGTTAACATTGCCCTGTGTACCAGTCAGGGTCTCAGTGTTTCTCCTATCTTGTCTTCAGCTCTCAACATCTTCCTCAGCAGCATTATGCATTTACTGTATATGATTTGTCCTGTTAATCTTTCCACTGAAGTCTCCTTCTTCGTTATTCAATTTCCTTGATTTTACTTCTGTGATTCCTCCTGTTGGTTCATTCTATGCTAACATTTGTGTCAACTAAATTTTATTAATCACATGTGTCTAAAGCACTGGCACTCTCAAAGTTTCTAAAGTGTACACCTGCTCCAACATATGCTCAGTCATTTCCTTTATAACCACGTTCACCTTCATTTGATACTTAAACCTTTTCTGTTCATGTGAATTAATTAAGAAGTGCTACATTTGGCATTAATGAAAATTGATTATATAAATGTCATAACAAACAACTTATTATAGCTAGCAAACCAAATGATAATAGCACAAATAAATTCAAAATAAAATAAGACTTTTTAAAAAAGGTAACCATCTGAATATATATTTTATTATTTTTTTAACTCAGAAAATACTTATGTTTAATTCCTTTCTGAGGGGAAACAATACTCTCTTGACAAAAGTAAGTTCACATCCACCTAATTTTTGCCTGTGTGCGTGTGTATGTGTGTGTGTGTGTGTGTGTGTGTTTGCCATGTGTGTGTTTATCCGCAGATAGGCATAATTCAAATATGAATTTTGCAATAAATTTGAACATTTTGGTGTTTCTTTTCCAAGATATTTACCTTTATCTCTTCATTTTGTTTTTCAGTAAAAACACAGGAAAAAAATGGTAAATTTTCTGAAACCCATTACTCTAATCCTCTTTATTATTATTTTTTTCTGTTTCTGGTAAAACGTTTACTTTAAAGAAGAAACTTTTACATAGGCTGTGGCTAATATATTCAAGAGTATAAACATGTTTCCTTTGGATTGCCTTTCTAAAAACAAAATTGTAAAGTATCATATTTCAGTTGACTAAAGATATAGCCCAATCTGTCACAACACAACATAAAAGGTAATGGACAATTACAGAATATTTTAAATTAACACTAACAAGCATCTACATAAACCTTGTTCCAACTAAAACCAAAACAAAAGCACAACAATCCTGTAGTGTACCACATGTATTTCAATTCACTGTATGCAATCTAACAAAAATTTGGTCATAATTTACCAGATATACATAAATGATTTAAGTAGTAAAAAGAAAATTCAGCTTAAAAAGAGCAAGTTCATATCTTGGGAAAAGTAAAGTACATTTACACAAGAGTGTAAAGCCCAGTCCAGTTTCTATGCAATAAGTGACCCTGCAGTCTAATAAAGCAGATTTAGTGACTTTCAGATATATATCTCTTCTCTTTAATATATATTTATATATAGACAGATCTACGAATTGTAAACTATGGTTTATTTTAAAGGAGGGGGATAAGTGGGATGAAAGAAATCTTTATACTATACTTACATATTCACAATGCAGAACATTTTACGCTTAAAATACTTCTTCATTCATAGTATCTTTGCCCAACTATCATCTACTTTGGACCCCACCAGAACTACATTTTACTCATTTATCTAGAACACTGAGAATAAGATGTACTCTTCAGTCTTAAACAAAAATCAAACCAAAACTATTCATGTCAGTTTTACAGTTATGTAGAAACTATAATAAAGTTTAGATAATGAATGAAGCATCTGACCATGTAACTATACTTTATATTTTTTATTTATCCCGGCAGAAACATCACTAACACTTAAGCATCATTCTACTGAAATCAGAGACAATGGGAAAGCCTGTCTCTTAGAAAAGTATCGATGTTTCAGCCCTGATCAGATGGAGCACCAAAAGGGTTATGTCTGTGAAGTATGCTCTGCAGCTTCTCACATGGGGAGCATAACTTAGTGACCTGATACACAATAGGAAAATAGACTCACTTTCTATTTAAAAGAAAGCTGAAAATATGATATCCCTCACTCTCATATACTGTACAATATGTTCCTGATAAATGCTGTGCATGTTAATATTAATTACATGAAATGCTGCTTTGAGTTTTATAATCAGCTAATTCATCTATCATCGGGCTAAATCAACCTGACAATTTCTACTTTGTAATACATCGCCCCTTGTACCCTGAAGAATTTAGTTCATCATAAATTGTAAAGCCTCTCGATATTTTATTTGTAAGACTTTTGCAGATCACTGAATCAAAGTGACTACTAGAAAGACTGTCTATCAAGGTGTAGTGACTTTAAGGAATTGAGAAAATAATTGTCTATCATAATTTTAAAACACTCAATATCCCAGTAAGTATGAAACAAAAGAGAATGCAATTTTTGTGTTAATTTTAATGATAAAAGGGCACAAGAGTAAAAACCTGATATTTCACTTCTATTGCATAACAAGCTAACCAAACTGGACATGGAGGATCAATCATAAAACAAATCATTTTACTTTTGTTTCTATGACTTTTCTTTCGATCAGATTTCTGTCTTCAAATAGGACTGAGGTATAGTACACTGGCAAAAATAAAAAGAGGCAAACAAGAATAGTGCCAAAGTAACAGATACCCAAAACCGAATACCATGTCAGAAAACGTCATATAGTAACCATTTATCAGATTAGAGCAGCAAGAGGAAGTGACCTCTGAATCATAATCATTTAGTGGTATTTGTCGACTTCGCCACGGTAACTTTGCAACATCATTCTTCATCTGTGAAGTAGTAAAATTCATGTCAAAAGGAAGGGGGAATGGAGGAAGTCAGTTAGTTCATTCCAATAAATTACCTCTCCAGTTCTTATAAACATGCCCATCAGCACAAAATTGAGAAATAATACCTAAGACTAGAAGAGACTTGGTTTAACTTATGAAGCAAATCAAAATGGAAAATACAGAAAAGTACAACCAATGGGGTTGAAAAGGCCCCTCACTGAAAATCTGTATTAAAAAAAATAAAATTAATAAAAATAAAAATAGAAACAAAACTCTACTAGTACAAACTAGCCTGAGTGGTTTGGTGGNCATTACCAAAGATTATTAATTTATAACACAAATAGAATATTGAGAACTTGAACATTCTCTGTGTAATGACAATTATTAATGATAATTTTTTTCAAAAGGATTTATATTCCAGAGTATATTTATATAATAATATATGTCTCAGGCTTTATATGACAGCTGTTACAGACAGTGTTTTGGAATGATGGCTACTTGTACTCTTTTATTTCACCTCTCTAGAAGTACTTTCCTATGTAAGTGTGCTATTTCATCTTATTCTGAAATAGTAAAAGGCTCAATGCAAGGTCAATGGTTTGTCCACTCCACTCTTTAGAAGGAGTGGTATTCTAGCTCCTTGCATGTTGTTATTTCCAATTATAGTTCCTCTAACATCAGGAATGTATGGAAGTTAAATAAAATTTCCCATAATTGTCTGTATGGTCTTTGAATACTCTCAGTTCAATTCTCAGAAACCCATGTCAATGTGAATGGATCTAGAGAGTATTGTGCTGGATGAAATACGTCAGACAGAGATAGACAAATACCATATAATTTTACTTATATGTGGAATCTAAAGAATGAAATATACAAACAAAATTGAGGCAGATTCATAAATACGGAGAACATTTTGATGGTTTTCTGTAGGGAGTTGGGGTTGAAACTGGATGAAAGAGGTGAAGGCATTAAGAAGTACAAATTGGTAATTCTAAAGTCTTTGGTATGTAAAATACAGGAGAGGGAGCCCTGGCCGGTGTTGCTCAGTGGTTAAAGGGTTGGTTTGTGAACTGAAGGTCTCTGGTTTGATTCTCAGTTAAGGGCACCTACCTTTGTTGCTTGTTAGATTCCCTGGTCCCAGAACATGTTCAGGAGGCTACCAATTGATGTCTCTCACATCGATGTTTCTCTCTCTCTCTCTCTTTCTCTCTCTCTCTCTTTCTCTCTCTCTCTCCTCCTCTCTCTCTCTCCCCCCACTCTCTTTTTTTCTCCCTCTCTCTCTCCCACTGCCACCCGCTCTTACACTCTCTTAAAAAAATCATTGGGATAAATATTCTCAAGTGAGAATTTTTTTAAAAAAAGTAAAGTTTAGGAATTAATATTGTAATAAACATGCATGGCTCCAAATGGGTAGGCGTATGACTTTGTAAGTTATATAATTGTCTAATAACTGAAACTAATATAATATTGTGCATAAACTATAAATTTTTAAAATATTTTTAAAAATTTAAAAAGAAAATAATTAAAATATATGCATGTGAATGAGTAGTAAGAGATAAATATGAAATGAATAAATTTTTGTACATTCTTTTTGACTTTAACTTTCATTTGGAATTAATTGTTTGCGTCATTCTACTTTGTGAGGAAAAAAAAAAGGCAAGTTATTTATTTATATATATATTTATTTATTTTTTAATTTATCTTTATTGTTGAAAGTATTACAGATGTCTCTTTATTTTCCCCATTGATGCCCTCCACCCTACTCCTACCCCTTCTCCAGGCTTTCACTGCATTATTGTCTGTGTCCATGGGTTTAGCATGTATGCATATAAGTTCTTTGGTATTCTCCCCCTCCTCTGACCTTCCCTGTGAAATACATCAGTCCTGTTGCATGCTTCTATGTTTCTGGGTCTATTTTGTTCATGAGTTTGTTTTGTTCATTAGCTTTTTCTTAAAAAACAAACAAACAAACAAAAAAAACCTTCAACATTTCATATAATACTAGTTTGGTGGTGATGAACTCCTTTACCTTTTTCTTGCCTGTGAACCTCTTTATCTGACCTTCAGTTCTAAATGATAGCTTTACTGGGTAGAGTAACCATGATTGTAGATCCTTCCTTTTGATCACTTTGAGTATTTCTTGCCACTCCCTTCTGACCTGCAAAGTTTCTGTTAAGAAATCAGCTGACAGTCATATGGGTGCTCCCCTGTAGGTAACTAACTGCTTTTCTCTTGCTGCTTTTAAGATTCTCTCTTTGTCTTTAATCTTTGACATATTAATTATGATGTGTCTTGGTGTGGGCCTCTTTGGGTACATCTTGTTTGGGACTCTCTGTGCTTTCCTAGACTTGTAAGTCTCTTTTTTTCACCAGGTAAGGGATTTTTCTGTCATTATTTTTTCAAATAGGTTTTCAATTTCTTGCTCTCTTTCTTCCCCTTCTGACACTGGCACAATGTGAGTGTTGGGCCACTTGAAGTTGTCCCAAATGCTCCTTACACTATCTTCATATTTCTGGATTCTTTTTTCTTTTAGCACTTCTGATTGGGTATTTTTGCTTCCTTATATTCCAAATCACTGATTTGATTCTCAGTGTCCTCTACTCTACTGTTTATTCCCTGTAAGTTATTCTTCATTTCAATTAGTGTGGCCTTCATTTCCAAATGGTCTTTTTTAGGTCTTTGATGTTCTCGCAAAGTTTCCTGAAATTCTCATTAAGTTATTTGAAACTCTCATTAAGTTCCTTGAACATTCTTATAACCATTTTTTTATACTCTGTATCTAGTAGTTTTCTTGCTTCCATTTCATTTAGTTCTTTTTCTGGAGATTTCTTCTGTTCTCTCATTTGTGACATATTTCTTTGTCTGAATTTTGACTGCTTCCCTGTTTATTTCTATGTATTAAGTAGAGTTTCTGTGTCTCCTGGACTTGGTAGAGTGTCCTTGTGTGGTAGGTGTCCTGTAGGCCCAGTCACCCAGCCTCCCCAGTCACTTGAGCAGGGAAGTCTAGGTGCTCCCCTCTGTGGGCTGTGCACATTGTCCTGTGGTAGTTGAGCCTTCACTGCTGTTGGTATCATTGGGAAGAATTGACCCCACACCACTTGGCTGAGAGAACCAACTCTGACTACAGAGGAGGAGCTATTGTGCAGGAGAGACCCTTATGAGGCAGGATTTACTTCAGTAGTACTTTGGTGCTCACCAAGTTTTCCCATTGAGTGTGTCACTTCTGGATGTGGTAGGATTGTAATCTGGCTTGGTCTGAAGCTGACCACCAGGTGAACTGGTTCTGGGGTTTTCCAGAAAGTGCAAAGTCAGCTACTTCACATGCCCTACCTGGGGCTACCTGGCACAAGCTACAGAGTCATCTGTAGATAGTTGCTACTTGTGCAGGGCTTGGAGGTTCCCAGGAGAGGCCAAGCTGTGACCCTTGGCAAGCTGCTGCTAGTGTTGTCCTGAGATCACTAATTGAGAAGTATGGGGCACTCTGAGGCCAGCTAGTGCTTGTTTGAAAGATTTTAGGAAAGTCTGTAGCCTTAGTCAGGGCAGGCCATTCATATGGAAAAGAGCATGCAAACAGCTTAAGTGTCCTTGTAAGTTTGGTGTGGTGGGATCTCATGGGATCATCAGGGCCAGGTGAACAGTGTGAGTCAGGTAGATGGAGACTCAGATATGGTACCTGCCAGATGGCTCTGTGGTGGGGGAGGTTTCAGCAGAGTACCAATGGTCTCTTCCAGCACTTTTGTATGGGAGAAAACTGCCCCCAGTTCTTGTGCTGATGCCAGACAATTTTGTTCCTCTCCATATGTCCTTGGATCCTTTCAAGCTGCTGTCCAGCACTGGAGCTCAGAGGGAGGGAGTCTAAGTAAATCCATGTATGGGCCCTTTAGTAGGATCTTCTTGAAACTCCAGCAGCCTCCCTCTCAGTCACAGTCCCTGCTTGTTTTCACAGCCAGAAGTTACAGGAACTTCTCTTCCCCGCTCTGGAACCCTGGGCTGACAGTTCTGGTGTGGGGCTGGCAACACTTGTTTCTCATGGGGGACCATCACAGCCAAGATATCCTTCCTGATTTTAAACTGTGACACTCTGCTGTGGGACCAACAAACTGTGCCTCTGCCCCTCCTCCCAGTTTCCATGGGTTTTTTTAAATCTCTAGTTGTAGAACTTCCATTCAGCTAGATTTCAGGCAGTTTGAATGATATCTGTTCTGTATTTTAGTTCTATGTATGATGGGATTGTGTGAGGAGTGAGTACCACATTTACCTATGCTCCCACATTGGATCTGCTCTGATTTGAAATTTCTGTACCTCCTTTTAGATATTTGCTTTCATTTGGGATTAATTGTTGCTTGCTTCCTTCTACTCTGTGAGAATGAGAAAGGGAAGTCAAATCATTTGAATAATAATATAAATAACTTTTTTTCTCTAATGTTATTTCTTCTTTATTGCTGACACTATTAGAGATGTCCCAAAGGGAAGTCAATTCAATGTGAACTTTTGTATACCTAGTCTCTTATCTCTTACCTGAAACTTCCATTTCAACTACCAATTTGGGATCATCCTCCCAAATCCAACATAATTATGTTTTAAAATAATTTTTCCTCAATACCCATCTTTCAAACTGAAGGTTGTAATTTTCATTTACTATTCAATTATAACCCATTATTGCTTGTTTGAAGAGTTTGTTGTGTTATCTAGGCAGATATTCCTTTGGAGTCATATACATTTTATTTTTCACAAACCTCTGCCATACTGTTATGCTCAATGAGGCTGCTGTCAAAATTTTTCCAGGATATGCCTTTGTAAATTCATTTACCCAACTGCTTTTTACGTAATACTTCATTTCACTTTTTCTTTTCTTGGAATTTAATATGAAAGTGTTTAACTATCTAACCCTACAAATTAAAGAATTAGAAATTTCCTCTGTGAATCCCTTCAGACAAAAGCTTTTTTTTACTGAGAGATTTTTTCATTTGGGTTTTGTTTTTTTGTGCTTTTTTATTGGTGCTTGGGTTTCATCAGTTGTTATTAGCCTATTCAGGTTTTCTGATTCTTCCTGATTCAGTTTTACATGATCTCACTCATATATGGAATCTAATAAACAAAATACACTGAGGAACAAAATAGATCCAGAGACACAGAAGCATGGAACAGACTGATGAATCTCATTGGGAAAGCAGGGGTGGGAGAGTGAGTGGGGAAAGATTAACCAAAGAACTTATATGCATATATGCATAATCCATGGATACAGACAATAGTGTGGTGAAGGGCTAGGGCAGAAGGCCAATGAAGGGTGGAGAAGATCAATGGGGGAAAAAAGGGAGGATATCTGTAATACTTTCAACAAAGGTAAATTTAAAGATAAATTTTAAATATATGTAGACATTGACATAACACAAAGATCATAAAAATATTGTAAATAGAATGGTGTAGGAATAGAACCCTGTTGTGCTTCTACAGGCATTGATTCAGTATCCTCTAATTTACTGTTTGTGCCTACTGTATACAAGATAGCTGCTACAAACACTACAATTGACTCTACACATTAAATAAACCAAAGAACTCATGAATCTAACACATTGAACAAAAATCCTTGGTAATGTCTAACAAGATAAAAAATATTTCAATAAGCCACATTGAGAGATATTATTTTCATTTTCCTTTAATTTCACTTTATATACTCACTTCATGATCATTTACATTTGGAAAAGTGTGCTCCCTAGAAAATACTGAGTTCTCAACCAATACTTTGTGCATGTGTGTATGTGTGAGATGTTGTGTGTGTCCATATGCAATGTTGTGCCTGTGTGTTTGTTATCAACATGATAAGATAAATTTGAAATAGAAATTTGAGTTACATTCCTATCTTTTTTACATAATGTTTACAATAATCTCTCTATTTTGTTTTTCAGAAAATCCTGTGAGAGCACCTGGTAAACATTTATAAAATCCTTACCTGTAACCCCAATAAAGTGTCTTACCTTTATATTCCCTTTTATTAATCTGCATGACATCGATTGACTTCCTCTTGTCCTGGATAGTCAGCTTTACCACTTTAATGAAGTTGCTAAGGTCTTTTGTCATATTAAGTCTCTCCAGTCCAATTGTCCCAAATTCCATATATTTCCATTCCATTGTATGCATCCAGAACATTGTTACACAAACAACCTTCACCTTTTCCTTTCTTCAGAAAAAAACCTTCAGTTTTACTACCCTGGTGAAATGAAGGGCATTAATTTGACAGGCACAGGGACAGGTTCTCAGTCTTTCTATTTTTCTGGAACACATTCAAGTACAGGTCAAGGCAATTAATCCCATCTTTGTGTGATCATGTGATATTTTCCTGACCTTAAGACATGTGAAAATAATCCTAATATTCTGAGTACAGTTGGTCAATCCATTTCCTTTCAAAATCATTTTAGATTTACATATGTATATATACATTTACATATATATACATATACCTATATTTACATTTACATTTACATACATACATATATGATTCCATGTTCAAGTGTGAATGATAGGCTTGTTTTATCACTGCCCTTATGTCTATTTCCAATCTGTTCCTAGGTTTACAAATATTTTCCATGATTTTCCTAGAAGTGATTTTATATACAACCATACCACATAATTTTTTCTTTGCCTTTTTTATAACACAATTTAAATATTGCTAAACTACAATGTCTGTTAATATTTCATGGAAAAATTTATGTCAATTGGTAGGTTAAATGATTATGTATTTCATAAGTCTCAAAATTTGAACTGAAATACTTGGAAATAAATTTTCTTGGAATGTTCCAAAAGATTTTTTCTACAACATAAGTGAAATCCTCAGAACTTTAACACACCCCTTGCAATGCCATTTTTTTAATGAATGTTTTAATTCCAAGGGAATTCATTCCAGAAATATCAATTTAATGTGTATAGCAGGTTTTTATGATTGTTTCTACATGCAGAATTTTGAACAGTTGGATTCTTTTCATCTTTCCTTTCTTGTCTATTTCTTCATCCTGATATTTACCTTGATCTCTTCCGTTTGTTTTTCAGAAAGACCAAAGGAATATGAAGGTATGTCTTCTGAAACTATTATTCCCCATCCTATTTAAATGACTGGTATCTTGTTTCCTTAATATTTCCTGCCTTTTACAGTGCCTGAGATTCATTGATTTACTCATCTAGGTTTCTACTGTCCTGAAATATTTATGGTTGGTGGTGCCCGGGCAGGGTAAATAGCCCTGTCAGATGGGTAAATAAATAAAAATTAAATTTATTAAAAGGAGATGGGATATCCAATGGGAAGGGCTACACAGCCCTGAGCCAAAGGTTATTGGGTCCATGCTGGCAACAAAAATATACTTGGGACAGTGAAGCAAGGAAGAGCATAGAAGAAGCAACAGGAGAGCCTAGTCTTGACTGCTTTGGCTCATTGAGAAATCGGAGAGGGAGAAAGGGACCTTGGAGAGAGGTTCAGGGGTAAGCTTGGGACAAGCTGTCACTGCCCATTGTTCCTCTGGTTGCAAGTCTAGTGGATTCCCCAAGGAGGGAAGAAGAGGGATGGAGATTGTGCTGCTGTGCCCCCCAGTGGAGAGTGTGCACTGGGTCCTTTTTCCTGAGCATATTTATCACTTTCTTGAAGAAAGGAATCTGAGAGGAAGTCTCAGGGGAGGGTCTCAATAGAATATTCATCAGCTTTCCAAGTGTGCTCTTTCAGGGTCCTGATCTCCACTGATTGATCATTGGCAAAGGAGCCGGTCATTAGTCCTGAGGCAGCCAAGGCACCAGACAAGTGGCTGGTTTCAATGCTTTTCTGGTCCTGGAGCTGTAATACAACTGAGGTCTAGATGTTATCTTTAGGGAGGAATGATTACTGGGTCTAATCCACGTGGCCAGTGATATGCAAGGGGAGGATAGGTTACCTGGGGACAAAGTTCTTCTTTTNTCCACGTGGCCAGTGATATGCAAGGGGAGGATAGGTTACCTGGGGACAAAGTTC
>NW_015505030.1:5503-39503 GCF_001595765.1 Miniopterus natalensis
CTACACTCTACTATGATATGCCAGAAATTCCTCTGCTTAATTTCAGTTTGACATACTAGGGCACATACTCACTCACAATTGCTACTGATGCCCATACTGTAATGTTATACCCCAGGGCTCTGAATGTCCTCATGCCTCCCTTAGTGCTTCAGGTTTCCCAAAGACCATAGTGTATTGTGAATCTCTTGACTTCCACTACCCACACTCTACATGATAGGGCTTTCACTCTCACATTCCACAATGACCGTGACACCTCCCAATGCCCACACACCAGTGTAATATATCAGAGCTCACAATGCTCACATTCCACTATGCCGGCCTAGGGCTCCAACTATNTGTGACACCTCCCAATGCCCACGCACCAGTGGAACACCAAAAATTTTCAACATCTCATTATCTTTCACGACACCCCAAACCTTCCAATGCCCACACTCTACTGTAATACATCAAAGCTCACAATGCTCACATTCCACTATTCCGGCCTAGGGCTTCCAATGTCAAACCTCCACTGTGCCTAACCAAGGTTCTCACTGCCAACGCACCGCTATGACACCAGAGGGCTCCAGTGTCCCTCAATACTCTCTGTCCCAATGTCAGAGCTCCTACAGGGCACACTCCATTGTGACACCCAGAGGATCTACTGTCCACAGTCAAGTGTGACATTTTAGGGATCTCTCTTAACACACACCACTGTGACACCCTAGGTATCCCAAAGCTCACACTCCACTGTGAATATGCAGGCATACAAATACACACATTCCACTGTCATACCCCAGCTGTTACACTACACAAACTCTTTATTGACACCTTCCAGACTTCCAGGGCACACATTTTGCTGTGTCAACCCATGGCTCCCACTGCACACACTCCAGTCTAACACCAACTCACACGATCCATTCTTCACTGTAACATCACGTTGCTCCCACCATCCACTCTTTACTATAAAACTGTAGTTATACCACAAGCCATATTTCAGGGTGACAGCCTTAGACTTCTCACTGGTAACACTCTTCTTTGACACTTGTGTGTTCCCACTGTCCAGAATCCATTTTGATACCCCAGGATTCCACTTCCAATCTTTATGGGACACTCCCATATGTAAATCTCCCAGGCTCACACACTACCTTGACACATCAGGATGAAAACTGTCCGCATTTCACTTTCACAACATGAGCAATCCCACTGGGAAAATATGATTTTGAACTTTCAGCCCATGTTGCATTCTGTCTCTTAGGTTTCCCATATCTCATAACAGACAGAGGCACAGAGTTATCACTACCCACACTCCACTGTGATACCTACCACACTCCCGCTACATACACTCTAATTTGAAACACCAGAAATTCCAGTGACCAAATCAACTTTGATAACCTAGGGTCCTAAGGTATCACTGAACATGTTCCACTGTGATACCCCATCCCTCCCAATTCCTATACTCCATTGTAACACCCACAGCTTCCCATTGCTTCCATAGCCAACACTTCACTGTAACACTCCAGAGCTCACAAAATCTACTCTCCAACATTATACTGCTGTTTTCTCACAGCCTACATTCCCCTTTGCCCTTTTTGATCCCACTGCACATTCTCCCATGGGTCACCCCAGTNTCTTTTTCATCCCACTGCACATTCTCCCATGGGTCACCCCAGTTTACTGACATGAACAAACAACTATTACTTTTGAGTGGTCTCACTGTCATCCTTCCACTATGAAATGTTCAGGGCTCTCATGCATAATACTAATGTGTGTCCTTCTGGGTTCCCACTGCCTTCTTCCTACTATGATCTCTCTTGTGCTCCAAAGTCTAAATTCCACAATGACAATCGAGGGTGCATCCTATCCAGACTCCACAAGGACAACACACTGCTTCAACAGCACACATTCCACTGCAACACCCCAGCATTGCTGCATCCATTCTCAATTGTGTGAACCCAGGGTTCCAATTACCCACACAACACTCTGATATCTTCAGGATNTCCAGCATTCCTCCATCCATTCTCAACTGTGTGAACCCAGGGTTCCGATTACCCACACAACACTCTGATATCTTCAGGATTTCCATGCCCGCATTCCATACTTCTCAAACAGGTCTAACACTAACTGCATTTCACTGTGCCACATACATGACTCCCACTGCAATACACTACTGTGACACCTCAGGTCTCCAAATAACACACTACTCTGTCACAACTACAGCTCCCAGAGTGCACATTCTAATGTGACACCACAGACCAACTGAGTTGTTGCCTCTGCTTTAATTCTCCATTTCATATCATGCTCTGGATCTCTCTGTGACTGAATACCTGGGTACACAAACATTATGCACCAATGTCCTGTGCAGGAAAATAATGTATGCTTGAAAACACGTACTTCTATCAAAAACTCCTCATGTGCTCTTCCCTAGTTGAAGTGAAATGGGCGGTCCCTCCTATTTAACTCACACTGTGGGAGATCCCCTGAACACAACAAACTGCCTATCATCTCCTATGAGCATTACTAAAGAGTATTGTGTAATTATTCGTGGCCCTTTCCTGGAAAGTGGGTCATTGCAGAAATTAGGATCTCTTAAATTTCCTGCTGCCTGGTGCTGGATGCATCAGACCACACCACCTTTAAAATGAGCAGTGATCTCAGGGTCACCCAGTAAGGAATCTGGGGANCACATCAGACCACACCGCCTTTAAAATGAGCAGTGATCTCAGGGTCACCCAGTAAGGAATCTGGGGACACCTAAGGAAATATTTGATGGTTGTGATGACCCATAAAAAGAAGTGGTGGCACAGCAGCCTCACCCTTTTTATGAAGAACACTCCTGGACAACTGTGGGAAGGGTTTTTGGAAGAACATCATGGGAGCCTCCATTTAAGGAATAGTAGACAGGCCTAAGAGAGTGGTGGGTGGCCCCGAGTAAGAGTTCAGAGGAGTGGGTCAATGAACTTGCCTTGATTCTGAGTAATTGTGGACATGCACTCTTCCTCATCCTCCATCAGCCTTCCCTGCCTGAATGTGATTCGCACTGCAGTGCTCCAGTCTCCCTCTCTCATCCTGATGCCCTGATTACCTGGTGTCACAGGCTCTATTTCTCTTAGCCTCAGTGTGTCCAGAGAGTAAAAATGACCCAGGTACCTGGCAATCTAGGGGCGAGTGCCCAGCAAGCATCTCCTCACCTGCACTCCTCTACATTCACTCTTCTGGTGCCAACCTCCTCATATAGTACTTGAAGTGATTAGGCCACCCTTTCTTGCAGATGTTAGGGTAGGGAAAACAGGGCTCATCAGGACAAGATAGGGATCTCATTATGAATCCAAGGGTCAGGGGAACTCAAAGCTGTCTTTCTGCATCGCCAGAGAGGCCCAACCTCAATACCCTGCCATATCATGCTAGGTTGTGGTCAGATTACCAGCTGAAGAAGTTAAGGCTGTTGTTCTGGTGCCTGCAGGTGTAGGCCCAGTGTCCATAATGCTGATACCACAGAGTGTGTTTGGAATGGGACACCATATACCCTGCAGGGTGAGGAGTATGTGGGCAGGGACACATCACCTTTCACCTTCTACCCACCACCTGTTGACAACCCGGGGAGGATCCTCCTCTCACCTGTGATGATTATGAGATCTTCCTGCACAATCACAGTATTGTAGAAGTAGCGTTTGGTGCGAAAGAACAGCATAATCTTCCAGCCATGCCTGACATGCATGACTTTTTAACCTGCATAAGAAATGTTGATCGAAGTTGGTAGTGATAGCTCACTCCATGACACCCACCTATTCCTGTCTGCAAGGATAGGTCATTATCCTACACCTCCTCCCTCCACAGCTATGGTCTATCCAGCCTGATGCTATGGCTGAGCACGGTTTCACGTTGCTCACTGATCATGGCTGACTATTCCATATGGTTGACAAACTTCTGTGGGTCAAGGATCCTCCAAGCTGCAAGATGAACAGGAAATGGATAGAAAATGGAACGGATCTAAATTAAGCCTACCTTCACCTCACCACTCTCCCCCACCACCCTTTCTTTTCCAAAGAATCAAATAGGAGCATAGTGCCTCTTGAGGCTTGCAGGTGTCTGCACCCAAAAGGTAGACTCTCTCTCCTGACAGACTTTGATCTACCCCATATCCTTGCCTGCTTTGGGCTTGACAGGATACCTTGATTTATGCACATCTCACATTCCTGCCTAGGACTGAGGACTTGGACATACAGACACCTCTACTGCAGCATTNCACTACTGCAGCATTACTTTAAGTCCCTTGCGACATATGGCTGTGTGGAGAAAACAGTCCTTGTTCTTTGTGTGGGTCTGATTTTCAGCTGTGATCCGGGACCCACAGGTAGTGTTTCAGTCATACCTACTAGATAAAAGTGTGTCTCTAAGACATTGGATCTGACTCTGGTCACTACTCTAAGGTTTACTTGGAAAATGTGTTTATTTTCTTCCTGCATTACCTGTCCCTGCTGATACCTTTTTCCTGCACAAGGGCAGGCACGTCGTGGTTCTGCCTGTACAGCATCAAGGTTACAGTTTTGGCCCAAATCCAGGTATACACCGAAGGTTGGTGCTTCTCAGTTCTAAATAGGGCTGGTGCCTCTGCCATGTCCTCCACCTGATTCAACAGAAGGCTCTGCTTACTTGCAAGTCCATGGGCTCCATCTCTAACTTACATGCCTTCAGCACCTCCAGTGAGGACCAAGTGCACTTCCACTGTGCCCTGACTTTGCTTGCTCCTGATCCACTGGCTCTTCTCTGGATGTTTGCTTCTGCCTCTGATTCAGGCTCAGGCTCAGGCTCAGGCTCAACCTCACTCACCACTTCCAGTACCTTCAGGAGGCCCTCCCATTCCAGGACAGACTGCTTCCCGCCAATTGATTCCTCTTCACTCAACTCCCCCTCTTCCCCCTACTCCAACCTCTGTGGCTCATGCAGGAACTCATGATCCTTTTCTCCACCAACAGCTCTTCCTCCACCACCTCCTGGAAGCTGACATGGAATGCCTTGAAAGTGGAGTAGATCTAGGCAATAATGTGACTTTACTTGACCTCTTAATACCCTAACCTCAGCCCATCTTAATAGGAATCAAAAAAAGGGTACTGTGTCTCTTGAGGCATGCAGATGTGTGGAGCCACAGNGCTCAGCCCTTCTTTAAGGGAAGCAAAAAAGGGTACCATGTCTCCTGAGGCATGCAGATGTGTGGAGCCACATTGGAGAACTCTGTTTTCTGACCAGCTCTGATCTCCCGACATCCTTGCATGCTGAGAGCTTGACAGGATACCCTGACTCCTACACATTACACACTCCTGCCTTAGACTGAGAACCTGGATATATGTACCGCATCTANGGAACCTGGATATATGTACTGCATCTAGTGAAGCAGTATACTCTGAGAAGAATCTGTGAAACATAGAGTTGTGTGCAGTAAACAGCTATTATTCTGTGCATGAATTTGATTTTGGACTATGCTACTACCTCCAGGCTGTGTTTCAGTTTTAGCTATAAGCTAAAAGAAGGTCTCCAAGATTTTGGATCTGACTGTGGTCACTACCCTTAGCTTTACTCCATTGTTTCTATTTTTATTCTGAACTACCTATCCCCACTTATACCTTTCTCCTGTACTAGCACTGGGAAAACATTTTCATGCNTCTGAACTACCTATCCCCACTTATACCTTTCTCCTGTACTAGCACTGGCAAAACATTTTCATGCTTGACCATCAGGTGGCAGCATTTGTCCCACAAATTGTTTTATTGGGGATTCATGCAGTGCATTCTCAACATTGTAGAACGTGTACGAACATTGGTCCAACAAATGAATTTATTGGGGATTCTGGAAATGCATTCTCTCGGTTTTCCAAAAGTTGGCACCAATTTCCCAAATAATGTGTTTTAAAAGGGTTGTTGGCAATGCATTCCCATACTTGTCCACAATGGGGAACAATTTTCAAACAAATACATTTAACAAGTGATGCTGGCCATGCATTCTCATGCTTATCTATGAGATGGCAACAGTTACCCATCAAATGATATTATTAGTGTTTCTGACAATGCATTCTCATGATTGTCCAATAATTGGAAGTGTTTTCTGAAAAATTATTTTATTGGGTTTGTTGGCTATGGATTCTGACATTTGTCCATTAGATGGCAGTGTGATCTCAGAGTGATTTTCTTGAGAATGCTGGCAATACGCTCGCATGATTGTCCACAGGGAGGCAGCATATTTCCACAAATGACTTTATTTGATGTCCAGCAATGCATTCTCACGCTTTTCCACTAGATGGCTGCTGGATCTCACAAGTTATTTTATTGGGGATGCTGGCAATGCATTCTCACGTTTGTGTGACATCTGGCAGTATTTTCCCACCAAGTCACTCTATTGGGGATGCTGACAATGATTGCTCATGATTATCCAAACAGTGGCAGAATTTCTTTACAAATCAGGATCCCGAGAATGCTGGCAATGCATTCTTAAATCTGTCTGTCAAATGTCAGCATGATTTCACAAGTGATTGTTTTGGAGATGCTGGCAAAGCATTCTCACGTCTATTCAAAAGATGGCAACATTTTCCAAGCAAATGGTTTNCCAACATTTTCCAAGCAAATGGGTTTTGGGGAAATGCTGGCAACACATTGTCATGTTTGTCCATGTGTTGTCAACATTTTTTCACAAAAATGATTTTTCTCACGATGCTGGTGATGCATTCTAACACTTGCCCTACAGGTGGCAGCATTTTCCAAACAAAGTAGTTTATTGGTAATTCTGACAAAGTATTCTCACTATTATCAAATAGATGGCATTAATTCCTTTAAAATGATCTTATTGGGGATGCTGGCAATGTATTCTCACATTTGTCTGCTANGGGGGTGCTGGCAATGTATTCTCACATTTGTCTGCTAGGTGGGAGCATTTTCACATCAAATAACTTTATTGTGGATGCTGGCAAAAACACTGATGCTTATCCACCAGGTGACAGCATTTTCCCACCAAGCAATAGTGTTGGAAATGCTGGCAAAACATTCTCACATTAGTCCACCACATAGCAACTTTTTTCCAAGGTATAATTTTTTTGGGATGCTGGCAATTCTTTCTCCTGCTCGAACATCAGGTGGCCGCATTTTTTCCATCAAATTGTTTTTATTGGGTATGCAGGGAATGCATTCTCGTATTTCTCCAGATGGTGGAAGCAAGGTCTTTCAAGTGATATAATTGGCGATGTTCGAAATGCATTCTTACTCTTCTCCAATAGATGGCAGAATTTCCTTACAAATGATGTTATTGGGCATCCTGGAAATGCAGTCTCATGCTCGAACAGCAAGGGGCAGCCGTTTTTCTCCAAATGATTTTTTAAGGGATGCTAGAAATCCTTTGTTGTCCACCTCCATTAGTTGGCAGGAATGTCCCCACAAATGATTGTTNGCACCTCCATTAGTTGGCAGGAATGTCCCCACAAATGATGGTTTTGGTTAATGCTGGCAAAACAGTCTACGCCTTGTCCATGAGCAGGCAGCATTTAACCACCGAATGACAGTATTGAGGATGCTGGCAATGATTTCTCACCTTTGTCCAACAAGTGGCAGCATTTTTCTATAAATAAGATTATTAGGGATACTGGAAAGGCATTCCCGCGCTNGGATGCTGGCAATGATTTCTCACCTTTGTCCAACAAGTGGCAGCATTTTTCTATAAATAAGATTATTAGGGATACTAGAAAGGCATTCCCACGCTTGTCCATTAGATGGCAGCATTTTGTTTCAATTGGTGTTATTGGGGATGTTGGCAATATATTCTCACGCTTGTCATATGATGACAACTTTTGCTTACAATAGTTGTTGAGAATGTTGGCAATGCATGTCACACTTGCATGTCCAATAATGGCAGTATGACCTCACAAGGGATTTTACTGCTGATGATGGCAGTGCATTCTCTTGTTTGTATACCAGTAGCCCCAACACTTTACCAAGTCATTTTAAAGGGGATTCTGGCAATGCATTTGCACGCTGGAACACATGGTGGCAGCATCTTCCCACCAAATGATTTTCTTGGGTTGCCTGGAAATACATTCTCACGTTTGTCCAGCAGGTGGAAGCAATATTTCACAGGGATATTATTGGGTGGGCTGAAACACATTCATACGCTTGCCCAACAGATGGCAGCATTTCCTCACATACGCTGATAATGCATTCTCATCCTCCAACGCCAGGTTACAGCATTTTTCAACAAACGATTTTAGTAGGGATGCTGGAAATGCTTTCTCATTCTCGTGCATCTCCATGAATGATTGTTTTGGTCATGTTGGCAATACATTCTAACGCTTTTCCACAAGCTGGCTGCATTTCACCACCAAATAGTATTATTGGGGATTCTGGCAATGAACTATGAAGTTAGTCCAACAAGTGGCAGTCTTTTTCTTCCAAAGAATTTTCTTGGGGATGCTGACAATGTATTCTACTGCTTGTCCACCAGGTCTCAGTATTTTTCTACCAAGTAACAATGTTGGGAATGCTAGAAAGGCATTCACACCCTCGTCCAATTGATGGCAGCATTTCCTTTCAAACCATGTTATGGGGGATGTTGGCAATTCATTCTCACGCTTGTCAATTCATGGTAGCTTTTCCTTACAAATAAAGTTACTGAGCATGCGGGCAATGCCTATCCTCACTTGTCCAGAAGATGGCAGCATGGCTTCACAAATTATTTTATTGAGGATGGTAGCGCTGCATTCTCTCATTTCACCAACAGGTGGCAGCACTTTCCCACCAAATGTTTCATTGGGCATGCTGGGTATGTATGCTCACGTATGTCCAACAGTCTACATTTATTTAAAAAATCAGTTCTTTCGTGATGCTGGCAATGCTCTCTCATGCTTGATCAGTCACAACATGCACCTCTGTCCCCACATGATAAAAGTGGATGAGATTTTGGAACCAAGAAGTTGACACAAAAATGCAGTGTACTTCTAAAGGGGGCAATGGGTTCAACTGTGAAATGCACGCAAGGCCCCCGACCTGGTANGTACTTCTAAAGAGGGCAATGGGTTCAACTTTGAAATGCATGCAAGTCCCTTGACCTGGTAGCCTGCAGTCAATGTGCGAGCTGACTTCCTAAAGCGAGATGGTTGCAAACACATCATCCTTTAGAACCCAGCACTGCTAATTCAGACCCTTACACACAAGGCCTTTCCTTGAACTCCCTTATAGTCCAAGGGAAATCGGTAAACTCAATTTATTGGACTTTCACTGATTTCTCAATCCACCACGGCCTCCAGCACACACAGGAGAATTCTGGCTTCTGATACCATCACAAAACACAACTTAGCCACTTCTGCAATTGTAAAGGCCATGAATTCACAGGGATAGGTAATTCAGAGTCCATTGTCAAGGCAAACAATACATAAACAAGCACATTAGATGCTCTTGCTTTATCTTGCCATTTATTCCATGTGCTGCATGTATCCATGGCTGAATGCCTTTCCACAGGGACATTCTGCAGCTAATTTCTACGCAGGAAAAGAATCTTTGCTTGAAACACCTTTTAATCTGAAAAAGCTTCTCATGAGCACTACTTATATTGCAAGGTCCCTCCTATATTTCTCACACGCTGAATATGTGCACTTAAGGCAACAAATCTGGTGTCATCTGCTCTGAGCATTAAGCAAATGTATTTAATAATCATGTCAGGCCAAAACCTGTCACAACTGGAATCCCTTCTGTTTCCTCCAGCTATGCATTCAACAATTCCCGCCTCAACCATGTTATCCTGGACTGTATACCCAGGAAGGCCAGTGATACAATTCAGGAAATACAAAGTGGTTGTGATGATCAATAGAGGGAAGTTGTGGAACAGCAGCCTCAATATTTGCATGAAGAGAAATCCTAGAAAATTATGAAGAGTGCTGTATGAAGCACATAATGGGGGCCTCTATTTAAAGCATAGTAGGTGGTCCTGAGAGTGGGGATGCTGGCCTGGGTTTCAGGATGAGAGGAGTCTGTCAATGAATCTATTTTCATTCTGAGTGACAGTGGAAATGCACATGACTTCATCATCCCTCAGCCTCCCCAAGTGAAAAAGCTTAGCACTGCATTTCTCCAAAATTCCAGTCTCATCCTGATACCCTGATGACCTGATGTCACAGGTTGTATTCCTCCCAGCTTCAGTGTGTTCATGTGAGGAAATAATGTACCAGGCACCTGGCAATTCAAAGGCTAGTGAGAAGTTGATTTCTCTTCATCTGTCCTCACCTATGTCCCCTCTCATGACACCAACATCCACACATAGTTTTCACTGTTGATCTGGTAAGGAAAAAAGGGCTCCAAAGGAGAGGGCGGGCGTCTAAACAACAAACCCAAAAAACAAGCTCTCTAATGACATTTCCTGGAAAGACCCACCTAAGCAATCCTGTCAGATCCCACAACATTGTGGTAAGAGAAGCAGTTGAAGAAGTGAATACTGCAGTTCTCCTGCCTGCAGTTGCAGGCCTGTCATTCATACTCCGGGTAGCACTGAAAGTGAGTGGAAGGGTCTTCCTGTATCCTGCAGCTTGAGGGGTGTGTGGAAAGGTACCACTGAAAGTGAGTGGAATGGGTCACCCTGTATCTTGTAGCTTTAAGAGTATTTGGAAAGGAACCTTTCACTCTCCAACTTTGACACACTTCTTGCTGCAGGCCATACAGGGAGCCTCCTCTCTCCTGTGATGGTTAGGAGAGGATCCTTCACAATCACAGTATCTTGGACGTAGGGGATGTTGTGAAAGAGCAGCACAGTCTTGCAACCATTGCTCCCATGCCAGGCTTCCTTCACCTGCAAAAGAAAAGTGGATCCGGTTTAGGGTGATAACTTATTCCAGAACTCCCGCCTCTTCCTTCCTGCAGGGACAAGATTTTTTCACAAGCTCTCTTCCTCCCCTACCGTGGTCTGCACAGCCTGACCTTCTGATTGATCATGTGGCTGAGCATGGTTTCATCTTGGTCACTGATAATGGCTGACAATTCCAGATTGTTGACAAGTTGCAGTGGGTCAAAACACCTGCACGCTGCAAGCTGAACATGAAACAGCTACAAAAAGCAGATCCTTAAAGCAGCTTGGACTGCACCCACCTCTCTATCCCCTAGCTCATCTTCATCTCCATAAGAGGCAAAAAGAGAGCACAGTGGTTCTTGTGGGCCCCATGTGTTTATACACACACATGCACACTCTTTGTCCTGACAGGCTTTGACCTCACCTGCATACTTGCCTGCTGAGTGCTTAACAGGATACCTTTATTTGTGGACATCACTCATTCCTGCCTCTCACTGACTTGGATATACAGAGGACTTGGACATGCAGCCCCCCTCGAGTGCAGCATTACCCCATGAAGAACCTGAGTGACACAGAGTTGTGTGGAGTCAATGGCCCTTGTTCTGCGCATGAGTCTGATCTGGGACGGTGCCCCTGAAGCCCAGGGAGAGTTTTTGTGGTACTGGTGAGATAAAAGGGTATCTCTGAGATTTTGGATCACACTGTTCTCACTATCCTGAGCTTCACTCCAATGTGTCTATTTGTTTCTGAGCTACATATCCCAACTGATACATTTCTCATGCACTAGGGCAGGCATATTGTGTTCCCTTCTGTAGAGTCAAGAATTCACCATTGACTCAGCATCTGNGATTGACTCAGCATCTGGCAACACACTGAACATTTGTGCTTTTCAGTTCTAAACAGGGCTGCTGCCGCTGCCAGGTACTGGGCTTCAGCCAGCAGAAAACTCTGCTCACTTGCAAGTTCACAGGCTACATCTCTAACTGAAGGGCCTGGAGCACCTCCAGTGGGGACCAGGTGCACTGCCCACTGAGCCTATCCTCTTCGTGCTTCTGCTCTACTGGCTCTTCTTGTGGATGTTTTGTTTCTGCCTGTGCCTCAGGCTCAACATCAACCACCACCGTCATGAATTTTATGACATCCTCTCACCCAGGACAGACTGCTCCCTGCCAATGAATTCCTCCTCAATCAATTCCTTCTTATCTCACTGCTGCACCCTGTCTGGCCCTTGTAGAAACTCATGATACTTTTTCTCTGCCAGCAGCTCTTCATCCACCACCTACTCCTGCCTCCCCTCCTCCAGATCTGGAACACCTCCTCCACTGCCCAAAACATGTCATCTGAAGCACCTAGGTGAGTGAGGCTGTCTCCCTGTGAGACAAACTGCTCCTGTGACACCAACTCCACTTCCAGGCCCTCCTCCTCCTCCAGATTCTGCTCACCCTCTGCCGACTGCCACACCCCACTCTGGTGATCCTGCACAATCTGCCCTTCAGCCAGCACATCTTCCTCTCTCCACTAAGTGATGGGGCCAATCTTCTTTGCCAGTCACTAGCCCTTGTTCCCCAGTCTTAAATGCCGCAAGCTGCATGAGGTCCTCGATCTGCATTCTTAGGTCTAGTCTCACTACCTCCTCTGCCCTTACTGCCTTTGCTTCATCACCTCCCTCAATATCTGAATCTCAAAACTTCCTGGGAAATCCCACTTGCCCCATCCTGTGAGGAGCAAACGCTCCTGGTGCACTCAGTGATTGTAGGATGCCTAACACCTCAAAGCACCTAGTGGCACTGGGAGCATGCAAGCGGCCTGAGGAGACCTGTTTTCTCCAAACACAGCTTGAGTCGCTATGGACCCATGGCCATGATCGGGATGCTGTCAAGAAGCAGGTGGTCTAACACTGGGATTGCAGACCTTGCAGAGTTCACGGGACATGCCATTGCCAGGTCTGGATATGGGTCCTTGCTGTGCAAAGTGCCATCACACTAAGACTATGCTCAGAGTCTTGTGACTTGGGCATGCAGTAGGAAAATCACTACAGGCCACTCCCCGCTTCCCCCTTAGGTGGTGGGCTTCTGAAACATTTGTTGCAATCAGTGAGACAACAGTGGCCTTCACCCTACACAGCCCCGACTATAACTGGTCATCCAAGGTATGGGCCTCCCAGCTGCAGTCAAACATTCATCAGGAAGCCCCAATCTGTCTTCTCATCTGAGCATCTCCTGGGGTTCACAGCCTGCTGGGCTCCTCCTCAAGTCTACTCACCTTTCCTACTTCAGGATTCATTTCCCACTGATGCAGCATGACCCCCGGCAGAATCCACAGTGACAAATGTCCCCAGCAGTAGAGGCTATCCCGGGATATGGGATATCTGAGATTGAAGCTATAGCCAATGGCAGGACTGTGACTGGAGGGGACTGGAGCCTCCACTGAAGCAGAGGTGAATGCTCAGAGGAACAACCGCTAGGAAACGGGCCCCTTCTGATTGACTTTAGGTCAGTCATGTTCTGTCTGTTTCCCATTTCTCTTTTTCTCTCTTTCTTTTCCTCATTCCGCATCTCCCTTCCCTCCACCCCTTGAGTTCCAGTGACCAGTAGCAAGGAAGACTTACTATTGTTACATGATTACTTGGTTGTGTAAGAAGGATGTGGTGTCCAAAACCCCAGTAAATTAAAGGTTGTGTTCACAGGATGCTACTTGGATATAAAGAAAAGTAAAAGGGTCCCTATTGGGCAGGGTATACTGAGTGTAGACAACATGGTTCAGAGATTGCTCAACACAACTTCACATACATGCCTCTGTGTGTGTGTGTGTGCTGTGTTGTGTGTGAGGGCTATGGTGCAGTCTGCTTCTCATTGTCCCGCTGGTAGTTTACCCTTCAAACAGGGGATTCTTCACCAAATGAGCTTAATAGCCTTCCCACAGGCCTTGGCTCTTTCCCCACAGACCCTCCCTGAACCTCATTCCCCCACTTGCTAAATGTGGTTCACAACCTGAAGCTCAGGGGCTGATTCGGCAAACTATAGTGTACTCCTACGTCCAGAGGGCATTTTGTTCAACTGTGAAACACGCTCTGAAGTCTCCCACTGGGTTCCCCACTGTCAGTGTGTGAGCATATTTCCTACAGGGAGGATTCTTGCAAATCCATCATCCTTTAGTAGTGAGCATTGGACACGTAGGCCCTTGCTCCCAAGGCCCTTTCCTTGAACTAGCCTATCTCCCTAGGTATATCGGTAAGACCCAATTTAATGGGTTTTCTCGTATTTCTTATCCTTCCCCAACCTCCAACACACAGGAAGAATTCTGGCTTCTGATACTATCCCAAATCATAACGTAGCCA
The DNA here is from genome assembly GCF_001595765.1 of Miniopterus natalensis. The sequence continues at coordinate 19,626 of NW_015505030.1, forward strand.
CTTCTGCAACTGTAACGCCCAGCTCTCCCAGGGACTGGTCGATCATTCCCTGGCAGCCAATCGTAAGGCTCACACCAACACACAAACAACAGACAGACACACACAGAAACACGGTACTTGCTCTTAATTAATCTTTCTAACTTCATGCCATGCTCTGGATGTCTCCGCATCTCAATGCCTTCCCACAGGGACATCCTGCATCTATTTCCTGTGCAGGGAAACAATGTTTCGCTGAGAAAGCTTCTCATGTGCACTACTCTTATTTGAAGTAAAACGGACAGTCCCTCCTATTTATCTCACAGTGTCGGAGGTCCCCTGAACACAACAAACCTCGTATCGTCTCCTCTGAGTATTACTAAAGAATACTGAATAATCTCAAATGTGTAAAATGGGTCACTGCTGCCATTGGGATCTCTTAACTTTCCACCAGCCCTGTGTTCAACATGTGCCACCACACCCGTTTATAACGGGCAGTGTTCTCAGGATGACCTGTGAAGGAATAAGGAGACACTTAAGGAAATATATGGTGGTTGTGATGATCAGTAGAGTAAAGTGGTTCCAGAGCAGCGTCAGCCTTTGCATTCTCATGCTCAAACAGCACGTGGCAGCATTTTCTCCTCAAATGGTGTTATTGCAGATGCTCACTCTGAATTCTTACTTTTGTCCAGAGCGGGAGGTAGTTTCTTAGAAACGATTGTTCTGGGGCTGCTAGCAATGCATTCGCACACTTTTCCACCAGGGGTCGGCATGATTTCACGAGTAATTTTATTGGGGATGCTGGAAAAGCATTCACACTTCCACTCACCACGTGAAAACATTTTTCAACAGAATAAATCTATTGGTGAAATTGTCCATGCATTCTCAGGTTTACCCACCAGGTGGCAGTATTGTTCGAACTGAGGATAATATTTGGGATGCTTGTGGAGATGCAGAAGATGCATTTTCACGTTTGTCCACCAGGTGGCGGCATTTGTCCACCACGAGATTTTATTGGCAATGCTGACAATGGAAGCTAATGTGCGTCAAGCAAGCGGCAGAATTATTTCACCGCATGATTTCGTTGGAGATGCTTGCAATGGTTCTATATTTATCAGTTGGCATCAATTTTCCACTAGTGAATATCGGGAATGTTCTGGAAGTGCATTCTCAAGCTATTCCACCAGGTGGCAGAATTTCCCCATAAGGTACTTTTACTGAGGATGCTGGCAAGGCATTCCCACCTTTTTTCTAAAGCTGTCTGCATTTTCCCTCCACTGTCCCATTTTGGGGAAACTGGCAATGCATTTTGGAGCTGGAACATGAGATGGCAGCATATTTCCACCAACGATTCTGTTTGGGATGCTGGCAATGCTTTCCCACGTTTGTCTAACACGTTTGTGGAAGCATTTTTACTACAAAATTATATTATTGGGGGTGTTGAAAACTCAGTCTCAAGTTTGTACAAGACTTGGCTATATTTTCCACAAATGTGATTNAATTATTTTGTGGATGTTGACAAGGCGGTCTCATGTTTCAACAGCCATTGGCCCTAATTTCTCCAAAATGATTATATTGGGAATACTGGAATGGCACTTTCACTTTTGTCCAATAGGTGGCAATACTTTCACCACAAGTATCGTTTGGGGAGTGCTGGAAGCACATTCGTCCAACACCCGATAGAAGTACTTTCCCACAAAATGATTTTATTGGGGATGCTGGCAAGGCATTCTTCAGTCTCTCAAACAAGAGGCCACATTTTTCCACCAAAGGATTACTTTGGTTGTGCTGGCAATGCANCTCCACCAAACGATTACTTTGGTAGTGCTGGGAATGCATTCCCACATCTGTCCACCAGGTAACCACCCTCTTTTTTACCAAGGGATTTTACTGAGAATGCTGGCAATGCACTCTCATGCTCCAATACCAGGTGACAGCATTTTCTCCACAAGTGATCTTATTGGAGATGCTGTAACTGGACTCTCACATTTGTAGAAATGTGACTGGTTTCTTATTTACAAATGACTGTTTTAAGGATGCTGGCAATTCCTTCTCACACTCAAACACCAGGTGCAGTATTTTCCCACCAAATGATATTATTGAGGATCCCTGCACTGCAAACTCATCCTTGGAGAACAAGTGACAGCTTTTTTCCACCAAGTAACTTGATTGGGGCTTCTGGCGATGCATTTTCACTTTTGTCCAAAAGGTGGAAGCATTTTCCCACAAGTGATTTCACTGGGCATGCTGGCAATGAACACTCACACAAGTCGACAAGATAAGGGCATTTTGCCACAAGAGATTTTCATTGTGAATCTTGGCAATGTATTTTCAAATGTGTCCGCCATTTGGCAGCCANTAATGTGTCTGCCATTTGGCAGCCAGCATCATCTCAGAAGTGATTTTAATGAGGATGCTGGCAATGCCTTCTCACACTTGTCAAACATGTGGCAGCCTTTTTCCAAAAACTGATATTATTGAGGCTCCTGGCAATGCATTCTGAAGTCTGTTTACGACGAGCCCACAATTTTCCACCAAATGTTATTATTGCACATAAAGACAATGGTTTCTCACGCTTGTCCACCACTTGGCACCTTGACATCATAAGTGATTTTGTTTGGTATGCTGAGAATGCATTCTTACGTTTGTTCAGCCAGTTGCGGAATTTTTCCACCAAGCGATTTTATTGCTGCAGGCAGTACATTCTCACGTTTGTCCAACTATTGACCGCAGTTTTCCCCTAAAGTGATGTGTGTGTGGGTGTGGATGTTGGTTTTGAATTCTCACACATGGACATTGGATATCAGAATTTTCTGCTCAAATCATTTTATTGTGATTCCAGAACATGCATTCTCACTCTTGTTCACCAGTTGGGACCTTGATCTCTGTAGGGATTTCGTTGGGGATTCTGGGAAATCATTCATACAGTCGTTCACACCTGGTGGCCTTTTTCTCAGAGTGATTTTGTTGGGGATGCAGTCAAGGCATATTTCACCTTGTCCACCAGGGGGCAGAATATTTCCACTAAGTTTTCCTTTCAAAGGGGATGCCTTCAATGCTCTCTCACTTACCCCCACAAGGTGGCAGCATTTTTAAAACAAATGCTTTTATTGGGAATGCAGGGAATGCTCTCTCCCGTTTGTACACAATGTCAGGTAATTTCTCATGAAACGTTTCTTCGGTCGATGCTAGAAATACATTATCACCTTGTACTCAAAGTGGCAGCACTTTCTCAACCAAAGAATTTTACACAAGCTGACAATGGATGCTCACGTTTGTCCAACAGTTGGCAGCATTTGTCCCCAGAGAAAGTTTTTTGCTGGGATGCCTGGCAGCGTTTCGCCACAGATTTTATTGAGGATGCCTGCAAGGCAGTCTCAGGTCTCTACATGACGTCGCAGTAGTTTTCAACCACATGATTGGATTGGGGATACTATCAATGCATTCTCACCCTTTTGCATTTTGCCAACAGAGAGGTTTATTGGTGATTCTGACAATANATTTTTAATCAAATAATTTTATGGGAGATGCTACACAGCCATTCTTGCACTTGTCAAGCAGAAGGCAGGATTTCCCCAGTATGATTTTATTGGGCATGCTGGCACTGCATTCTTCATTTTTTTCATAGGTGGCAAAATTTTCCCAAAAACATATTATTTGCGGGATACTGGCAATGAATTGTCATGGTCAAGCATCCATTGGCAGCATTTTTTAGCTCATGATTTTGTTGGGAATGCTCCCCATGCATGTTCATATTTGTCGACCAGTGCACCTGGTGCCCACTGGAGGTGCTCCAGGCACAGAAGTTAGAGATGGAGAATATGGACTTGCAAGCAAGCAGAGCCTTCTGTTGAATCAGGTGGAGGACATGACAGAGNGCAGAGTGACCAGTCCTACTTGTCTCTGTGTGCACCTCCAGTGGCAACAAGGTGCACCTCACATTGTGCCCTGACTCTGACTGCTCCTGCCCCACTGGCTCTTCTTCTGGATGCTTTGCTTCTGCCTCATTCAGGCACAGCCTCACTCAGCACCTCCAGTACATTCAGGATGTCCTCTTTCTACAGAGAAACTCCCTCCCTCCCTCTCTCTCTCCCNCCAGAGAAACTCCCTCCCTCTCCCCCGACCCCCCCATTTTATATCTTCTCAATCAACTCCTTCTCCCCTCACTGCTCCTCCCTGTCTGGCCCTTGTAGAAACTCATGATCCTTTAACTACCAGCTCCTCCTGACTCCCCACCACCATACCTCAGGTGGCCTCCTCCATGTCCAAAAACATGTCAAAGCCTCCCACTGCCTGCATTACCTCTAGGAGGCTATGTCCCTTCAGGTCAAAGTGCTCCTTTTCCACAATTTTCCCTTCAGGCCCTACTTCTCNGCCAAAAACATGGCATAGCCTCCCACCGCCTGCATTACCTCTAGGAGGCTATCTCCCTTCAGGACAAAGTGCTCCTTTTCCACAATTTTCCCTTCAGGCCCTACTTCTCCTCCTCCTCCTCTTGGTTCTCTCCACCGTGCTCCACCACACTCTGGTCATTTGGCACAAACTANCATGCTCAACCACACTCTGGTCATTTGGCACAAACTGGTCTTCAAGCAGCACCTCATCCTCCCTCAACAATTCAGTATTAGGCTAAAACTCCTTGAAGGCCTCCAACTTTGGTCCCAAGTCACAAATTCCACCACCTGCTCTGGTCCATCTCTAGCCCTAGATCTATCTCAGAACTGCCTCTGCCTTTGCGTGCCTGGCATCATCATCTTCCTGCACCAAAGTGAACATAAAAGCCTCCTGGGTCATCCCACATGCCCCATATTTTGTGGATTAAAGGGCCAATGGTACGTTGGCTGGCCAGAGGATCCCGAGCACCTCAAGGTCCCTTAGTGGCACCCAAGAGGCCTGAGCTCTGCTGCCTTTAAAAACAGCCTAATTTACTATTGGTCCCTGGCCTTGAACCAGGTGGTGTCGAGAACCATTTGGGACAATCATGGGGACTTAGGAACTGTGAACACCACTGCTGTCCCTGTGGCCAGGTTCCAGTACGGTTCCTTGCTGTGCACAGTGCTCACACACTTGGCCTACATGAAGGTTCTGGAGACATCAGCATGTAGCAGGGAAGTAGCTCCTGGCCACGCCCAACAAGCCCCTTACCTGTTGGGCCACTGAAATATCTCTTCCAATCAGTGAGACCACAGCGAGCATCACCTGGCACATTTTAGCTTTTCACTGTGTGCCCCCTGTGTGGCGCTACACCCGGAGGCCAACACTCCTCAGGAAACCTGCCTAATGTCTTCTGATCTGCCGAATTCCTGTGGTTCACTGACTGCAAGGTTCCTCACATCTAATGCCATTGCTTACTACACAATCCGTTTACTGTACCACCTTTCCATTGATCCACAGTGACCCTTCGTAAAATTTATTGGGACAAACCGTTTTTGCAGCAGAGTCTCTAGCTAGAGTCTTTAGTGGGATATGGGATATCTGAGACAAAGGGAATGACTGTGGCTGGAGGATTCTGTAGCCTCCTTTCTGGTGTAATTGAATGATCAGGATAACAGTGACCAAGATTCGTGCTCACTCTGACTGCCTTTGGATGAATTATTTTCTATTTGTTTCCCAGGGTTCTTGTTCAGTTTGTCTTTCCCTCAGTCATACTCGGTCTTCTAACCATGCCTGGGCATTCAGTGACCAGTAACAAGGATGACTTGATATTACTTAAAGATGATTACTTGGTTGCAGAAGGGCTGGTCCCAACGAATGTACTAAAGAAACAATCATGTTCACAGAAGGGCATTTCCGTTGGAGGACATGTAAAAGGTTCAAAAATGGGCAAGGTGTTCTGACTGTTTACAACATGGTTCAGAGATTGCTCAAAACAACTTCATGTACATGCCTGTGCCTCTGTGTTGTGTTCCTCTGTGTGTGTGTGCTGTGTGTGAGGTATATGGTGCACACTGCTTCTTATTGTCCCTCTGCTTATTTACCCTTACAGCATAAGATTGTTCTTCAAATGAACCTAATATGCTGGCTGTCTTCCCACATGCCTTTGCTCCCGGCCCCAGAGTGCCTCCCCCGCTTTCTAGATATGGTTCAGAATCCAAAGCCTTGCCGGTTGATTCTCTCAGCAAAATACAGTGCTCTCATACTTTTNTGGCCCCAGAGTGCCTCCCCTACTTTCTAGATATGGTTCAGAATCTAAAGCCTTGTAGGCTTATTCTCTCAGCAAAATACAGTGCTCTCATACTTTTCAATAGGGCTTTTGTTTCACTGTGAAACAAGTATCTATTCATCCACCTGGTTGAATGCTGTCAATGTGTGAGCAGACTTTCTGCAGGGAGNTTTTCTACAGGGAGCATACCTGCAAATCCATCATCCTTTAGGATGAACACTGAACACTTAGGCTGTTTCTCCCAAGGCCCTTTCTTTGAACTACTTTATATCCTTATGTAAAACACTAGGAAATAATTGAGTGGACTTTTCTTATTTCTTCCTCCACCCAAGGCTCCACCCCACAGAAAGAAATCTGACTTCTGATACCATCCCAAAGCATAACNTTCTCACTTCTGATACCATCCAAAAGCATAACTTACCCACTTCTGCAACTGTATATGCTTAGCTCTAACAGAGACTAGTTGTTCCCGGGCAACCAATTGTAAGGTTTGATCCAACCCACAAAAAACACTCGGATAGACAGTTAATGCTCTGGATTTCTCTCTCTTAAGGAACAAACACACAGCCAAACACAGTTGATCATCCTGCTTTAACTTTCCTTTTCTTTCCATGCTCTGGATGTTTCCTTGTTTGATTGCCTTTCCACAGGGACATTCTGCACCTGTTTCCCATCCAAAAAGAGATTTGCTTGAAAAATTTTCTCATGAGTTCTACTCTTATTTGAAGTGAAGTGGACAATCCCTCCTATTTATCTTGCCCTGTGGGAGCTCAGTGACACACAACAAACCTTGTATATTCCTCTCTGGTCATTCCTAAGGAATATTCAATAAACNGTATTCCTCTCTGATCATTCCTAAGGAATATTCAATAAAAAATCAAGGCCCTAAAGTAGAAAGTGCATCACCGTTGCCAATGGGATTACTTCAATTTTCGCCAGTCCTGTGCTCAACAAGTCTCACTACAATCCCTTTATGATGGGCTGTGTTCTTAGGATGGTTGGGTTAGAACTAAATTAAAACTTTAAAAAGTCAGCGATTGTTGTGATGTCAGAGAGAAGTTGTGACAGGCCAGCCTCAGCCTTTGCATTCTCATCTTTGAACATCAGGTAGCAGATATTTTCCAACAAATGATATTCTGGTGAGTTCTGGCTGTGTATTCTAAAGTTTGTCCANTTCTAAAGATTGTCCACCAGATGGTGATGTCAGAGGGATGCTGGAAATACATTGTCACGTTTCTGTAATAGCAACATTTGCTAACATATGATGTTGCTGAGGATGTCGAAAGTGCGTTTTCAGTGTTCTCCAACAGGTGGCAGCATTTTTCCACCAAATGATTCTGTTGAGGTGGTTGCAAATGCATTCTAAGACTTTCACAATGCAATAGCTGTCAGCAGTTTTTCACAAGTGAAATTACTGAGAATGCTGGCAATGCATACCCATACTTGTCCACCATGTGGAGCCATGACTTCACAAGTAATTTTATTGGAGATGCGGAAAATGGATTCTCAGGTTTGTTCACCAAGTGGCAACTTTTTTTTTAACCAAGTGATTTTTATTGGTGATGCTGGCAATACATCCTCAAGCTTTTCCTCCAGATGTCAGCATGTTTTCAGAAGTGATTTTGCTAGGTATACCGGAAAATACATTCTCATGTGTCTCCATCAGGTGGCAATATTTCTCTAACAAACGATACCGTTGTAAAGGCATGCTCAAGTTTGTTGAAGAAATGGAAGCATTCCTTACAAATGATTTTAACGGGGATGCTGAAAATGCATTCTCGCGTTTACCAACCAGGTGGCAGCTTTTGATCATCATGAGATTTTACTGGCCATGCTGGCAATGACTTCAGAGACAGACACAGTTGATGATCTTGACATATCTTTTCATTTCATTCCATGCTCTGGATGTCTCGGTGTATGAGTGACAAACCACAGTATATTCTGCACCTATTTCATACTCCCATATGATACCCCAGGGCACTCAATGTTTTCATGCCTCTCTAAGGGCTTCAGGTTTCCCAAGACCATATTCCATTGTGAATCTCCTGGATTCTACTACCCACACTCTGCATGATAGGGCTGTCCCTCTCGCATTCCACAATGACCATTACCTTTCAGTGCCCACAAACCAGTGTAACACTGAGCATTTCCAGCAGCTCATTATCTATCATGAGACCCCAAGTCTTCCAATGCCCACACTTCACTGTGAGACATCAGATCTCACAATGCTCACATTGGACTTTCCGGCATAGGGCTCCCACTGTCAAACTTCCTCCGTGCAAACGAGGGTTATCACTGTCAGGACACCGCTCTGACACCGATGGCTCCAGTTACCCTCACTACTTTATCACAGTGTCAAATTACCTACAGGCCACACTCTATTGTGACACCTAGAGCCTCTACTGTCCACAATCAAGTATGACATTTTAGGGCTCCCACTTACCACACACCACTGTGATACCCTTGGTCTCCGAGGGCTCACACTCCACTGTGAATATGCTGGCATACAAATACCACATTTCCACTGTGATGCCCTACCTGTTACACTACACAAGCTCTCCATTGACACCTTCTGGACTTCAGGGCACACAATCATTCTGTCAACCCATGGCTCTCGCTGCCCACACTCCATTATGACAACACTAGGTATGACATGATCCATTCTTCACTGTGACACCACATTGGCCCCACCACCCTTCTTTACTGTGAAAATCTATTTATACCACAGGTCATATTTCAGAGTGACAGCCTTACACGTCTCCCTGGTAACACTCTACTTTCAAAATTATATGTTCCCACTGTACAGAATCCATTTTGACACACAAGGATTCCACTTCCAATCTCGAATGGTGTCTGTAAAAATCTCACGCTCACACTCTACCTTGACACATCAGGGTGAAAACTGTCCTCATTTCACTTTCACACCATGAGCAATCCCACTGCGAAACTATGACTTTCAACTTTCATCTTCCTACAGCCCATGTTGCATTCTGTCTCTCAGTTCTTCCATAGCTCATAACCCACAGAGGCACAGAGTTACCACCACCCACACTCCACTGTGATACCTGCTGCACTCCCGCTACATACACTCTAATTTGACACACCAGAAATACCAGTGACCAAATCTACTTTGGTAACCTAAAGCTCCCACTACAAACATTCCACTATGATGTCACACCCCTCCCAATGCCCGCATTGCATTATACACCCACAGGTTCCCATTGTTTCCATAGCCAACACGTCACTCTAACACTCCAGAGCTCACAACACCCTCTCTCCAATATTACACTGCTGGTTTCTCACAGCCTACATTCCCTGTTTCCCTTTTTGATGCCACAGCACATTCTCCAATGGCTCACCTAAATTTTCTGACATGAAAACAAAAGTATTATGCCTGAGTGAACTCACTGTGCTCATTCCACTATGAAATGTTCAGGGCTCTCATTCATGATACTCTTTTGTGTATTTCTGGGCTCCCACTACCTTCTTCCTACTCTGACCTCTCTTNCCACTGTGATACCACACCCCTCCCAATGCCCGCATTGCATTATACACCCACAGGTTCCCATTGTTTCCATAGCCAACACGTCACTCTAACACTCCAGAGCTCATAACACCCTCTCTCCAATATTACACTGCTGGTTTCTCACAGCCTACATTCCCTGTTTCCCTTTTTGATGCCACAGCACATTCTCCAATGGCTCACCTAAATTTTCTGACATGAAAACAAAAGTATTATGCCTGAGTGAACTCACTGTGCTCATTCCACTATGAAATGTTCAGGGCTCTCATTCATGATACTCTTTTGTGTATTTCTGGGTTCCCACTACCTTCTTCCTCCTCTGACCTCTCTTGTGCTACAAAGCTTAAACTCCACAGTGACAATCGAGGGTGCACCCTGTCCATACTACACAAGGACAACACACTGCTTCCACAGCACACATTCCACTGTAACACTCCAGCATTCCTCCATCCATATTCAACTGTGCTAACCCAGGATTCCAATTTCCCACACAACACTGATACTTTCAGTAATTCCAGTGTGCACATTCCACACTGCCCACACAGGCGTAACACTAACCACATTTCATTGTGCCACATACATGAATCCCACTGCAACATACTACTCGGGCACTTTGGGTCTCCAAATGAACACACTACTCTGTCACAACTTTAGCTCACAGGCTGGACATTCTAATGTGACACCACATAGCCACACATTCCCATAGTCCCATATGACATTGTATGGCTCTCACTTCCCACTCACCACTGTGACACTCCCATGGCTCACACTCTACGTTTTTTAATCTGATGGGCTCCCAATACCTACTTGCTACTGTAATACCCCAGTGCTCATACTACATGAAACCATTTGTGGCACTTTCAGAATTTCTAGATCACTCAATACACTGTGAGAACACATGCCTCCCAATGCTAACAAGTCATTGTCTCACCAGGTGGAGAAGATAAAGAATAAGAGACTGGGAGTACAGAAATTGAAGACAGAAAGACAGTGGCTGAAGAACAGAAANATACAGAAATTGAAGACAAAGACAGTGGCTGAAGAACAGAAATAATGACACACTCTCTCGGCTATTTCATCATGGTCACAGGGGATCACTGGGAAAATAAATGGAGTGGAGTCTAAACAGCAAGAGCCAAGGAGGAGGTTATACCTGGAAAAGCAACACATGCAAGTTTAGAAGATGAGCCTCCTCAGGATTGTTTGAGTCCACTGTGAGGAAAATATAACATGGGACTGAATGAGGGGAGGCTTTGAATAGTGGCAACCATTGTCATCTCACTGATTGGAAGAGCTGTTTCATGAGCCAAGTATGGAAAACAAAGCTATGGTTTAGATCAACACTGAATTGTTTTTGCTCACTTCAAAAACTATTACACATAAGTACAGAGATACAAAGCACAACAAAACAAAGACCAAGATGCAGACACTGGTAAGTATGCTCAATGAACTTCACATGCTCTTCAACCCTGTAATTGTACAACATTCTTTTTGGAACCAGCATGTTCAGGACCAGGATCACGTAGCAGGTCAGGCTGTGTTTGGAGACAGCGGAGCTCCTCAGGCTCCTTGGGTCATCTGAATGCCACTAGGGGGCCTTCTGGGGGTAGGAATCCCCCAGCCACCCAGTGAACCACAGGCTGATTGTTCCACAGACGTTAGGGCAACTGGGATGGCCCAGGATGCATTTATTTCCACATTGATACAGAAAGTGATGCCCTGGTTCTAAGAGCAGAGACTGTAGTGAGAGCGAAGCTAGTTCTGGATTGGAGGAAATAATGCAGGTGGTGGCATTTTTCACGAGGGACAGTAGTTGGCTACTGATGAGGTGATTTGGTGATACCTGGAATTGGGGAAGGCTCCTCCCCTCCTATGGGACACACTCCTCTGGGCCACCAATTCCACCTCCTGGCCCTCCTCCTTTGCCTCCTGGTGGTCCTCACACTCTGTCCACTGCTGCATGTCACTCTTGTCATCCTGCACAAACTGCCCTTCTGTCAGCACATCCTCCTCCCTACCCAACTCAAGATATTCCCATTCCTCCTCACAGGCAGCAAAATATGATCTGAGCCACAATCTCCACCCCCTGCATGAATCCTTCTATATTCAGCCACAGCTCTATACTCAGCAAAGCCTCTGCCCTTACTTCCTCGGCATCAACGCCTTCCTGCTCCAACATGAACATAAAAGCCTCCTGAGCCATCCCACATGCTCTGTCCTGCAGAGAGTAAAACCCTGCAGTACACTTGGTTGCCAGAACTTCCATAGCCTGTGAAGGAATTCTAGCGGCAAACTGAGGACCCAAGAGGCCTGATGAGCCCAGCTCTCTCCAAATCTNCGGCAAATTGAGGACCCGAGAGGCCTGATGAGCCCATCTCTCTCCAAAATTCCTTGCCTTTCTACCAGGCCTGGGCCCTGACCCAGGTGATGTGAAGAAGAGGGTGGTGCAAGCACAGGGACTGCAAAGCTTGTGGAGTACCCTTTGCATGCTGTCCCGAAGTCCCTGATCTGGGTAACTAGTTGTGGATTGTTACCTCACACTGGGCCTCTGTAAATGTGCCAGTGAGCTGTGCACCAGGTACCCAAACAGCTGCTCATCACTACCCTAAAGCCCCTGAGCTGGTGGGCGCCTCAAATGTCTTCCAACCAGTGAGAAGACAGTGGGTAACACCATACACTGCTCCAACCCTCACTGGGCTCCCTGGTGTATGGGCTTGTTACCTTCATCCAAATATGCCCGAGGAAATCCATGCTGTGTCTCCACATCTGCTGCTTCCCTGGCTTTGCTGCCCACTGTGCTCCTGCTCAAGGATAATCACATTTGCTCCGTCTGAATCTGTTTTCTGTACCAATTTCCCACTTTTCCCCAGTGACCCCCTGGTGAAACTAACAGGGACAAATGCCCGAGTGCAGTATAAGCTCTCCCGGTAAGTGGAATACCTGAAATGAAGCTAAAAGCAAAGGGGAGCACTGAGGCTGGAAGGGATTGTAGCCTTCATTCTCGCAGAGTTGAATACTCAGCAGAGCAATGGCCAAGAAAGTGGCTCATTCCAATTTTTTAAGGAAGAGTCATTTTCTTTCAGTTTCCCATTATCATGTTTTCGCTGTCCTTCCCTCTTTCAATCTCCCTCTACCATCCTCACCTTGACATTCAGTGATCAGTAGAAAGGATGATGTGATATTGTTTAAAGATAGCTTTGTTGCTCAAAAGGATTTGTTCTGAAAGAACCCAGTAAATGAACGATCGAGTTCAAAGGCGCTTTTTTTATTAATCATATTTTATTGATCTGAAATTGAGGAAGGGAGAGGAAGACAGAGAGATTAAGTCATCAATTATGAGTTATTGACCAGATATCTGCCATAAGGCCCGCTGCGGAGATCAACCTGCAAGACAGGCATGTGCCCTGAAGGGGAATTCAAAAACAGTTTTCTGAATCTTTGGTTGAAGCTCAACAACTCACCCAATCTGGCCAGGCCACAGGAGGAGATTTGCATATGAGGAATTGTAAAAATGTCACTAATGTGCAAGTTCTACTGGCTGGACAAAATAGTTCAATGATTTCCCAACACAACTTCAAATACATGCCTGTGCTTGTGTGTTTGTGTGTGTAGGTGTGGTTGCTGTGTGTGTGATTGTTGCCTGTGGCTTACTCTACTTCTCATTGTCCTCCTGGTCATTTGCCCTTTTAGGAGGGGGTTCTTCCCAAAATGTACATAATGTCCTGACTCACTTCCCACATCTTAGATCTCTTTCTGACAGTATTTTTCCACCAAATGATTTGATTATGGATGCTAGAAATGCAATCTAACATTTCTCTAAAAGAGGGAAGCATTGTATTCACATATGATGTTTTGGAGATGTTGGGAATGCATTGCCACTGCCAAACACCAGGTGCGGCACCATTTTTTACCAATGATTTTATTGTGGATGCCCACAATGCATTTCCATCATTTAACACCAGGCTCCAGCGTTTTACCACCATATCAGGTTATTGGGCATGCTGGCAATGCATTCTCAGCCTTATCCTAAAGATGGCAGCATGATCTCACAAGAGATTTATTAGGGAGAATCTGGCAATGCATCCCTAAATATGTCCATGTTGATGCAGCATTTCACCCCACGTGATTTTATTGTGATTCCTGGTGATTCATTCTCTCAACTGTCCAGCAAATGGCACCATAATCTCACCAGTGAAAGTATTGGGGATGCTGGGAATGCATTCTTCTATTTGTCCATCTGGAGCCAGCACTCTTACATGAAATTATTGTATCGGAGATGCTGGCAGTGCATTCTCAACTTGTTCACAAGGTGCCAGTATTTGTCCACCAAATGATTTGATTTGATTTTCTGCTTTTCTTTACATATAAAGTTACTGAGAAGGCTGGCAATGCATATCCACACTTGTCCACGAGATGGCAGCATGGCGTCACATGGTATTTCACTGGCGATGATAGCACTGCATCCTCTCATTTCTCCACCAGGTGGAAGCACTTTTCCACCAAATGATTTCATTGGGCATGCATGGTAGGCATGCTCAGGTATGCCCCAAACGTCATTTACCTCAAAATGTCATTTACCTCAAAATGTCATTTCTTTCGTGATGCTGGTAATGGATTCTCATGCTTAACCAGTCACATAATGCACTTATGTCCCCACATTCCAAAAGGCTGATTCTAACAGAAAAACGCAGTATGCTCATACTTCTAGAGAGGACATTGGGTTCAACTGTGAAATGCACGCAAGGTCCCCAACCTGGTAGCCTGCTGTCAATCTGCGAGCTGACTTCCTAAAGCGAGGTTGTTGCAAACGCATCATCCTTTAGAACCCAGCATTGCTAATTCCGGCCCTTGCACACAAGGTCTTTCCTTGAACTCTCTTCTATCCCAAGAGAAACCCGAAAACTCAATTTATTGAACTTTCACTGATTTCTCAATCCTCCACAGCCTCCGGCACACACAGGAGAATTCTGGCTTCTGATACCATCACAAAACACAACTTAGCCACTTCTGCAATTGTAAAGGCCAGGCATTCACAAGGAAAGGAAATTCAGAGGGTGCATTGTCATGCAAACAATACATAAACAGGCACATTGGATGCTCTTGCTTTATTTTGCCATTTATTCCATGTGCTGCATGTATCCATGGCTGAATGCCTTTCCACAGGGACATTCTGCAGCTAATTTCTACGCAGGAAAAGAATCTTTGCTTGAAACACCTTTTAATCTGAAAAAGCTTCCCATGTGCACTACTTATATTGGAAGTTCCCTACTATATTTCTCACACGCTGAATACGTGCACTTAAGACAACAAATCTGGTATCACCTCCTCTGAGGATTAACCAAAAGTATTTAATAATGACGTCAAGCCAAAACCTGTCACAACTGGAAATTCTTCTCTTTCCTCAAGTCAGGCATTCAACAATTCCCATCTCAAGCACACTATCCTGGACAGTACACCCAGGAAGGCCAGCCATACAATTCAGGAAATACATGGTGGTTGTGATGATCAACAGAGGGAAGTTGTGGAACAGCAGCCTCAGTGTTTGCATGAAGAGAAATCCTAGAAAATTATGAAGAGTGCTGTATGAAGCACATAATGGGGGCCTCTATTTAATGCATAGTAGGTGGTCCTGAGGGTTGGGTTGGTGGCCTGGGTTTCGAGATGAGAGGAGTGTGTCAATGAATCTATTTTCATTCAGAGTGACAGTGGAAATTCACATGACTTCATCATCCCTCAGCCTCCCCCAAATGAAAAAGATGAGGACTGCATTGCTCTGAACTTCCAGTCTCATCCTGATACCCTGATGACCTGAATTCACAGGTTGCATTCCTCCCAGCTTCAGCGTGTTCATGTGAGAAAATAATGTCCTAGGCGCCTGGCAATTGAAAGGAGAGTGAGAAGTTGATTTCTCTTCCTTTGTCCTCACCTATGTCCCCTCTCCGGATACCAACATCCACACATAGATTTCACTGTTGATCTGGTAAGGAAAAAAGAGCTCCACAGCAGAGAGCACGGATCGAACGACAAACCCAAAAAAACAGGGGAACGCACCAAGCTCTCTAATGGCATTTCCTGGAAAGACCCACCTAAGCAATCATGTCAGATCCCACAATATTGTGGTCAGAGAAGCAGTTGAAGAAGTGAATGCTGCGGTTCTCCTGCCTGCTGTTGTAGGCCTGTCAGTCATACTGTGGGTACCACTGAAAGTGAGTGGAAGGGTGATCCTGTATCTTGTAGCTTTAAGAGTATTTGGAAAGGAACCTTTCACCTTCCAGCTTTGACTCACTTCTTGCTGCAGGCCATGCAGGGAGCCTCCTCTCTCCTGTGATTGTTATGAGAGGATCGGTTACAGTCACAGTATCATGGATTAGGGGTTTTTGTGAAAGAGCAGCACAGTCTTGCAGCCACTACTGGCATACCTGGCTTCCTTCACCTGGAAAAAAAATGTGGATGCAGTTGGTGGTGATAAATTATTCCAGAACACATGCCTTTTCCTTCCTACAGGGTAGGTTTTCTTCACAAACCCCCTGCCTCCGCAGGCATGTCTGCACAGCCTGACAGTCAAATTGATCATATGACTGAACCTGANTCTTCCTTCGGGGATAGGTTTTCTTCACAAACCCCCTGCCTCCCAGGCGTGTCTGCACAACCTGACAGTCAAATTGATCATATGACTGAACATGGTTTCATCTTTGTCACTGATCATGGTAGACAATTCCAGATGGTTGAAAAACTGCAGTGGGTCAAAAAACCTGCACATTGCAAGCTGAACATGAAACAGCTAAAAAAAAAAGGAGCAGATCCTTAAAACAGCTTGGCCTGGTCACACCCCTCTCTCCTCTAGCCCCACTCCTTCTCCATAAGATGCAGAAAAAGAGCACAGTAGCTCTTGAGGCCTTCATGTGTCTAGACACACACAGGCACACTCTCTTTCCTGACACCCTTTGACCTCCCCTGCATCTTTGACTGCTGAGGGGTTAACTGGAACCTTTGTTTCTGGACATGACTCATTCATTCCTCTAACTGACTTGAATATAAAAAGGACTTGGACATGCAGGCCTTCTAGAGTGCAGCATTATCCCACGAAGAACCTCTGTGATATAGAGCTGTGTAGAGTCAATGGCCCTTGTTCTTCACATGAGTCTGATTTGAGACTGTGCTCCTGAAGCCCCAGAAAGGGTTTTTGTGATACTGGTGAGATAAAAGGGTGTCTCTGAGATTTTGGATCAGACTTTTGCCACTATCCTGAGCTTCACTCCAATGTGTCTATTTGTTTCTGAGCCACCTGTCACCATTGATACATTTCTCGTGCACTAGGGCAGGCATATTGTGTTCCCTTCTGTCAAGGATACACCATTGACCCAGCATCTGGCAATGAACTGAATGTTTGTGCTTTTCAATTCTAAACAGGGCTGCTGCCTCTGCCAGCTACTGGGCTTGAGCCAGCAGAAGGCTCTGCTAACTTCCAAGTTCACTGGCTACATCTCTAAGTGAAGGGCCTAGAGAACCTCCAGTGGAGACCAGGTGCACTTCCCACTTAGCCTGTCTTCTTCAGGTATCTGCTCCACTGGCACTTCTTTGCATGTTTTGTGTCTGCCTGTGCCTCAGGCTCAACATCAACCACCACTGTCACAACCTTTATGACACCCTCTCACCCAGGACAAACTGCTCCCTGCCAATTAACTCCCCCTCAGTCAATTCCTTCTCCTCCCACTGCACCCAGTCTGGCTCTTGTAGAAACTCATGATAGTTTTCCTCCACCAACAGCTCTTCCTTCAGTCTACTTCTCATTGTCCCCCTGATAATTTACCCTTCAAACAGGGGATTCTTCACCAAATGAGCTTAATAGCCTTCCCACATGCCTTGGCTCCTTCCCCACAGGCCCTCCCTGCACTTTATTGCCCCACTTGCNTACTCATAATTTACCCTTCAAACAGGGGATTCTTCCTCAAATGAGCTTAATAGATTTCCCACATGCCTTCGCTCCTTCCCCACAGTCCCTCCCGGAACCTTATTCCCCAACTTCCTCAATGTGGTTCACAACATGAAGCTCAGGGGCTGATTCTCTCAGCAAATTACAGTGTACTGCTACTTCCAGTGAGGGCATTTTGTTCAACTGTGAAACACGCTCTGAAGTCTCCCAATGAAGTCTCCCAGGTCCCCCGCTGTCAGTGTGTGAGCTGACTTCCTACAGGGAGGATTTTTGCAAATCCATCATCCTTTAGTAGTGAGCATTGGACATGTAGGCCCTTGCTCCCAAGGTCCTTTCCTTGAACTACCGTATCTCCCTCGGTATATCCTTAAGACCTAATGTAATGGGTTTTCTCTTAANTTAAGACCCAGTTTAATGGGTTTTCTCTTACTTCTTCCCCCTCCCCAACCTCGAACACACAGGAAGGATTCTGGCTTCTGATACTATCCCAAAGCATAACTTACCCACTTCTGCAACGATAAGGCCCAGCCCTCCCATGGACTGGTCATTCCCAGGCAGGCAATTGTTAGGCTCAGACCAACTCACAAATGACAGATAGACAGACACTGTTGATTCTCTTGATTTATCTTTCTATTTCATTCCATCCAAATGTCTCTGTGTCTCTATGCCTTGCCACAGGGAAATTCTGCAGTTATTTGCTGTGCAGGAAAACAATGTTTGCTTGAAAACACACATTTATCTGAAAAAGCTTCTCATGTGCACTAGTCTTATTGGAAGTAAAACGGACAATCCCTCCTTATCATCTCACAGTGTGGGAGTGTCCCTAAACACAACAAACCTCATATGGTCTACTCTAAGTATTACTAACGAATCTGAATAATCCTGAATCTCTAAAATGGGTCAATGCCACCACTGGGATATCTTAAGTTTCCTCCAGCCCTGTGTTCAACATATGCAGCACAACCGGGTTATAATGGGCTGTGTTCTCAGGATGGCCTTGGAGGAATAAGGAGACACTTCAGGAAATATATGGTGGTTGTGATGATCAATAGAGGCAAGTGATGGCAGAGCAGCCTCAGCCTTTGCATTCTCATGCTCAAACAGCAGGTGGAAGCATTTTGTGCTCTAATGATATTGTTGCAGATGCTCACTCTGAATTCTTACTTTTGTCCAGAGGTGGAAGACATTTTATTTCACGAGATTGTTGTGGGGATGCTAACAATGAATTCTGAAACACCAGCGGGAGCATTTGTCCACCAAATGGTTTTATCCGGGTTGGTGGCAATGGGTTCTCATGCTTTTCCAGGACATAACAGCATATATCCAACAAACGACCTTAGTGGGGAGGCTGGCAATGCATTCTCCCCCTTTTCCACCAGATGGAAGCTGTTTCCATCACATAATTTTATTAGCGATTCCTACACTTGTCCACTTGGTGTCATCATCTTTCAACCAAATCATCTTACATAAAAACCTAGCGATGAACTCTCATGCTCGTCTAACAGATAGCAGCATAAACTCTCAGGTATTTTGGGGGCAGGATGCTGGCAATGCACTCTCACATTTGTCCAGCAGTGTTGTACCACCAAATGATTCCATTTTGTATGATCACAGAGCATTCTCAGGTTTGTCGCCTGATGGCAGCATTTATCCACCAAACGCTTTTATTGTGGATGCTGTCAAGTCATTCACGCATGTATCCGCCCAGTGGCAGAATTTTCCCTCCAAATGATTGGGGATGTGGACAATGTATTCTAATGCTTGTCCAGCAGATGGCAGCAATATATCACAGGAGATTTTATTGAGATGCTGGAAATCCATTTTCACGCTTACCCAATAGATGACAATATTTCCTTACAGATGATGTGCTGAGGATGTTGGTGGTGCATTTTCACCTTTGTCTAAGAGGTGGCAGCAATTTTCCACCAAGGGACTTTACCGAGAATGTTAACAATGCATTCTCAAGCTTTTTCAATAGATGACAGCTGTTTTCTTTATAAATCAAGTTATTGACAGTACTCACAATACATACTCATACTTTTCCACCATGTGTCGGCATAATTTCACAAGTAATTTTTTGGAGATGCTGGGAATGCTTTCACACCCTCCTTCACAACCTAGAGACATTTTCAACCAAATGAATCTTGTTGAACTTGGAAGTGTATTCTCATGTTTGTCCTCCAGGTGGCAGTATTTTACGAACTGATGATACTGTACGGGATGCTGCAAAGTCATTCTTATGCTTGTTGAATACTTGGAAGCATTTCCTTCCAAATGATGTTT